>VWZO01016153.1:10699-24088 GCA_013396975.1 Bucco capensis
GCCGTCCCTGGAGGTGTTTAAGAAAAGATTGGATGTGGCACTGAGTGGCATGGTTTAGATATTTTGGTGTATTGGGTCATAGGCTGGACTTGATGATCCTGGGGGACTTTCCAGTCTTGGTGATTCTGTGATTCCAAGCAGGCTGCAGAGGGCCTGTTTGCAAAGGCCTGCAGTGAAAGGACAAGGGACAATGGTTTTAAATTGGAGAAGAGTAGGTTTAGACTGGACATTAGAAAGAAGTTACTCCCCACGAGGGTGGTGGAACACTGGCCCAGGTTGCCCAGGGAGGTGGTTGAGTTCCCATCCCTGGAGGCATTGCAGGTGAGGCTTGCCAGGGCTCTGGGCAAGCTGCTCTAGTTGGGGATGTCCCTGGCCACTGCAGGGGGGTTGCACTAGATGAGCTCCAGAGGTCCCTTCCAACCCTAACCATTCTAGGATTCTATGATAGATTATGGGTGTACGAACCAGCTCATTAAAAAAAAAACCTCTTTAATTCTGCTGCTAAATCAAATATCAGTTTTCTTCTTCAGCCTCAGGGCTTTTTTTTCTTTTTTTCTTCTTTTCTACATGAAACTGCATCTTTAGAGTCCAGCTCTGTATAATGAATAACATAAGCAGTGACAGAATTATCATACAATCATTGGTCTAATAATAATGTTTCCTGAAAGTTTCAGGAATTTGTTTTAGCCTTGGACCAGTCAAAGTCCCTGTGTCGATATTTAATCTGTATTGACTCATAGCTTGATTACAATGCATAGTGCTGACCACATCAATCTTCCCATAAAGCCTGGCTTCAACTTCTGACAAAACTCTATTGATACATCCAATTCATCCTGACATTGCAAGGCTGAAAAACTGCTGAGATTTTCACTCTTTATAAATTTGTGTATATTACTACCCTGAAAGGACACAGAGCTACATCCCGCTTGGTTAACCTCTGCTTTTGTTTGTCCTTTTTAGTTTAAAATGGAGCAAAGCAGTAACACAAAACCATGTAAGGGTTCTAGAAATAGGATTAAAATTTTATCTTCTCCATCCCCACAGAAATGGGAATTAAACCAATAAAACCTCAAAGCCTTTTATTACTTGTTTGGCATTAAACAATTCTCAGCAAAACATCTTAGCATGTACTTAACTTTGTAATAATACAAAGTCCTTTGCTAAAGAGATATATGTTTAGACTCTAAAAGCTTTTGCTAGGCTGTGGCCAAGATTACTTGCTGTTTTGTAATCTAATGTATTATAAATGGATACATTGGTTTCCTGTTTTTACAAGGAGAACACAAATTTCCAATAGTAGAAGTGCATTTGTGAATTTTATCCATATATTATTTTCCCTTTAGGGGTTTAATCTCTAAATCCAGTTCATTTGTATGAAAACACACACATACACATGAATAACAAATCACAGTGTTCTTCTTTGCTCTAGGTTTTGGTTCAGAAAGCTAGTGGATGGGTCAGCAAATGAGGATAGTCCAAAAATGCTAAAAACTATTGCATGTAAATATGACTAAATGCACAACTGATTCGTTGGAAGATAAACATATTCAAAAAGCAATAGATCAAAACAAATAGGAGACAATGAACTTACTGCCACAAGATGTATTTGAAACAAATGCCTCAGGATTAAAAAAAGATTTTGATGTGTCTTATAGATTTGCCCCTACAGAAATGATATTCATATCTATGGCAATTTCTGGTTTAGAAAGCAGGAGATTAAACAAAACGCATGCCCCTAAGCATCCACATGCAAGCTTTTGGTGTAGCAGATGTATGAAGAATCTCTGCAGGACAAAAAAGAGTTGTTATGTCTATCACTATTGCATATACAACTGCACTGTTACTTTCTATACATCATTGCTCAGAAAGTATAAGAGCAGGATAGAGTTACAAATATGTTTCCTATTCATTACAATCAAATTTTCAGACAGGTTCTAGAAACCTACTGCAATACATCAAATCAAATAGAAATCATTTTTAAGGACCAACACCAACAAGGTAGGGACCAGGGCAGTGAAGTCCTTCCTACTGTATGTGAAAATCAGGTTCATGACCTCCTGAGGTACCTGAACATACATAAGTCTCTGGGAACTGATGAGATGCACCCCAAAGTCCTAAAAGAATTGGCTGATGGAGTCACCANCAAGCTGGAGAGATCTAATATTTGGTCACAGAATCACAGAATCATTTGGGTTGGAAGGGACCTCTGGAGGTCACCAAGTGCTTTTCTGCAGGGTGTCCTCAATCCCCTCATCTAGATCATTGATGAAGATGTTAAATGAGACTGGTTCCAATACAGAGCTCTTGGGGACACAACTTGTGACCAGTTGCCAGCTAGACTTAACTCCATTCACCAATGATCTCTAGGCTTGGCCACCCAGTGAAGAGAGTATCCAATCCAAGCCATTCTCAAGGAGAATGCTGTAGGAGACTTCACTAAGGTCCAAATAGGCAATATCCATGGCCTTTCCCTCATCCACCAAACAAGTCATCTTGTTGTAGTGGGAGAACCTGTTCGTTAAGCAGGACCTGCCTTTTATAAACCCGTGCTGGCTGGGCCTGATCCCCTCTTTTTTCTGAACAACAAAACAAAACAAAACAAAAAGTTTCCTGTGTTCCTGGTAAGCCATGCACAGTCCAGATTTAATTGACCATCCAGGATTTGTTCTCATTGGTACAGCAGCAGAGGAGCTCTAGAATCTGTCAGGCCTAATAATCCATGAATGACATAGTCACAAGGTTTGGTGTTCCACTGAACTGGAGTCACAGACAGCAGCTTTTCCAGCTAGTGTAGTACTTTTGTTGCTGTACATATGTAGCTTCTTGCCAAGCAAAGAGTAAGTTCAAATTTTCCATCAGCTGTCAGATGCTTTCTGCTTTCTGTGTTCTGCTTCACTCTCGCGCTGATCAACAAGCAAGATTCCATATCGAAGTTTCCTGCTCTAGAGGTTTAGATCTTTCTTCTTTTCCTCTCTCTTTCCCTCTTGTCTAATATGTAAGTTCTGTCCGTTTATGTAGTCTATGCAAACATATATTTTAAAGCTTGAACTGGTACAAATCAGACTTTAAACAATATATCCTATATTGTCGCAGAAAAAGGATGCAACTGTTAGGACTGCATGGTCTTTCACTCTCTTCACTCTTTCTCTCAAAACTTGGTTGCTCTGTTTGGAAAAACCAGAACTACTGCCACAGCTAGACTAATTTACACTAGCTAGGAATGTTCACAAAAGGATTTTTTGCTCTAGATTAGCATTGACTACATCAGTAAGTCATGCTCATGTAGAGGAAGTTAGAGGAATACCTTTCATCCAAGAAAATCTTCAAAACTAGGAACTGGATGAAAGTTCATTGGAAAACTTCCTCTCCTGAGGAAGTTGTATATCATTCCCTAAGGATTCTGTAGTGGCTACAAAAAGCCTTGAGGAACACTATAAACATAATGCTTCATCAGACTGGAGTATATGAGTAAAATTAGTTTGCTCTATTTCACAGTCTTTTTGTCAAGTTTTTTTCACATCAAGGGAAAGTGACTAAGAAGTTCAATAACCTTTTTGTTTTATGCCTTACTTCCACATTATTTCCAAATCCAAGTCCAAATGTCACCTTAAACAGTGAAAGCTGAAGGATGACAAGAGCTGAAGAAGCAAGAAGGACATTATGGATCGGATAACCATGAATGTAAATGTCACTGTTTCTCTTGATGAACCCCATCTTGTTTTCCCCTTTGGTCTGTTAGTCAATGTTAGAAGGCAGAATACCTTTGAATCAAAGCTTTCAGACATTCATTAAGAATATATGTATATATTTTCTCCTCCTAGAGGCAAGTATTTTGTGCAATGTAAAAGAAATCAGTGTTACAACTCATACGCAAACAAGCTGTTCCAGAAAGAACAAGAGAAGCTGTGTTTGCTGACTGTAAAGTGACTCTCATCTCAATGAAGAGTCCAGAAGAAATCAGAGAGTTGTCACTGTGCCTATTATGTGTCACTTCCCATCCTTAATTTTCCATAAAATCCACACCAAGTCTTTCCCATCCCCCAAAAACACACCAAGACACATAAGAAAACACTCTTTCTGATATTTCCATTGAAAGAAAAGCTCTGTACTTCTCTTCCATGAATGTGGTTTTGCACTTCTTCTGTTCTACCCAGCTGATGCACCCACAACAGAATAACACCTGTAATCAATATTTCATGTTAATGTAAAAATAATGAAGCATCCCTTATTCACACCATCCCAGCACCCTTGAAACTAGCTCCAACACAGTACTCTGCAGGTCCTGGGTATCATGCATCCATGTGGAAGTAACACTGAGAACTGCTGCTCAGATGCTCATATTACCACCAGCAACTCATCCTGCATCACGTTGACCCTTGTAAGGACAACTTTCAGTTTATTTGGTGCAGGGAACCCAGGAGTTGTTGTTGGTAGGCTTGTATATACCTAGGCACCCACTCCACACATTGGAAATTTTTGGCCCTAGAGAAGGAGCCTGAATATCATTATTTCTGGACCCTGCATGCAACACTATCTATCTGCACAGGTTTAAAATAAGTGCTTTTAAGAACGTTTTTAACCTCTGTCTTTAAACTTGTACTTCTTTTAAGTTTCCAGAGATTGGAAGTATTTACACTTTGCTGGGATAAAACGTGAAGTATCTACTGTACATCAACACTGTCCACAGAAGTAAAGAAAGGAGATTGCTTGCACAGGTACTTGAGGATTCACTGCTAACAATCCTCCTTTATCTATACTGCAGCATTGAACCAATAGCTGAATTCTGTATCGTATAGTAATATCATATATATTACTTTACTGGTACCTAATAGAAGTCCCTACTGGCTTGTCAGTAAAAACTTAAATTAAGAACAACTTTCTAATTTTTCACATACATATTAAGAACATTTTTCTCATTTTTTATATACAGAAGCAATTGAACACATCTAAGTTAAATATATATATAGTATCTTCCAGTATAACATTTTAACTTGCTCTATTATTGCTGCTGATGAGATAGCACAAAGAAAGGACTGGATTTGGATTCCTTGGGTTGGTTGGGCTTTTTTTTTTTTTTCATTCTCACAAAATACTCTAAGGAAACTCTCTGCATGTTAATGAGATGTAAATGCTCTCACTTATTAAAGAAGAAATACTCTGAGCCATCAGGAGGATCACTTTTCTAAATGAAACATGGATAATTGCATTAGAGAGGGTTGTGTTCAGCTGAGCTCCACAGAAGATTTTATTGAGTTAGCTGCATATTTTTTCAGCTCGGGAGAATGAGTACAATTCACTGCAGAAAAGAATCTCATGACAGGGTTTATTTTAGACACAAGCATTTGTTTTCAATAAATAACTGCATCTCCCTGTCCTAAAGATGTGTTACCAATGCACTAATACTGCTGGGCTTATCTTGTTATCACCAGGGTTGATGGATTTTTCTGAGGTTCATGGGTTTGTGTAGATGTCTGTTCCCACAATGTTATCATATACGGCAAGAGGAAGGGTTGAGATAGTAAATATGCAACAAAATTCAGACTAATAAACCCCCAATAGTGATTCTAAGTATATAACACCTTTTCTTATTAGGTGAGCCTGTTTGGAGAAAGTTTTTGTGCAAGACTTCTTTTCAAGACCTTTGATGCAATGAAAGTGTATTTTTCACAAATCAGATCACTTCACTGTCATGCAACATGTAGATTAGATTTCCAACACTGATGACTAGGAAATGGTGAAATAAATGTATTTAGAATGTAACCAGTCACCAAAAAAAAACAACCAACCAAACCATCATGCTTATTACCAGTAACACATAATAGATTTTCAGATAGGAAGAGAAATTAGCTATTTTGTAAAGCTAAATTTGTGAGTCAGTTAAGTGCTGAAATCCAGCCAAAGAAGGGACTTGGACATCAGTGTATCATCTCCTTCCCATCTTACCCTTCAAGCCACAGTCTGAGGCTGTCTGTGATGAAAACAGCTTACCTCATTTTTGCTAATGTACAATAGAAGGTAATTGTCATTGTGAGATGCATTAACCTGCTTATATCTGTGACCAGCTACACATATCATTACACCGAGACAATTGCACTTACACCAGACTGAATAATAGGCCAAGATGTCCAGTAATGAATAATTTATCATAGTTCATTACATTCCAAAATACTTTCAAGCAGCCTTGTTATTCTGCAGCAGGCTTTAGGAGCTGCTTGTGTGTGATTTGCCATCAGATAAGACAAGCTTGTGAGACTTGATGCCTGCAATAACTTGTAATAGTTTACTACTCAAAAGCTTGCTGCCTATACACATTTTAGCACAAAAGTAGTAGTCTGGGAGCAAAATATGCTTGACAATGTTATTTTGTTATGCAACTCTGCTGATGACCCCTTAAGACCCCTTATCTTCATCAATGATTTGGACCAGGGGATGGAGTGCACCCTTAGCAAGTTTGCAGATGACACCAAGCTGGGTGGCAGTGTCAATCTGCTTGAGGGCAGGGAGGCTTTCCAGAGGGATCTGGATATGCTGGATGGCTGGGCCAAGGCCAAGGCCATGCAGTTCACTAAGGCCAAATGCCAGGTGCTGCCCCTTGGCCATAGCAACCCCCAGCAGTGCTCTAGGCTTGGGGAGCAGTGGCTGCAGAGCTGCCAGGCACACAGGGACCTAGGGGTGCTGAGTGACAGCTGAACAGGAGCCAGCAGTGTGCCCAGGGGGACAAGAAGGCCAAGGGCATCCTGGCCTGGAGCAGGAACAGTGTTGGCAGCAGGAGCAGGGAGGTGATCCTGCCCATTTCCTCAGCTTTGGGGAGGCCTCACCTCCAGTNCACCAGCTAAAGTGTCTTGAATCTGTCACAGGAGGATTTTCCTAGGCTTTCCTGTGAAGACAAGCAATGCATTCTGACTATGTCTAGTGCACAGCAGTGACAATCTCTTTTATATCCTCTATGTCTGTACACAAGGAGAATTTAGTGGAAAAAAGAAAATACCATGCCCTTACTCTGTTGCTCAGCCTAATTGTGGAGGGTCCAAGGTCCCTACCTTGCTATGGCAATGTGGGTCAAGCATTTTGTTTTCTCTTACAGTGGTTCTAACACCAAAGAACAGTTAGGCTTAGCTCAGCAAAACAGGCAATACCCAATAAAAAATATGTCCAAGGCCAGGATGGAAGGAGGAGCTTTGGCCTTGGCATCTGTTCTGTAATTTTTATTGATCTACACCTGCATGTATCCTGGGAACTCCTTTCTTAATCTCTTCATGTTAAACTTCAGAAGGAATTATAGACAGATACAGAAAGGAAATGTACAATTCAGGTGCTCATGGTTTCTTCAAAATAGGTCAAAAAGGGCAAAATGTAAATCTAAAACTTATCTTTCTGTTTTGCCTTTAGAAGGGAAGAACATCATAAATCTCATCTCCCAATTTTCTGGAAAGTATTCCAGCTGTGACTAGATGAAAACAATAATTCCCAATGTAAAATTTAAGTATTAAACATTGTCATGATCCTAACACGACTTCAGAAAGGCAGCTGTGGGTTTGTATTCCTGTTTGAGAAGAGACTTTGTGCAAGAATTCCTACATTTTTGCTATCTCAGACTTATTTATTTCACAGGTCTCTGTTTCATCTTTCCCCAGTTTGCTACAAAGGGAAATTATTGTGACACAGGATGCAGTTACATTAGGAAAACAAGTATTATCTTGGATTTTTCTTGACACATCAATGCTTATGTTATGAAGAAAGAAGCCTGCAGGTTCTCTGCTATTGTCACTGTTCTTTTTCTCACATAAAATTTCTCCAATGCTTAACTACCCAGCAAGAACTTTAATCATACACATTAAGAATTTCAATGAGTGTAAACTGCAGTTCATTGATTTCAAATGTTATTTGTCCCACTTAACTGAGAAGGCAGTTATCACTATCTGTTTCTTAAGTAGTCAAGATATTTAATCTTTCATTTTTTTTTTCCTAAACAGTAAAAATAAATGAAAAATTCACTTAAGCAAAATCAAAGTTTTTGCATTTGTGGAGTGTTTGTTTTTGCTTTGTTTGGGGTTTTTTCCATATCCTTCTGGGGATATGGAAAGAAAAAAAAAAAAAGAAAAAGGTGTAAAAAAATTCCAAGAATCAGAATCTAGACCTAGATTTTTACAATGCTATTTTTACAGTAACAACTGTTATTGTTAAAATTATTTTTTAAATGTGTGTGGGTTTTTTATTTATTTTATTTTTGATTCTGCACTACCTGACTTTGTCAAGCTATAGGAAACATGCAGTTGGCTCTAAAGCCTTTCTTTTTTTTGTCAACCAATCCCTTTCTGTAGAGCTGTGCACTTCCTATGGTTCAACAGAGCCTTAAAGTTAAATTTGTATTGATTTAATTTGAAATGAAAAGGCATACTGTTGCAGTTTGTGGACTATTTTTGGGGGAACCCAAATAAGAAGCCTCCCCACTCCCACAGAAAAGGAAGGGATGGTGGGTGGTGAATCAGGTGCGAAAGGAATGAGGCTGGAATGACGTAGGATGGAGAAACCCCTTCTGCTGTGTGGTCTCTGCTCTGATCAAGATGATCTTCTCCCTCACCCTGTGCCACTGCTGAGAGGAAGAGAGTCACAGAATCACAGAACATTCATGATTGGAAATGACCTCTCAGATCACTGAGTACAACCAAAAAAACAAAAAAANACCAGATCCTTCTGTGCTGGGCAGCTTTCCAGTCACTCATCCCCAAGCCTGTAGCTTTGCCTGGGGTTGTTGTGCCCAAAGTGCAGGACACAGCACTTGGCCTTATTGAACCTCATCCAATTGGCCTCAGCCCATGGATCCAACCTGTCCTGCAGATTCCCACAAGATTTTTATGGAGTTCCTCACATCCTGCATGGCATGCCACACATTTTACTCATCTCCATGCTGGGACTGCGTGGGGCTGCATCACTGCTACCACTCCTGACACTTTGCCACTCTTGGCATCAGTCTGTCCCATCTGTGCAGAGCCAGGATGCTCCACTGCTGCTGGGAAGGTCCTGGGCTTCGAACCCCACCCAAGCCTAGTTGGGTGAAAAGGAAAGGAATGAAAGATGGGATGCAAAATCTTCCTATTTTTAGGTACCCCACAACATACACCTAAGTTGAGTCTTAATGTGTAAGAGGTACTTTTGCACACAACTTACACATCTCCCACTTCTACCATTCTCCAATACGGATAGGTGTCCATGCTCCATTTAGGGAAATACCAAGTAAAGAATTGGTGGGTTTTTTTTCTGCAGCAGTCAGTCCAGTGTGGGTGTAAAAGGACAAGTTGAGGGCCAGTAGCCCATTCCCAACCCTGAGTCTGTGGATGGCAGATTAGAGTGCAGCACCCAGAGACCTCTACCCTCTTTTAAACATAAAGCAAATCTGCAGAGTGTTCACTTTGCAAGTGCATCTAAAATAAAGGAAAAGGGAGGGAGCACAGGAAGAATATTGAACTTGGAGCTCCTAAAGTTCTATTACTACCAGTACTGAAGTAGTATGGTAGGGTAATCCAATCTTTAGCTATTGATACACCTTCTCCTACTTGAGGTGAAGTTATTTGCTCTCTACTGCAAACACCAATATTGTAGAGAGCACTTAGTTACGTTTTCCCCAAAGAACTTTGCCATTAAAACTGTTTCCCACTAATGCAAAATCTGGGAAACAAGATGTGTGAGATATCTGTGTCCCCTGTGAGAAGACTAGGTTTTTTGTTGTTGATGTTGTTGTTGTTTGGGTGTGTTTTTTTTTATTCTTCTTCTTGTTGTTTGTTTGTTTGTTGTTTTTTTTTGGGGGGGGGGATATTTGCAAAAATCTGTGTGGGAGAGAGATGTGCAAATCCTTTTAGTAAGATTTCTAGTCAGGCTTACCTAATCTTCAGTGATCTGATAAGACACCTCAGTGACTAGCGAAAAGTATATTCAGATTTCACCTAGCATATCAATGGTCTGAAGAAAACTAGCCACGAAAGTTCCTAAACTGCAATGATTTGGCAGAAGAAATAAGTGAAAATGAATCCTAGATTAATCTGTCTCCTTAAAAAGAGTAAATGCTCAGCACTGAAACCAGCATGGAGAGGATCAAAGAGTTTCTGAACTGTATAGGCTTGTCAAAAGGGTAGTTAGTAGCTGGGATATGTTTTTCATCTCTCTTGGACAATCATATTTGCCATTGACCTGCCAGGGAAGACCACAGTCATTTACAAGCTGGTGAGAAACAATGAGCAGAGCAAAAACACAAAGCAGTGAGTGGAGCTGAATGAGGAGAGCTACTGGTTGAGTGTACAAAACACATCAGTGTGATGTTGCTTATCCAGTGCCTCAGCTTTGATTGTTTTGATCAAGATATGTGATCGTGGCTCTAGTCATGCCCTTCCCCTAGACAAGACCTGAACTTGTCCCAGTTCTGCTTTTTCACTGTGAACAATCCATCCTGAGGGTCAGTGTATGACAAGGAATGAGCAACAGTCTCATGAGTCATCTACATTGTTGCCAAGGTAGCTTAGTGGGAAAGTAAAATCATCTAAATATAATAGATTCTTTTGCCCCCCAAACTTCCCTTTTCCCCCCTTTTTTCTCTGTGATAGTTTTCCCCTTAGTATCTTTACCTGTGAGTGGGGAAAACATTACTCATGATGAGAAATAATAATTTATTCTATTTCTCAGTGAAAATCAGATCAGTGTCTTCTTCTACCACTGCTTGTAGTCCAACACTTCTTGTGTAATACTGCCTTGGAGACATAAGAATTTCTACTAGAAGACCATTCTGTGCCAAGACAACTGCAATGCATATGTATATAATTCAGTTCTGTGTGTTTGTAAAACAATTGCTTAGTTTAAATCTGCTTCCAAGAAGTAGAAGTGCCACTATTAGGCATTTCCTTGTATAGTGTAGTGCATACAATAGCCTGCAGGGTCCAGAGTACTGCACACAGGGGTTAACTGTTACTACCTCAGTCTTATTACTGCAGAAATTGCAACACATATTTGCCCGAAATCATACAGAAAGTAATAAAAGTATAAACAGAGCCTCTGCTTTTCATGCAGAAAATGTATCCTTCTCCTTTTTTTTCTTCTTTTTTTTTTTTTTTTTTGTTTAATGTAATATTTCTCTTGAGGACTGTTCATTTATTTGAAGAGGTGTTGTAGATTTCTTTGAGACTTTTCATTAGCTTACTGGTTGTATACACCATAGTTACTACTACTGTTCACCTTCATAAAAAGTAGAAGTTTTGTAACTTTGATCTCCAGGGAAGGAAAGTTATTTTCAGCTCAGTAGATGTATCCATAAAGCCTTTGATCTTGTGGGTGTTTAACCAATCCCTATGCACCGAGGTTTGCACCTTTAGCAGACTTGAATGACTAAGTGGTGTTCTAGTTTAAAGATAAATCTTTTCAAAATCATAGAATCATAGAATCATAGAATGGTTAGGGTTGGAAGGGACCTCTGGAGCTCATCTAGTCCAACCCCCCTGCAGTGGCCAGGGACATCCCCAACTAGATCAGCTTGCCCAGAGCCCTGGCAAGCCTCGCCTTGAATGCCTCCAGGGATGGGAACTCAACCACCTCCCTGGGCAACCTAGGCCAGTGTTCCACTGATCAGCTTCTGCGGATTTGTAGAATCTGTTGCTTTTCCATATGTTGCTACAAATATTGCTTCTGGCAGCAATACAGGCTCCTTCTAAAGTCACCTCATATACTAAATGTTGGCAATAATGGTGCAACCACCACATAGCCAGAACACAATTCATGCATGTCTTTCCTACTATTCAGCTTCAAAGCTTCTCGTTCCTCTCAGATGTCATCAAAATGCTGCTCTGGCAATGCTCAGATTATATTGTATCTCTTTGAATTGACCAAAACTGTTCCAAAATCCAGCAGGTCTTTCTTCATTGTTGTTGTGTCACTTTCTGCAGTGTCCTTAGATCATTTTTGAGGCTTTTTTTTTTTTTTTGAACATATATACTCCTGCTACTATTTTAAAGTGTTAATCTAGTTGTCATAAGACTTCTAAGATCCTCAAGTCCAACCACCAACCTATCACCACCATGCCACTAAATCATATTACTAAGTGTCACATCTATACATGTTTTGAACACCTCTGGGGATGGTGATTCCACCACTGCTCTGGGCAGCCTGTGTCAATGCCTAACAACCCTTTCAATGAAGAAATTTTTCCTGATACCCAATCTAAACGTCCCCTTGTGCAACCTGGGGCCATTTCCTCTTGTCCTTTCACTGGTGACCCAGGAGATGAGACCAATCCCCACCTCACTGCAACCTCCTTTCAGGTAGTTGTAGAGAGAGATAAGGTCTCCCCTGAGCCTCCTCATCTCCAGACTAAACAACCCCAGTTCCCTCAGCTGCTTCTCATAAGATTTATTCTCCAGACCCTTCACCAGCCTTGTTGCCCTTCTGATTTGGTAGCTTTTTTTCACAATATATATGTAAAAACTTATGCCTGGGCCAGGTATTCATTGATTCTGTTTTTCTTTTACTGACATACATTTATTTTAAAGGTTTTCACTTTCTATGTACCAATACAGTCATACAACCAGAATGTTAGACCAGCTCTGGGGCAATTGTTTCTGTCTTCAAAAGAGAACTGAAATACATTAGTCTTACTTTGATTACCTGGGAAACTAAAATGATTGCCTTTATTCACAAGAACTGAATTTCATTGTAATTTAGTATAGCTTCTGTTCAGAAGTGGAACAGCAAAGCAGTAATGAGTTTATTGACTCACCTTGCCATCATGTACTCACCTTCACTCCTTCCCTATTGCTTAACTTAAACTACGTACCCTTCAGTGTTTATCTGAGTGGTCTCCTCAGAAGTTTTGCCTTTGTAATGGAGTCTTGCAGCTATGGCAGCTTCAAGAGATGCTCAGATAAAAACTGTGTGAGGTAAAGCTTTACTAAAGATTTATTGCCAAAAATGTCCTTAAGCCCTGTTATGGTTTGAGTAAAATAGTGAGACTTGTGGATTGGAAAAGGCAGAGTAGCTTCAACTACTTTTAATAGAGAGCAGCAACAGCAGACATATATATATAGAAGCATAAAGAGCCAGCACCAAGATTAACCCCTCCTGCTCTCCCTTCCAGTCACTATATTACCACAGCATGACTGCAAGAGAAAACAAAAGAAGAAGCAGAGGGATCTGCCTCCTGAATTTATAGTGAGCACGACGTGTATGAAATGGAATACTCAGTTGGTCAGTCTGGGGTCACCTGTCTTGCTTGTTCCTTCCTCAAAGGTGCAGGATTTCACCCTGCACCCCTCCTGACTTCTCCATGGAATCACAGAAAGTTTACATTCCAATTGTTAGCTGTAATCCAAACATTTTAGGCTTAAGCTATTAGAAGTTGCTAATGTTTTTGAA
>VWZO01016153.1:24499-39982 GCA_013396975.1 Bucco capensis
TGTTATGGTTTGAGTAAAATAGTGAGACTTGTGGATTGGAAAAGGCAGAGTAGCTTCAACTACTTTTAATAGAGAGCAGCAACAGCAGACATATATATATAGAAGCATAAAGAGCCAGCACCAAGATTAACCCCTCCTGCTCTCCCTTCCAGTCACTATATTACCACAGCATGACTGCAAGAGAAAACAAAAGAAGAAGCAGAGGGATCTGCCTCCTGAATTTATAGTGAGCACGACGTGTATGAAATGGAATACTCAGTTGGTCAGTCTGGGGTCACCTGTCTTGCTTGTTCCTTCCTCAAAGGTGCAGGATTTCACCCTGCACCCCTCCTGACTTCTCCATGGAATCACAGAAAGTTTACATTCCAATTGTTAGCTGTAATCCAAACATTTTAGGCTTAAGCTATTAGAAGTCGCTAATGTTTTTGAACACATACTGCCAGCTTTCCAATAAAAGCACTCACTTTTAAAGGAACCTTGGCTGGAAGCAATACTGCCTTAGCAGAATCAATTCTGCTCTAGCTGAAACCAGGACAAGCCCTGAATCTGAATCTGAAATATGAGTTGATTTCCAGGCTTAAAAAAAAAAAATCAGATGACAGAGAAAAATTTTTCATTTGAATATTGAGTTTTGGTAAGACCTAGACTCTGAATTAAGACAATGCTAAAACACCTGTAAGTAGATAAACAAGTTACTTAAAACCTTGTTAAATATTTTTAAATGCTTTTGAAATACCTATTTATGGCCATAGGTGATAGCCTTTTCTTCTCTCATTCTTTCACTACGCCTGTAGTAGAGGTTGGATAAGGGTCTAGGTTTGAATTTATGCTGATGTGCACAGCAGTAGTTGTCACTACCATGATACACTCCAGGTAGAAGGAATGAGTTTTCAGCATGTCTCAGCTTATGCAGCTTTCAATATCTGGTAATAACTCCAGGTGAAGAAGAAGGATAGTGTTAGGTACAGATACTGTTAACTTCATGAATTAGATTCATGATTGGAGACATTTTCTGAAATCCCAGTAGATACTATACAGCACTTTTTTGGAAATTCAAATACTCAAATATTCTTGCCCTCACTGATCTTCAGATCCTTCAAAGAAAACTGGAAGGTAAAAAATATCAGTCTGAACTAATTTGAGATGGCAGTTGTTCCCATACAATAAGACAATTACAGTTGTCTACATTGTTTCACACTAAAAAAATACAATTATTTATTATGAACTCTGAACATACAGAAAATCAGCTCCAGATATATTCAAAGTGAAAAAATTATCTATCCAAATTTTTATCCACATTTTTATTAATACATTTCTCTATTTGTTTGCCTTTTTTTCATGATTTTATAGCTTGTTTGCAGGGATTTGATAGCAAACATGTATATTTCAAAGGATAAATGCACTTACTAAGAATGTCTCCAGTAGGCAAAATACCAAGAGAAACTTGCACTTACTGGAAGTGTTTTAAGGTCATTCTAGCCATTGCATTTGAAATTCATTTCTTTCTTCATAGGACTCAGAGAGGCTCGACTGTCATGGACTGTTAGGAACACTGTGCAAAAGCCAATAGAAACCATATTCCTACTAATATTGTTTGTTTCAGAAGGAATGCAGGTAAAGATAAAGCATGGGCATTCCTCAGTCACTTGACAAGATCACAGTGCTGAAACATTCATGGAAATCACCTCCACTTTTGTATGCTTATGAATTATTTCCTCCTCACTCTTTCCACATCATTGGGAAATAAAACATTTGCTCTGAATGACTTTCAACACAGCAATACCTGACAGCATTATTCTCTAAATATGCTTTGGCATCTGTGTGAGGAAGTCACAACTATCTACACTCATGGTGAGGAGGAAGCAGCCAAGTGAAAGAATAAGGTGGTCTGGGGTGAGGGAGAAGGAGATTCCACACATTTCAAAGAGTAAGAAGAGCCAAAGAAAACCCATCCAACTGGGCAGCTCAGTTACCTGATGATCAGTTGTACTGAGGACTGATTTGTAGAAGGAGCCTACAGGGTGTATGCATGATATAAACAGTTTGTCAAGCATGTCGCTGAGAGCCCCAATGATGGGGAAGATAAAACCATCAAGCACTCCTGCCACTCTTACAGAGGAAAAAGCCTCTTATGCAACCAGCAAACAGGGATTCTGAGGTTATGCTTGAGCTATTTATTCCCACTAAGAGGCATGAATATTGTACAACAGCTAGGATATTCTGTACTGGATAATAGCAAAAGGTAGAAAAATCTCCATCTCCATCCAAGGTGGCATTATTTAGAAATTCCTGGGTGTATGGGCTTATCCTATATAGGTTAGGTGGTCTTTGGTCAGGTGTTTTATCCTTTCAGATTGCTTCCAAGTCAAGGGAGTGAATCATCTAAACCTGACTCTAGATAAAATGCATCCCTCATTGCAAATGGCAGCATGAGTTAAAATTGAACCTGCAAGGCACTGATGACCTCCTATACTCAGCAGCATATTGACTCATGTAAGCTAAAGAGTGGTGTGGAAATCAGAAAGTGAAACTGCTTGAAGTCACTTCCACTTAGGTACTGCTTTTCTAATTTCAGTCAGTAAAGGCTAAATTAGGTGGTCGTATCTCCAGGTGGAATCTTGGAATTCCTGAAAGGTAAACCTATTCTGCACTGCAAAGAGAATGAGGCCATCTTCAAGGGAAACATTATTTCAAGCAAAAAAAAAATCGCTCAATTTTGAGCTACATACATTTGTAGATGTTTGGAGCTAGATGAATTTATGCACTTCAAGAAACACATTATTATGCATTGGTCAAGAGATTTGAATTGTAGACAGCTGTAAATGGCAGAGTGCAATAGTGAGGAATAACTAAAAGATAATTTTTCTTTTTTTTTTTTTGCTACAAAAAGTCAACCTTATCAATTTCTACTATTAAGCAGTTGTGAGCTGCGGGTGATGATGGCATGACAGAAAATAAATTGAGATTATTCTGTTTGCTTTCTCTGTTAATTCTAAGATTAGATGTTCCTTTTTTTTTCCCTGTAGTGTTGAAAGGTAAAAATAAATTTTATTTTCAGTGCGAACAGCCTTGAGTGACAAAATTTGTCCAACACTTAAGATAGTCTGTAAATTGTTATGTAAGACTTGCAACGGTTTTCCAACAAGTTGAATATCATTGGATGCCCAATGTATTTAATGATTGTTGGATAATTCACAAAGCTATCTTCATGTTTCTGAGTATCACCTATGGTTTGGCTTTGCTAAGTATTCTTTCTACAGCTTGTTTGAAAAACCCTTTCTTTTTCTTTTTCATTTAATATTTGGATTGTGTTATATTGATTTATATTGATTGTGTTATATTGACTGACTTGTATTATAGTGACACTTGAAAGATTTATGAAGATTATTACAAACACCCAAAACCCATTCAAATACCTGCTAAGTTATATTTTACTCCTAATTACAAAAAACATTTTCCACAATTTGATACGTAAAATCCATTTAAAAAAAAATTATACTGCATATTTGAAATGCCTTATATGAAATGACACTGCTTTGTGCTACCAGAGGTTACAAAGCAAGCACTGAGAATGTTGTGGCTTTGTGACAAATAGGCAATACTTTGATCAGCTGGTTTGAAACTCAGTATGAGAGGTCATTGAATATTTTTGATTCTGGAAGCTTTAAAGAAAAACTAAAGAGTCATAAAGGTATGCATAAGCATGCAGAGCAACCTTCTCTGGAAGCTAAAGGTTTTGTAAAATTCCATCACTGGGCTTATAAAGTCTCCTTCCAAGTCTGTGATTCATCAGGTTTTAAGTTCTAATACTGCTATATTTCTTAAAATTCAGATCATTTAATAAGTTTAAAAATGTTGTTTGGAGCTAGAAAAACCTAGATGAGACATTTCTTTTCCCCCTATTTTTTTCTTGCTTCTTACATCAACCTGCACCTCAGCAAGTTTTTCATCATCCTCATATCATCATTGGTGATTCAAAACTTGAATCAGTCCAACAGTTTAACTACCTAGGCAGCCTCATCTCCTGGGATGGTAAGATTGACAGAGAGATAGACAATAGGCTAGCAAAGGCATAGAGTGCTTTGGGAAAACTCTATCCAAGAGTCTGGAGAAATAAACACTTGAGGAAAAGTCCAAAGCTCAGTGTTTCTAGAGCCATTGTGCTGTCTACTCTTTTCTATGGTTCCCAAGCATGGCTCATCTATGGCCACCACCTACGACTCTTGGAGCGCTTCCAGCAGCGCTGTCTCCGCACAATCCTAAACATCCATTGGACAGATGCTGGGACTAATCCGTCTGTCCTAGAACAAGCAGCAATTCCAAGCCTTGAGGCCATGCTGCTGAGAACACAGCTGCGTTGGGCAGCTCACGGCTCCAGGATGAAGAACTCCTGCCTGCCTAAGCTCATGCTCTCTGGGCAACTTCCCCCTGGCTGTGGCAAGAGAGGAGCCCCGAAGAGGAGATGCAAGGAGTCCCTGCAACAACAGCTCAGCCTTGGCCGTATTGCTGCCCTGAACTGCTCTCCTCTGGCCTCCACTCAGCAGCTCTGCACACACACTAGTTTGAATGCCGCCCATGGTTTGGAGCAGGCACGCAGGATCACTCTGCAGGAGAAAAGACAGCTTGGAAAGAATCGTGTCTTGCAGCTTCTACCTCCTGAGGAGTCCTTGTGCTGTGCCTTTTGCAAGCGCTCTGGTCTGTCCCAAATTGGCCTTTGCAGCCAGCAGCGCGTGGAAAAAGCGCTTGGGAAGAGCATGGATGGAGCCCTCCATGGATCTTTGTTCGCAAAGCCTGCCCATGATGATGATGATGATGATGATTTCTACACGGCATGAAATCTGTGTTTCAAGTAGCCTTCTGGACAAAGCACAAAACTGCAATCAAATGGCATTTTTCTCTGATGTGCCATAGAATTCCTAGGTTAATATAAGCCAGCCATTTTCAATTCATCCACACTCGGCTCCCATAACATTTTAATGACTTTTCTGTTCTTCACCTTTTTGTGCTGCTCCACTGCCCTCTGACTCCTTTATATCAGAGAAATGTAGGATGTGGGCATAAGAAGAGAGCAATGCAGGCTGAAGCTTCTTACTTATTCATATGCATGGTTATTCCTGTCTAATTATATCAGGTGATGGACTTTTCTTCAAGATAATAATGAAAGGAATAAAGGGAAAAGGAAATATGTCGGCATGGAAAATATGTCACCAGTTTCAAATGTACATTGTTGGAATTTGGGGATTTGTTTTTGTGTTTCTGGGTTTTGTTTGTTTGTTTGATTGTTTTAATTTAAACACAAGTCATGCTTATCTCATACATTTGTTTATTTACTTTGGTTTAAACAATATGCAGTACCTTATTGCTCCAATCCCTCTGAAACTGTGACTGTTAACTGTCACAAGCTTAAATTCAGAAAAGCATTCAGGGCAATATTGTTTACCTCTAATTGTCATGATAAATCTAAGCAGCAGCTCAAAAATAGTGAACATAAACATTAACAAAATATTAGTAAGTTGAGCAGAGATTTACTGTATGAATGAAGATGTTTTCTAATTGAAAGCATACAAAAATGGGCTATATGCAATGTTAGATAAATGTTAATGGACAACTGCACCAATGCAAGAGACAATCAACTGCTGATAGCTGCTATTAGTTTCACAAATATTAAAATCCCAGTAGTAGTAACCTTTACTTTAGAATAATAATTATACCATAAAAAGATATAACCAAAAGAATGTCAATTCCATTTAAAGAAAACAACAAACAATCACTGGAAGTATCATATGATGAGATTTGGCAAACAAAAGTCTAACAAATTTTGCAGTCTTAAAAAAAAAGTTCAAATTCCAAACATAAATGTTTGGGAAGAGATCTGAATTCACAAAGCTCAAGAGATTGCTGGCTCCTGGAACAAAATAAAGTTTAAGACCCTGGAACAACAATTTTAAAGATCTTGTCACTTCTGTATTTACTCATCCCAAAGCTAGTTATTAATAAATAGGAAGTAGTCCTTGATGCTGATTTCTGTACCACTCTTTATTAATATATGAACCACTGATTGTTGCTTCTCTAGATCTTGACAGCAAAGCATACCAAATATGCTCCATGTAAACAGATGTGTTTCCAATTACTGTAAACCAAAATTATTCATGCATTAGAACATCCTGTACAGACAACACTGTTAATGAACAGCAAGTATTCAACATGTATAAAACTCATTATTATGTATAGAGCTATCATACTACAAATTTTGTAAGGAGGAGGAGGTTTATAATAAGATGAAGAAATATGGCCAGACATGTATGACTACACTTCAGAACCCATGTTTAATTTTCTACACTGGCAGCTGCAAAAAATAAAATCTCAGTCTTTACACAAAATGACCAAAGTAATAGAGTCCCATCTTTAAGTTAATTGTAATCTACAGATAGTCTTTGTTAATGAGTAGTTTCATGCAGTTTTGAAAATCATGTTATAGTTGGAGACTGTGGTCCTCTTTTGGGTTTTAATGTTAGAAATTCTACTAATGACATCCTTGATATGACCTACTTCTTAAAAAACCAGAGGATGCTATTTTGAGAGCCACAGAGAGGAACAATACAACCTTCTGAGCAAACCATAGGGACAGGACTAAGTCTGGATAAAGTTGTTGTTAGATACCTTAGAAGATATTGAACATGAGCTTCAACCACATCACACAAGGCAGTGTTGCAACTTGATAGCTCAGCCCAACACCAAACCTAAAGAACAAGGGCAACCATGAGATTCAGACACAAATTTTGGAAGTTTAGTCAATCAGCTCTACTTATAGCATGAGATGGGAAGAAATAGTAACTAAATCATGATTTCATGACTCTAACTGAGGAGCTTTGTAGAGAGAGCGAAGGACAAAAAGCTTTGGTAATGTAACTCTTGTGCCCTGTATTGCCAAAGAAATCAGTTAATACTACACATCAGAAAGGAGAGTTTAAGCAACTTGGGTTACTTAAAGACCAAATTTCCAACAGACAAAGCATCAGAAATTCTGATCTTCAGCTCCCATCCTTTCTCTGACCATGTGGTTGGAGCTGAGGTGGTTTAGTCTGGAGAAGAGGAGGCTCAGGAGAGATCTTATTTCTCTCTACAACCACCTGAACTGAGGTGGTAGTGAATTACCTCTTCTCCCAGGTAACAAGTGATAGGATGAGAGGAAATGCCCTCAAGTTGCTCCAGGGGAAGTTCAGATTGGATATTAGGAAGAATTTCTTCACCTGACAGGGCTATCAGCCATTAGAACAGGCTTCCCAGGGGAGTTGTGGAATCACTACCCCTGGAAGCATTAAATAAATGTGTAGATATGGTACTCGGGGACATGGTTTAGTGATGGACGTGGTAGCATTGGGTGGACAGTTGGACTGATCATCTTAAAGGTCATTCCCAACTGTAATGATTCTATAATTCTCTGAGTAAGGACAGTCATTGAGACCTGGCTAAGATCAACTTATACTTGTTCCTTAAAACTTAAACTTGCTTCAAACATTACTTATTGCTTGACTACGAACATGACATATACAGCCTCCAAGAAGAGTGTTTGGTACTGTGATTTAGCTATTTCTTTGTATTGCAAAGGCTTCGTGTAGTAATTTGTCAGATGTCAAGAAAAATCTAAATATTTCTAATATTTATGTGTCTTATACTGCCTCACCAGATACACCTCCTATTCTATGAGGTGATTGATGGAAAAGGTCTACTGAAAATATTCACTGTAATCTATATATAAAAAAAATACTTTATCACTTAAAAAGGCAAAGCCAGACCCTCCAGAAGGATAAATCAACCCATTTACATGAGCTAAGGACCTGACTCAGTATCATATGGATGATGCCTCCTGTATTCTGCTCATGGTCTACTGTTTGTAAATATCTAGGAAAAAAAAGAGTCTTGTCTAATAAAAGAAGGCAATAAAACCTCCTGAAAAACCATTTTTTAGCACTAACTGCCTCCATCACATTAAATAAATGTTTCCAAGTTAGCTGCCAGCCACTCAAACAGAAGAAAACCTGCTGTATTTAGTATTATTTTGCTACTTGAGAAGAAGGCTTGCAAAGAAAAACTGGACATTTATTACAGTACCTGTGTCACAGTAATAACAAATACTCTAAATGGGAAAAAAAAACCCAACCAACTGGAACTTTTGGGGTTATTTCTGCTAGGACTCAACCAGAAGGTCTGTCTAATTTCCATTTCCCAACAGCCTTATCATGTAGCAGATGTCCAACAATTTATACACAGTGTCTCAAGTGGAAATCACTGTATTAACTGACTCGACCACTATAACATCTGGCTGCAACATCTGTGGCGAGATCAATGGACTCATGTGATGTGAGGAAGAGCAATTATGTGAGAAGAGGTTAGGCCTTGTCTAAGATGAGACATAATTCACCCTGTGCTTCTCATTTTCTGGTCCAGTACTTAACCACAAGAGCACTGTACAGTTAACCAGAAGTATAATGGTAACTCTGTAGTGATAAATCATTGACATTACTCTCATGACATTTTGTAATTCTATTGCATTGCTACTGCTGTAAATTGTATTTTGCAAACAAAATAAGTGTCTCTTAATAGAATGACCTTATTCTTTGTGTGTGATATTAAAACTTGTGGTAGGTTCTGTATAGTGTATCTCTCTTATCTCAAACATACACAGTTTGAATGCCTCAAGTCATTTTAGGTCCTTTGGAGCACAAAAATATTGTCAAGGTTAAAAATGATGCAGAAAATGGCTGCTATCCAAAACAATTTCCATTGTGACCTGTTACATCCAAGTCACTCAAAACATTCACCTTTTAATGACATTTTCCATATTCCAGCACTTTAGAGGCAGTTGAATAAAATCTAGTCCACTTTCTGAGAGAAAATTTCTAGTGTTTTGGATTCTGTATGCCTAACTCCTAAACTACCTGTGTTATTCTATCATATTATACAGTGCCCCCTCTCCTTTTCAAGAACACCATAAAATAAGTGGCATTATGCTTTTGCTTTCAAAATCAAAAATGAATAAATTAATGCAATTATTTCTGGGGGAGCTTCATAACTAGTCATAATATTAATCTATTCCTCATAATAACATCTGTATTTAAAAGAGAAAAGGACTGTGTACGTTCGTTTCAAATATGATCTGCCAACTTTACAAAGATGTGCTTTGTTTTTTTTTTGTTCTTGAACGTTGACTGGTTAAGGGATCAGAAGCACAAGTGTATTTTTCCTCTATCCTTTGAGCTGCAGGGAATAATGAAGGAGGAAACAGGAATAACCAGCTGACCAATATTTGGCTCAGAGAGTGATGGCACCAGCAGAATTTTGGAGGTTTTTGTCATGGGTTAATCTCTGTGACACCAGGCCAGCTGGTGACAAATAGGGTACCTCTTTCAAAGGCAGAAAAGGATCTTCCCACAGGAGTTAGCAGAGCTCACTGAAAAAGCTTTAAACCACATTTAAAGGGGGACAGGGATAAAACCAGTCTCCCTAGGGATAGACCTGAGGTTGGCATGAAAATACTTGAGTCTGACATAGACCATTAGCTGTGGTTCAAGTCTAGCTGGTAGCTACGCATCACATGGACATTCACTCACTCCTTCCTCCTATGCTGTGATGGGGAGGAAAATCAGAAGAAAAGGTAGGAACTTGTGGCTTGAGCTAAGGATAGTTTAACAGGACAACACAAGTAGAGAATAAATAAGAATAATAACACAGATAAAAGAATTCATAAATGGAGTGATTCATAAATGGAGTGATCCCCTTGAATGTTCTGGTCAGCCATCCTGGCTGACCTTCCTATCTCTGTCTCTCTTAGCCAAATTCAGGACATGATGTAATCAGGGTGAAGAAGGAGATGAACTATTTTGTAAGCAGCTGGGAGAGGTCTCACAATCACCAGCACTTGTTCTCATGGAGGACTTCAGCTTACCAGATGTTTGTTGAACATTGACTGGTTAAGGGATCAGGAGCACAAGTGTATGTTGCACACAATACAGCAGAGAGGAAACAGTTCAGGAAGTTCCTGTAGTGTGTGGAAGATAACTTCCCGACACCGCTAGTGAGTGAGACAGCCAGAGAAGGCATCCTGGCAGAATTACTGTTTACAAACAGAGATGATGGGACAGTTGGAGGCCATCTTGGGCCCAGTGATGATGAAATGACAAAGATTGTAATTTTTACAGAAGGAAGGCAGTCAGCAGATCTTCCTCCTTGGACTTCTGGAGGGCAGACTTTGGCCTCTTTAGGAGGCTGGTTGACCAAGTCCCTTGGGGGGCAGTTGTGAAGAGGAAAGTTGTTGTGTTTGGTGCAGCAGAGTCTAACTGGTGGCATGTGACTAGTGGTGTGCCCCAGGGGTCAGTGCTGGGGCCAGGACTGTTCAATATCTTCATTAAAAATTTGGATGAAGGGGTAGAGTGTTCCCTCAGCAAGTTTGCGGGTGATACCAAGCTTGGAGCAGTGGCTGGCACACCAGGAGCTGTGCTGCCATCCAGAGTGACCTGGACAGGCTAGAGAGATGGACAGGGAGAGGGTTAATGCAATTTAACAAGGGGAAGTATAAAGTACTGCATGTGGGAAAGAACAAGCCCATGGATCAGTCCAGCCTGGGAACTGATGTGTTGGAGAAGAGCCCTGGGGAAAAAGCTCTAGGAGTGCTGGTGGTTAGGAGGATGCCCATGAGGCAGCAATGTGCCCTTGTGGCCAAGAGGCCAATGGCATCCTAGGATGCATNGATGAGATTTCTAGGGCCTTCCATCCCCTGACATACTGGGATACTGGGATACTGTGAAGACTGGACATTCTTTAAGAAGGAAATATTCAAGGTACAGGAGCAGGCTGTCCTGGTGTGCAATAAGACATGTCAGTGTGGAAGAAGACTGGCTTGGCTGAACAGGGAGCTTTGACTACAAGTCATGATAAAAAAAGAGAGTTTATGACATTTGGAAGAATGGACAGGCTCCTCAGGAGAACTACAAGGATATGATAAGGTCACATAGGGAGAAAACTAGAATGGCCAAAGCCTGTCTAAAACTTACTTTGGTTGATGTGGTACGAGACAATAAAAAAATGTTTCTATAAATACTTCTGTGACAAAAGGAGGACTATGGAAAATCTCCATCCTTTTTTGGATGTGTAAAGAAACAGAGTGACCAAGGCTGAGGTACTCAACTGTCTTCTTTGCCTCAGTCATAAAAGAATGGAGAGAAATTAGGCTATCCCATATCATCAACCCACTTCCTTGCTGCACTTTGGATAAGGGCCTTTACTTTGACATTTACAAGACACTGGCTTAATTTCTCAGCCGCAGCTCTTATCTGATGCTCAAGATGTCTTGCTTTCTCCCTCTGATACCTTGCATGGCATAGTTTGAACAGCTGCTCCTGGCTTCACTTTGAACAACTTCACTTCAGCCCTAGCTGCATCTAGCTCTTCCAGTAGCTCCTATGCAGACACACTGGGTCCTACACCAGCAACTTGATGTCTAACTTTGTGATGGACTAGATTCCTTAGAAAACCACCTACCCTTTTTTTGCCCTGCAAGAAACAATTCATTGACAATAAGAGCCCTCTTCCTCTCTTCACCTTAGATTTAGTGCTTTTATCTACAAGCAAACACCCTTGTCTTTGCCTTGCCTTAAGGTCTCCTAGGCTCTGAAAGTGCTTTGTAAGCACTGAGAGAGGGCTCTTAGTATGTGATCTATCACTTTTATGTTTGTACACTATATGGCACTATTGGACATAGCTGACAATTGAATTTAGGTTCTCCCAAAATATAACTGTTAAAAAAAAATACTGTGTTGTATCTAAATTCATCATTAATAAATGAAGATGCTCAGAGCTAGAGACTAGTCCCGGATCACATATTTATCAACTAGCTGTGGGAAAATAATTCAGATATTTCAAACATCAGTATATTCTGAATACCAAAGAGGAGACTATTTCTTCACTTGTTATTACTCAGTTTAGCAGTTTGCAGGGTCTTTAACTGTATTAATTCAGGTTATACTAGCTGGTCATTTGGCTGCATCAGTTTTTTGACTAGGTTTATTTTTATTTCAGAGGATTTTTTTAATATGTATTTTTAAATGACACTGATGAGGAGTAAGAAATAAATCTCTGAATCACTTTCATCCGTAGTATGTTGAATTTTTTTATCGTGTATCATAATTTCAGTGTAGCGCTCACAGGACAAAAGTCAGAATTATTCAATTTAGTGAAACTGGCAAATCCTTTACAGAAAGCAGGCTTTATTCCACTCTTTCCTTTAGTAGATGTTTTCTTTTTGTATTTGAAATCTACGACTGCACACCAGAATTAGTTTTATCTTCAAGTTCTATTACAAGACTTTTGTCCTTGGATAGGAAGTTGGATACATCAGTGGAGATCTCTGTCCACATTTTCCTGTTGTGTAGCATGACACTGAAAGTTGTGATTATTGGTATACATCAGTAAAAAGAACTTTTAGCTCTTTTGATTTTACTATGGACTCCAGAAGAGTCCCCAATTCTAGATGTCTTACATAGCTATCTAGTTCTTGGCACTTTGTAGTAAAATACTTAGCTCTGATCAATTGAAAGTTGCTTTGTTAACTCCCCAAACACATTTCTCTGAGGAAAAAGTGATTTAAGAAAAAAAAAAAAGAAAATGGAGGTTGAAAAAAACTGTCTAGCTAAGCCTGATATTTTACTTTTTAAATATTAATTATTCTTTCAGCTTCTTCCTATTTACATACTTAAGTGCTTACTTGGGACATAAATGGTGCTATATTGTCTTCAGGAAGCCTCAGAACAGCTTTGTTAGACAAAACTCCTTACGGTTGGTAATTTCTGGCAATTAATATTATGAATTCTTGTCACAAGGGGCCTCAGGAAGACACTTGTAGGTTGCTCTATAAAATGAAGGAAAATGTCAGAAGTGGTAAGCCTGCTGAGAGGATCATTTCTGGGAGGAAAAGAGGTGGCAAATGTTAAAATTACCATATTTATGGACACTGTATAAAATGAAGGTCTGAATGAGCTTCTAAGTTTATAGTGAGTGCTAAAGATTTTTTAGAACTTTCTGGACATTGTAATATAACACAGAAACTCTAACTGCATCTCTCAGAGATAAGGCATGGATAAAAATATTGATGTTTAATACAGTTCAACTTACAACAACTACTGCCTACAACTAGTGATAGTAGAGGGAGGGAATAGTCACTTCTCAGGGAGAAGCAACTCTATCATTGCCTGTTGGTTTTGGGGAGAATTTGGTGCTTACTTACCCTCTTGTTTTCTCCTCCAAGGCTAAAAGAAAAGTTGAAAAATATTCTGCACATTTTTTTTATAACATTTCCTATTCCAGAGCAAATAATTAGCACACATCATGGGTTGGATGTTGACCCCAGGCAACAGCTAAGCACCAGACAGCCAATTACTCCCTGCCCACACTTAGCAGGACAGGGGAAAGAAAACTTGTGGGTCAAGATTAAGACATTTTAATATGCAAAGGAAAAAGGAGGAAGAAAGGGGAAAAAAACAGCAACAAACAAGCAAAACCAAACCAAAACCAAAAAACCCAAACCCAAAGCCAAAAATGAAGTGATAAAAAGATTATCACTCACCACCTCCCAAGAGCAGAGTGATGCACAACCAGTCTCTAAGCAATATCTACCTACCCCAAAACCCCTCTCCCCTTCTTGCATGATGTCATATATTAAGAAAGAACTTTTTGGTTAGCCTGGCTCAGCTGTCTGAGTTGTATCCCCTCCCAACCTCTTGTCCCATTCCAGCCTGATTGCTGGAAGGTTGGAGTGAGTGAGTGACTATGGTGCTGTGCAAGCACTGTAAGTGTTTTCAATAGTGTTTTGGTCACACATTCGAAGCACAGCACCCTACAAGCTACTACCAAGGAAACCAAGAGAAATAGAGAGAAAAATAAGAGAAAACAGAGAGAAAAAGAACACTTACACAGCCACGTACACTCACATATTTACAGGATCAGAGAATCATTAAGGTTGGAAGATACCTCTAAGATGATCAAATCCAACTATCTAATTCTCACTAACATATCAAAAAAACATGTCCCTAAGTACCACAAGTAACTACACCACAATACTACTATGGTCATATGGTTTATGATACTGCTATGGTTGTATGGTTTTAGTACCAGAGCTATAATATGATTGTCCTCCAACTGGTCACATAGGTATATACACCAGCTTCTCTAAGAGATCACACTGGGATTGAAACATTTCTATACTTCTGGTTTTAGCTGTGTGATTAGCAACTAGACTTAATAGTCCTACAGCATAGAGTTTTACTTGTTGGAGTCTCAAAATCCAGTATCCTCGACGGCAGCCAAAATTGAGGACAGCTATTGAGAAGTGAAAAGACACAGCAGTAACCTAAGGCAAATGGGATGGATGGACACGAGATAGTAAAATGAATTGACTTCACTGGCATTTTGGATTTGGAAATAGCATCGTTATACATGTGCCAAGTTTGCTTCTACAAATTAGCACAAAATACCATGGCACTTACTCTACGCTGATTCCTTTGGTGATTTTGGAAGCTCAGACCCTGGTGAGGATCAAGTGCATGCCTCCAAGACTAGTATGAACAGAGCTATGTGTTGGAGTAGCATTATAGGATGCCTTGAAGATGGCACATAGATTGCCAAAGCTACAACAGAAGCTTTCTTGGTTACTTGAGTGATATAATTCTCTTTTTTTTTTAAAAACAAAAACAACCACACACACAAAAAAATTGCATAAAGCTGTTGTAGATTAGATGTACATGATTAAAGGCTTTCAGATCTAGTCATAAATTCAATGTTAAAGATTTGAAAATGAACTGAAGAGAATCTTGACAGTTTGCTCTGTGTCTGACATGACTGCATCAAAGCACTACATGGCAGAGAATTTTAATCACTCATAAACCAACTGAAGTGTGCTTTCTTCTTCTTCACTGACTGAGGATTGGGCTGATTTATGAAAACAGTTAAAAAGTTCTTTTTCCACATATGTTACCTTGTTTGCTTACTTTGGTTTTACCTGGCCATATGATTTCTTGTTGGGTGGGTTCACACAGAATCACCCAACTATATCATATAAATCATTAAGGTTGGAAGAAACCTCTAAGATCATCAAGTCCAACCACACCTATCACTAACATACCACTAAACCATGTCCCTAAAGCATCTAGATATTCCTTAAACTCCTAAACACAAACCACACATTGAGCAAAACAATTGTTGCTCATTGCCAGGCAGCCTCTGTGCTTGTGAAGTTCAGCTCCCTGCATTTTAGTAATGCTATGATATCCAGACTTTATCAAATAATCCTGCACTAACTCTAGATAGTATGCAGAGAGTTGTCCTGGAGTGATTAAAATTTAAGAGTGTACGTCATGTTCCCTTTTGAACTTTTGAATTTGGATATGGACACTGTTTCTTTAAAAGAAGAGACTCAGTGGTTGAACTATTTCC
>VWZO01016153.1:39988-56911 GCA_013396975.1 Bucco capensis
GTGGGTTTTAGTAAAGGCAGTTTAATAAGCAAAATAAAGAAAGGCAAAGCCACGCGCGTGAAGCAAAGCAAAGCAAAATTGAGCTTTAGTCTCTACTTCCCATAATAGGCGATGTCTGGCCCTTTCCCGGGAAGCAGGGCTCCAGAACGCGTAGTGGTTGCTTGGGGGGCAGACGTCTTCTTCCCGCCCCCTTCCTTCCCCCCCTTCTGTCTTTTATCCCTGAGCTGATGTCATATGGTATGGAATAGCTCTTTGGTCAGTTTGGGTCAGCTGCCTTGATTACGTCCCTTCCCAGGATCTTGTCCACCCCGTCGCTTTGGTGCTATGCCAGCCTTATAGTAGTCACAACATTACATGTTATCTTCAATCTGAGGCACTGCGTTTCTGAAGACTGTATGGGAACATTAACTCCATCTCAGCCAAACCCAATACATTGTTGTACCATTTAAATTTAGATAAAGCTATTCTTAGAAATTCACTGTCTGCATTCCTAGTGCATCTTATTTTAATTTTATTGCTGTCCCCATCTTTTTTGGGGGAGAGGGTGTATTCTGGCAAAATCCTCTCAAAAGATTGTTCTTTTGACCCTAGCTTCTGGTCAAACCAGGACAAGAGTATATACCAATGTCAATGGTTATTTCCAAGGTCTAAATATTAGGTAGAAGTCTAACAGCAGTTAGTGTTCAGAATCTGACCCTACTGTGGTTCATGCTGTTTTCTCTGCTATCAGTCAGACACAATATACCTCCTAGTGCTTTTTCTTCTTCATTTAATATTTCAAATTATTTTTTTTCATTGAAATCATGGAATTGACTAAGCAGTAACAATTTTTTAGTAAAACACCTGTGCAAATTTTGTCTAGGTTAAGCAAATACCAATAGGGAATAAAGGAGTTGAATAACTTTAAAAATTTGAACAGCAAGTCATAGGCAACTTTAGAAAATGCCAGAGATGGAAAATCTGTCCCAGCTGGGAACCATGCAGTTCCTTGCACCTTGTTCTCTCCTTTCTGTGTAACTTGGACATCTATAATTAAAAGGTAAATAATGTGATAACACCAGTTAAGAATACCCTAATATATTTCTTCCTGCATTCTATTTGACTCAGAGAGACAGCGAGCTACGAATGAAGCAATAAGCCCTGGAGACACAAACACACATTCACAACAATAACATGAAAAAAAATGCAAATTTTATTCTTTTCATCAGACGTTGCTTTAACAGAGCATAATTTAGTGATGTGAGAGTAAGACAGTATGACATCCAACATCAAATGGCAAAACCCTGAATCTCTTTAATTGTGATCGAAATATGCCAATGAATGAAAACCAACAACGTGAATCCTGCTTGGAACTGTTTTTCCTGCCGGTGACAACTTGCCAACAGTAGCATTTTAATGGATAGGTGCCATACAGAAATGATACTCCTGGGAGCTGAGAACAATACACCAAGCATGACAGAGATGTACTGTGCACAGCTGTGCAGAAATTCACTTTGCTCAGCCATGGAAAATTTATGTCACAAATCTGGATGTACATGAAGATAACTGCTATATCTGCTGGAGTGAAGTAACAAGATTTCTCTGAGTATGTAAAGTGATGAGTTTTTTCCATTTTTGCCATTAAGCAGGAAAAAAAAATGATCTTCTTTCATTTAATTGAACAATGGTTCATTTTTTTCAACTCAGGGTCAAAGTTTCATTCCAAAGAGGTTTTTCTTTACTCTTCTCCTTGTTGGTTTTGTTGTTGTTGTTTGCTTTTTTGTTTGTTTTCCCTGAGGGTTTCATTAAATTATTAATATTTAATATTAAATTAAAGTTGTATGTTCTTTATTCATGCATGAATTGGGTATGTCTTGTAGCTGAAATTACCATAATAGCACGCTTACCTCAGAAAAGTCTTTGGATTTGAATCATAAAATCATCGCGGTTGGAAAGGACCTTCAAGATCATCAAGTGCAACTGCTAGCCCTACACTACTGCTATCCCTAAACCACCTAATATAAATTTTTCCTAATATCTAATCTAAACCTGCCCTGGTACAACTTGAACCTATTCCCTCTAGTCCTGTTGCTAGTCACAAGGGAGAAGAAGCCAACACTTGCCTCTCTACAACCTCCTTTCAGATAGCTGGAGAGCGATAAGGTCTCCCCTCAGCCTCCTCTTCTCTAGGTGTGGCCTCACCAACACCAAGTCCCTGTTCCTGCTGGTCACACTATTCCTGATACAAGCCAGGATGCCATTGGCCTTCCTGGGCACACTGCTGGCTCATGTTCAGCTGTCAATCAACACCCCTAGGTCCTTCTCTGCTGGGCAGCTCTCCAGCTGCTCTTCCCCAAGCCTGTAGCACTGTTGGGGGTTGTTGTGTCCAAAATGCAGGTCCCAACATTTGGCCTTATTACAACTCATCCAACTGGCCTTTGCCTATTGATGGAGCCTGCCTAGGTCCTTCTGCAGAACCCTACCCTCAAGCAGGTCGACACTTCCACCCAGCTTAGTGTCATCTGCAAACTTACTAAGGGTGCACTCCATCTCCTCATCCAAGTCATCCATAAAGATGTTGAACAGGAATGGTCCCAGCACTGAGCTCTGGGACACTCCACTAGTGACCAAGTGCCAACTAGATTCTGACTCCATTGAGCACAACTCTTTGGATTTGGCCAACCAACCCATTTTTTATCCAGCAAAGCATGTGCACGTCCAAGCCATGAGCAGCCAGCTTCTCTAGGAGAATGCTATGGGAAACTGTGTCAATGGGGAGTAAATTTGTGTGTATACAAAGTTTCTAGAAGTGTAGTTAAGAAATTTCTCTCTAGTGGAGTTCATGATTGCTTTAGTGCTCCTTTTCCAAATCCATGGCCCTTCAAGTAAACAATTTCCAATGATAGCTGAAGGGAGATGTATATGTGTGTGCTTGTGGGTGAGTATACTTTTGGTACAAATGAAAGAGCTTTCAAGGAAAAGAAGCATATTGAAGCATGATGTCTCTGACTCTTCCTTTCACTTCAAAAGACCCTGTCTGTAGTGATAAGAGTATAGCTTAAAAGAAGCATACTTTGGCAAGAAGTTTTATCCTGCCTTTGCGCAGTCAATAATAAGATTGTACTGCATGTATTTTTATTTTTTAATTGTTAGGCAAGCACAGATGTCTAGATCCACTACTAAAAGGAGTAATCATACTCCAGTCATACCCTAAGCCCAACTATATTTGATTTTACAGACCTCTAGTGTGGCAGCAGACCTTGGAGTAGATGCTAGTATGGCTAAATTTTCTTCCAAGTAATTTTATTCTGAGACAGCAAATTAACACCAAATGGGGAAAAATAAGACGCTGTGGATTTTTTGTTTGTTTGTTTTTAATCAGTTCAGATGTAATTACCTAGTAAGTGTATGTGTGTAGGGAATGTTCAGAAATTTCAGGGATTTTGAGGGCTAGAGAGAGATTTCATTCAGCAATGGTCAACGCAGGGTAGGAAGTGAGAACATGGGAATCACCATTGTGTTCAAGGACTGAAGAGATGCTCTTTTTGATGAGTATTGTTCAAAACAAAGGCACAAGGTAGATGAATTCCCTGTCTAAATGGCTATGCACTCAGCAACCATCAAGTAACAAAAGCAAGTGTGATATGATGGCTGGTGTCAACATGAAGGTTATATTCCACAGTGCCCTGTATTGAACATGATAATAGGAACTGCTTGTTTCATATTATTCTCAGGGAGTTCCATTGAACACACAATACTGCAACAAGCTCCATGTTTAGTCACACCAACCCTTCACCCTGCAGCCAGGGAGCTCTCATTGAAGACTCCACAATACACTGAGGATGGGAGTGGAGAAGTGCTGTGTACATCTACCTGCAGTCAGGAGGTAAGGAGTTGCCACAAAGCTGGTTTTAACACAGCTGTCCTTGGCAATGGAGTTAGATACCTAATTCCTATCCAACTAAGTGTTCAGTGTGTGCAACGTGGAGATACTTGATCAATATAAGCCTTGCTGAAGAGAACATTTAAGGCTGCACATTATTGTACCTTAGGACCTCGACTCTGGGGCTAGGCACAAAGCTAAGAGCAGAAAAGCAGTAGAGCCTGGAGCTGCAAATATTCTTCCCCTCCCTTTGATAACTGGCCAGTGTTGTGCAATGCACTCTGTGTGGACCAGCAGGAGATCCTTTAATCATTGTTCTCTATCACAATATATATCATATACATCATCCTTTATATCTCCTAGGATATGACTGTTATACTTCTGAAAATGATGGATTTTTTTGTTCACTTCAGGTTCATAGAAGGTGTCAAAACCAGTTGAGACAATGGTGTAAAATCCAGTTAAGACAACAGGAAATATACAACAGCTTCCAAAACTTCAAGCATTTTACATTTTTACATTTTCTCTGATGTTATATTCTGGGATATTTTTAACTACTTAACAGAGTTTTGATTACTAAACTCTGGTTTAAAATCCCAGTACAAAAATTCTGTGTTTATACCCTTAACTTGATAGTTCAATTTCACTTTTTTTTTTTAAATTTCCTTTCCTACCCTCTCCTTAATAACTCCTCATACTACAATTTCCACTTACATGACATTTAAAGCTAATACATATCCACAAGATCTGGAACAACTAAAAACTGCCCAAGGATGTGGAAAAAAAGTAATGTTTTAGGGAAATGAGATACTGAAGCCAGAATTCATTGTTTTATGCCTACGTTTTCTAAGTTTCAAGAGGTTATCAGCCTGTCTTTATTCCAGTATTAATAGCATCTCCCTATGATATATATGATATATATGTGCTTTGAGATGATTAGTCACTCATTAAATTTGTTTCCTTTTTCTAGCTTTTGGGTTACAACTCTGTTACACATTCTCAGTGTTCCAGTTCAATGCACTCATTACACTGACAAGTTTTCCAGCACAATATATAAGCCTTAAAATTATTTTTGCACCTAGAAGATAGCCTCTATACTTCTGTGATCCAATACAGGAGTCTCCAAAGAAATGCACAGAATCAACAAAATCCTAAAGGTTGGAAGAAATCTAAACTGCATTTGGATGAGAGCTAAGTCTACACATAAAGATGCTTTGGTCATATATTTATGCATTGGTTCCCCACTAGCTGCTCCATTTTTAATGCAGATGTGCCTTTAGGAATCCAAAACCACTCCATCCATACTTTTGAACATTTGGTTTCCAAATTTAATCTCCCACTTTTGTTCAGGCAGTGTATTGATTACATTAAAGTTCCCTTTCCCATTAGCAACCAAAACAAAGTATCTTTAAGTTGCACTAAATCATATCTACAGATGAAAAACAGAACCCAAAAGGGAGCTGAAACAGAGCAGCAATAGAGCATGAGACTAGAGTATAGATAGAGTCTTTTCTTTTGAGTGTTATAAGCTTTCACTGTTGATCTTGAACAGCCAAATTTCAAAGGAAAACATTGCATTTATCCCTCCTCCACAAACCTGCTACAGCCTGCCCAGTGCACATAGCTGGTTTCAGGTAGGTAAAGGCTGCTTTAAAGGGTTTTTTTTTTTTATTTAATAGGCTAAAATGTGAGTAGTTAACACTTCCAAGATACCCATTTGAAAACAAATCCAGATTGACAGTTGCACTGATTTTTTTCAGTGATGTTTTCTGTGGTGCTTGATTTGGGTACATTGCTTTATGATTGTGTTTTTTAAACAGGGAAGACAAATATGGATTAGGTTATTCTGTCAACAGAAATTAAAATAAAGGGGTTTTGTCCACCTCTTCACTGTGGTACAGAATCACAGAATATTAGGGGTTGGAGGGAACCTCTGGAGATCAACAAGTCCAACCTCCCTGCAAGAGCAGGAGAACCTAGAGCAGCTTGCATAGGATGGTGTCCAAAATAATGTGATTTGAATTTTATCTGCATTGGAACTTCTGTCCTTTCTGCAGTGATGTTGAGTATTGGATGAACCTGCAAGTAAAAAACAAGTGCAGCACCCATTATACCTCCATTTTTTTTTTTCCATTTTATGAAAATTCCTTGCCATTTTCCACAAAGCTTGGTGACAGAATGGTCTAGGTGAAGTGATGCATGAAAACACTCTCTGGTCCTCCTGCCTCACCCAAGTTTAAATACAGATAATGAACTGGAAAATTGATATTGATAAAACTGTCTCTGGTTATCTATAAGGCACATCAGATTTGAATTGGTCAGTGATTCGTGTTTAACCCAATTAATGTTAAATCAGCCCTGTTTTTTCTTTCCTCACTCATCCAAAATACTCAAAGGATGGCCTATCACTGTCAGCTAGCCATAAAATTGTGGTGCAGGAAGTCTCTCAGAAAGACTTAGATGGAAAATGCATCACATAACGAAAAAAAGCTTAAAAGTACTGTATAAATAAATGGTCATGTAGTGTCAAGCACTTTATACTATGAAAAGATTCATCATTGCAGTAATAATGTTATCTTCTTGACTTTTAAAAATTCTTTGTTTTAAAATAACTTACTTTTAAGTGCAGATCAGGGTGATCAACTTTCCAGAGAATGCTTGCACTTGTTGATTGCAAATATTCATGAAGAAACACTCAAGTGTTGAATTATAGTTTGTAGTTTCGAATTTGTTCTTCCGTTGTAAGAATCGTAACTGTATTACACAGCTCAGTATTTTTCTTATGTTAGATGGATTACTAGAACAAAATTATCCAGCAAAATTTATTAAAATTGAAATATGCAATAGAATCTGATGTTCCCATTCTTAAAGGCTGAATGTCATGAAATCATTATAATACACATTTTTATATGAGTCTGAAGGTGAAATGCATTGAGGAATACCTCAGTTATAAAGTGCATTACATTTATAATGATAGAATAAAAAATCGGAATAAGCTAAAAGGAACCTCTCAAAAAAAGCTACTTGATAAATAATTTTAAAAGACAACTAAAAGGGAAGAGCAGTGAGTGTTTGAAGAGAAGTGGTTAACTGATGGCATTGTTTTTCAACCTTTACTATTTGTTAGTAAACTAACAATATAAAATAAAATACTAATTTTAGTAAAATACTAATACTAAATAAAATACTAAGAGCATAAAGCATCTTGTCCAGGAGCTGCTTTATGCTGCTGATGCTGCCCTTGTTGCCCAGACAGAAGTAGCTCTGCAGCGTTTAACGTCCTGCTTTGCAGCCACTGCTGAGCTTTTTGGGCTGGAAGTTAATTTAAAGAAAACAGAAGTTTTATATCAACCTGCACCTCAGCAAGTTTTTCATCATCCTCATATCATCCTTGGCCATTCAGAACTTAAATCAGTCCAACAGTTTAATTCCCTAGGCAGCCTCATCTCCTCAGATGGTAAGACTGACAGAGAGATAGACAATAGGCTAGCAAAGGCATAGAGTGCTTTGGGAAAACTCTATCAAAGAGTCTGGAGAAATAAACACTTGAAGCAAAGTGCAAAGCTCAGTGTTTCTAGAGNAGAAGAGCATGGACGGAGCCCTCCCCGGAGCTGCGTTCACGAAGCCTGGCCAGGATGATGATGTTTTTCAACCTTTACTATTTTTTAGTAAACACAGAGTCAAGTGCTAAGAGACTCTTGGAATGGAAAAATGAGAAGAGCATTCAGGACAGAGCTGTAGCATAATGAAGGGGTAATACCTCTGCTATGAGAGGTGAGTCTACCCTCTAAAACAATGTCTCTGAATTCATCCCACCAATGTTATTTATCACTAGAAAGAGATGTCTTTCCACTCATACTTTGACCCCTTTTGGAGTGATAGTCTATCTCATAGGAAATGCAATATTCATGATTTTATGGCCAATCTGTTTACATTAAATATGTTCTTAGTGCTGCAGTCTGTTGAACCATATAAAACTGCGTCTGTTTCTTTGGAGAAAAACATTTGAATCATCGTCATTCATAAGTTACTAATTTTGCCTCCATTGTTGCTAAACCTGCATCCACTGCTCTTGACTATTTGTCTTCATGTATTAAGCATTGCTTCCTTTTGAGGCAGCAAAGATATTTGCTCCATATTCTTCATTATTTGGGAGAAGGCATTGAAGAATGGTTAATCATTTCAAGAGAGACTTAACCCAGTTCCCCTTAGTTTTCAATGGAGAATTTACTGAAGCATCTCAGAAGAATATCTAAGAATCATAGAATGCTAGGGGTTGGAAGGGACCTAGAGAGATTATCTAGTCCAACCCCCCTGCCAGAGCAGGATCTAAGAGTTATCTTGTAATTGAGGTAGGGAGTTGGAAAGGAGCAGCATTTGAGCAGCAGCACTTATACCTAGAAGTGTGACAAATGGATCTAAACCAAGCTATACTTAGGGGGAAAAAAAGAAAAAGGAGAGAAAAGAGAGGTAGATGATTTAAAAGTTACCAGTCCTAACAAATATAAATATAATATAAATAAATAAATATAAATAAATAAATATAAATACATATAAATAAATAAATATAAATATATATAATAAAAATATAAATATATATAAAATATATATATCATATATATAAATATATGTAAATAAAAAATGCAGTACTGCTCATGCTAATGAAAGAGAAATGAGAAAAGACAACTATGCCAAGCAAAAACATAAAACAAATTTTCTCTGGTAGTCTTCTTTTAATTATCTTGTGCAGTAACTTGTGCAGCAGGTGGCACATAGGAGTGTAAAAGGTGGACAAAGAAAATGCACTTTGCCTGACTTTAAGAAGAATCTACCTTCAGGAAGAGATCTTCTACTCTAAGCTTGGTGGTTTTGAAAGCATTTAAACCATGCAAAAGAGGAGGAGAGAGTAACAAATAGTCCCTGCACAAACTTTCCTTGTCACACTGGTTTATGTGTTCTTTGATGAAACAGAAAGTCACAGCAGTCAGTGCAGAAGTTGAAAGTGTGGGAGCATGTTTTCCTTACCTGGTTAATCTTGCTCTGCCTAGGATGTGAAGGTGGAATGGAATCAGAAAGTTTTTCTCACTTTGGCAACTGCTTGGCAGAAGTTTTAGTCACAGACGAAGCAACAAATGGCAGAAATATCCCAACCCAAATCAAACCAAAGTTCCAAGAAAACCTAACCCACAGGCCAGCTTTTAATTTCAGGTCTCATCTGTATAAACCATTAAAAAAAATAAAAAAATCCACTAGAAATGGGTTGAGTGTTTTGTTTCCAGTAAAAGGTTACGGCTGGAAGGAAAGCAGAACTAAATGATACAGATAATTACATTGCAATTGGGTAAATGCCTGAATTCTGAGTGGCTTTTTAAACTAACAGTCCAGAAAGCTCTCTCCCTTTCTACATTAATGTCTTTCAATAGGAACAGGGTCACAGTGACTCTGACTCTAAAGACAAAACTACGATTTGCTAATTTTGGTGCCTGTGATCTGCTAGCTTTCTAATCACCCCAGCAAATTGCTCCTGATTTGTGCCAAAGCATGGGAGAAGCATTACTCTAATTTATTTTATTGATGCTCTCCATTAAGGCTATTCATCACATATCCTATAGGCCATGGTCTCCTATGTAGGCCCTGGAAAATTATACATTGAGCATATTATGTCTCAAGCCTATTCTTTTGTATTTTTCATTTCACCTCAGGGTAGTTGTTTCTAAATCTCTTCTAAAAATACCCAAGCCTCTTACACCCTTTTTTTTTTTTTTAATTACCTCTTAGAGATCTGAGATCTACAGTTAACTTTTACAATTATCTACAAAACACTAATACTATATATTTCTTTCACTATATGAGGGAAGAGCACTATTAAAAAAAAAAACAACAAACAAAAAAACCCAAAGAAACCACGAAGGAAAACTAAGAGGCAAACACACTAAGAGCAAAAGACATTTTCCTAACTGTTAGGAAGAGAGTGATGCAGCTAACAATAGATATTCTCAAAAGGCCTCTGAAAGAGGCTTCAGGTGCTTGACTGCCAAATTCAAGACAGCAGCCCAAGGAAATCATGCAGATAGAAAGTCCTCAAAAGTAGAATCCTCTCAGAGAGACCAGAAAGGATCTAGGATTCACTATCCTGTACTGCATTGCATGTGAGAAAAACAAGCAAACACAAAACCCAAGCAGGGCTATACTCTGAGCTGTTTTACCTGAAGTGGGTCCGTTAGCTTCAATAAAATTGTACCAATCTGTACTACCTAAAAACTTATATTAAAAAACTTATATAAACACAAAAACCTCAAATTAGAACACAATCAGTGGTAAATACTGCTTAGTATACATGGTGGTGGTGTTATTTTCCCTTTTATGCATTTCTAATTAAACATGGGACACTTTTTTTCCTCCACAAATAAATAAATAAACTAAATCCATTGTGTTAGTATCACAAGAAGAGGAAATAATAAACCTAGGAAAGTTTAATGCTCTTTTTTATACGGTGCAACAAAAAGTAATATCAAAATTTACTGCAACGTTTCTTCTAGCTTTCAGCAGTAATTGTTCAGTGTTTTCAAATTATGAATAAACTGGATCTGTATTTAAGCTAATCCCTTTTTTTTTTAACTGTAATTATAGTGTGTACTTATATCTAAGATTTCATTAAACCCTATTTCTGAACAGTTAACCAATCTGAGATACACAGGTAACCTTGTAAAACTGAAGATTATGGGCACTGCTATTAAGCTGTAATAGGCTTGGGATGCAAGCACATATTTTCTCTGAAATCTCAAGGACTAAAAAACTTACTTTATAGTTTGCATCCGACTCTGCAGTCATTCTCCTCAATGATTTCAGGACAGGAGGTGTTTAAGAAAACCCATCAGGTGTTTTGACAATTATCAGCACTAGATGAAATACAACTATCTGTGCACAGGAATGATTTATTATATGGTGCTTGGCATCAGGATAAGAAGCTGTAACAAACAAATGGCATACGAGATGTTACACTGGAAAATAAATAGGTTCAAAGAAGCCTTTGAACTACTTAACCCCTAAGGGTTCATGGAGTGCATCACAGTAATATCCATCTAAATTTAACAGAGGCCAAAACAATGCCCCTACAAGATGTGGATCTGACAGCTCTGTACTCTCTTGTACAGGGAGAAACTGATTTACTGCAAGTCCAAAGGAGAAGGAAGGAATACTCAGTTCTGCTCTTGCTCTGTCAGAAACACATGAGAAAATTGCTTTTTTGGGTTTTGTTCTTTTTTTTTGCATCCAGTTAGAGCACTCAACACAAGAAAATTAGGCAGAAAGAGTTGCAGAGACAAATCTTGACTGGACTGGAAAGCTAAAGAGTAAATCCAGATGTGGTTCCTCCTGTGTCTACCAGAGAGTAAGATGTTCTACAGCATTTTTGCAGTGAAGACAAAAAACCAAGGGCCTCTCTTTTTGTAACAGTTGCTATGTTAATCACCTTGACAGACTGTGTTGGTAATCTCTGGACCTAAAAAAACTGTATCTACTTTTGAGCTAAATATCTTTCCTTACATCTGAGGATCGTAAGAGTGTTGTCTACTTTGGGGACAGGCAGACACAGTGCATTTCACCTTTTTTTCTCCCCATTCCTGTTCAAAATTCCTCCTCTCAGAAAGAGAAGTCATTTATTCTGCACTAAGATGATAGCAATCTACAGCAAAGAAAGTGAACTATCAAGGGATGAAAATGCTATTGATATTCCTTACACATATCCCAGTTGCTCTAGGCTAAGCTTTCTTTCAGGGAAAAATTTTGGGAGGATTAAAGGAAATTTATTGACAGGTTTTTTTCCTCTACTCAATGGTCCACACATGCTCAAGCTGTTTAGTCAGGGCTGTACTTACTGAGAAGAAAAGAGAGGTTAAAAATATTTCCCAGAAAAGAAAAGGAGATTCAGGTGGTAAAATGCAATACCTCAGAGGCAAGACTACTGAAAGAAGAAATCCAGGCTGAAACCAGTGCCAAGTGTGTTGTACTTTAAAACTATATCAAGACTATGTCTTTTTGTTGTTGTGGGTTTTTTGTTTTGTTTTGTAGGGTGTTTTTTTTTTAGTATTGAAATTATATTAAAGTGATCTTTTCTTTCCATCCCTCCTTGAGTACGTTCAATGTGAATTTCTGATGAAGACATCTGGGCACCTTTTAATCGAATAAAAACATTGTAACACAAAACCAGGAAATGCATCCTTTTGTCTCTGATAAGTATGACCAAAAAAAAAAAATGAAGTAAATAGATTTAAAACTCTAACATTGCAGATGATGGGATTAAAAAGCCATTAGTGGCCATATAGAGTATTAGAGTGCTGGGCACTGAAAGCTGTTATGGAGAAATTTCTTGAGCAGATAAAAACATATTGTTATCATCCTTCTTCTATTATTCAATAAAGAAATTGGGATTGTGTCCTTTATTTTTTTTTTCTCTTCTCTTTATGAAGCAGAGCAAATCATAGAAACCTTCCTAGATTTCTTCTGTCTTCAATGGAATGAGAGAGAAGAAGAGACTTCAGTGGTATCGTGTAACCGCATCGATAACATTTTGTTTTGGACAAACAGATAATGTTACTGCTCAGGGCTCCCTTTCAGCTACTAATCCTTTCTCTCTCCTGCCTAAACATTCCCTCTCTTTACCAAAGAATTTTAATACAGTGCCTGATTGTACTATTTTGTTAAAAGAAGAGAGGGAAGGCAAGTGCAATTCTGAACTGGTGTCAGGCAATCTTTCTTTGCTGAAGTGAGAAGAGATGTCTAACTCTGTGTCAGTCAGGAGTCAATCACAGTTGTGGGAGGACAGAAAAACAGAGCAAAACATGATAGATAGTTCCTCAAGTCAAGAGCCCTTTGCAATACCCAGCTATATGTCAGTAACATCTGACAGCAGAGAATAATTAGAGGAATAATCCTCTCTAATGAGAGTTCAAAGAGCAAACTAGTTTACAGCAGATGTTAACAACTCAAACAACTGTTTCAAGCTATCTCTAATGGAGCAGAAGAATTATCCATCTCACAGATACAGTTAGAAAATAGTGGTCTACCTCCCCTCCAGCAGGTAGACAAAGATGCTTTAGGTATTCTCAGTGGCAGTAAAAAGGAATCAGTTGTTTGTTGGTTTTTTTTTCAGTAAGGCAGGAAAAAGGTAGGAAGCACAAGTTTGTGTTGCATCTATGGCTTTCTAATGAAGTGAAGTATTAGGAAGGCATACAAATACACAGATAGCTGTCTCTTAGTGTCCTGTGACAGCTATAAACATTGAAGCAAGCCAGGAGCTCTCTGCAGGCTGCAATGCCATGCTATGAAGAACACTACAGGCTTGTCAACTGTGCTAACATACTGCTGTCACTCTCTGTAACATCCCTGCAGCTGGAGGAATGTCTCATTAAAAACACAGCAAGTCACACTAATTGCCACCAATTCCATGTAACGGTGTAACACTGGACATAAATTACTTTAGCTCCTTATATAACAGAAAGTACATCCATAAACTTTGAGATTCCAGGTTGCTATATTTCTTTGTAGAAGAGTGAACGAAGAAGAGGTACAAAATGCAAAAGGCTACACAGACACCTTAAAAATATGCATATTTGAACAAAGGGATTTACCACATTGGTCAATTGTAACTGGATTAAATACATTTGGAAGGCTTCCTCATAAATGCCTGTTAGGAACCTATTAGCTGATCAGGCCACATCTAGAATACTGTGTTCAGTTTTGGGCCCCTCATTATAAGAAAAAACATAGAGGAGGCTAGTGAGGTGTCTGGAGAATAAGTTTGGTGAGGAGCAGATGTGGGAACTGGAGTTGTTCAGTCTGGAGAAGAAAAGGATGAGGGGAGACCTCATCTCTCTCTCTCTCTCCAACTCCCTGCAAGGAGGTTGTAGCAAGATGGGGGTAGGTCTCCTCTCCAGGGTTAGCAGTGAGAGGATGAGAGGAAACGGCCTCAAGTTGCACCAGGGGTGGTTTAAATTGTATATAAAGAGGAATTTCTTTACTGAAAGGATTGTTAAGCCTTGCATAGGTTGTCCAGGAAGGTGGCAGAGTCACTTGATGATCTTAGAGCTCTCTTCCGACCTTAATGATTTTCTGGTTCTGTTCTGTCTCCCAACGCTCTCTATTCTTTATTATGCAAGTTATGAGGAGTATCTGAACTGTATTTACAAGAATTAAAATAGATGGCAAGATGCATGTATGACTACAGTCACGTATACAGGGTTTTATGTATATAAATGATGCAAATCTAAGACATTCTTTGGTTTCTAGGGAATTTATGTTTGTGTACGAGAGAAGGGACTTTGCCTAAAGACAAGTGAGAAAATGGTGATGTCATTTGAAAAGAAATGTTTATCTCTGTAGCAATGACAAATCTTTTATAAGCACTTTTCTTCCTCTATTGAGAGAAGCTCAGATCTTGCAGAAGCTCTTGCAGAGTCACTTCCCACATGGAAATAACATAAATGAATGCTACATCAACACTTGTAGTACTGATGCCAGAGCTGTTCATGTTTAATGCACATGCTTGCCTTTCATGTATGTATGGTGATGCCTCAGAGGTTTTGATTCTGATCTTTTTAATTTTGTAGATTTTAGAAGTTATTGTAGGTTTAATATTAGTAGGATTCCTATGTAGCAACTTCAGTAGCTTAATGTTTACACACTCTAACCAATTCCCTTGCTAGTTGCTTAGTCTTCTTTTCAAGATAGGACCATAGGAAAACACCATGGATTGGCACCAGGAGACATAAACATTACAGAAGGACCTTCACCTAGAGAACTTTGGAGGGCTCCAAGGAACAGTACATGTCATGAGGGTAAAGAGCAAATAAACTTGCTCCAGGAAAAAGAACAAATGCATTCATTTTGCTGCTAACCTCTGATTCAGTTTTGTAGTGGTAATACGTTTTGTTGTTTATTTTTGTGGGGGTTGGTTTAAGAAGGGTCAAAAATTCTTCAGTATTAAATTTTTGTTGATTTTTTTTTCCTTGTTTTTCTGAACTTCTAGATTTAAGCAAGGCTCGGAAAAGATTGTATCACCCTAGAAATTAAGATAAATATCTATCAACCTTTGGCATAATTACTAGTCTGGTAGGTTCTTAATGGTTAGGAGTCAGTTTTTTTCTTAAAACTACCATAAAACCAGGATGTATTTGGAGCCTTGTGAAAGTTCTTGGGGAGATCAAGGAACCATAGCTTTCACTGCTTTTTTCAGCTGCTTTCCTTTCCAAGCAGTTTGTGGTGAGAATGACTTTCAAACGTATACAGATGAACATTGGACCTGTACCTGAATCTGATACCCATTTTTGAGTTTGGTCTAGGGCTATATAACACCAAATTTTGTTTAGCTCCTAGCAAATGCTACAGGCAAATGCAGATCCCAGTTTGTGACACCTCAGGGCCACAACACCCAATATACCACAGAAGAGAAACACTATTTTAACTACGTCTTGAGGGAGATTAAATGAATAGTAAAGAGCTTCCCCTTACTCCCCCAAATAAAAAAAAAAAAGTGAGAGGTGAAGGAGAAGAAAATTAGAGAATCACAGTATCCCAGTATGTCAGGGGTTGGAAGGGCCCTAGAAAGAACATCTAGTGCAACCCCCCTGCCAGAGCAGGAGCACCTAGACCAGCTCACACAGCAATGTGTCCAGGCAGCTCTGCAATGGCTCCAGACAAGGAGACTCCACAGGCTCCTGGGCAGCCTGGGCCAGTGCTCTGGCACCTGAACTCCAAACAAGTTTCTCCTCAGCTTAATACTAACCCTGCTGTAGTCCAACTTGCTNATTAAGTTTCTCCCTGCCCGTGTCTCTAGCCTGTCCAAATTACATCCCAGTCAAGATACAGAGGAAAAAGAGAGGAGAAAGAATATCCTGTGGAGCCTTGTCTAAAGCATGCAGACATACAATATAGTCTGAGCAGTGGGTTATAATTCAGCTGGTATCGTCATGGTTTAGAGAACAAGTTCAGCTCACCTGTGTCACAGTGGGCAATGAGTGTGAAATGATTTCCATTGCAAGGGTAGAAGCAGATGCAGATATTGCCAATGCTTCAGCGAGTTTCTGTTTACATAAACAGCTGTGAGGATCCTATTTTCTGAAGTGGGATAATCTTTGGCTTATCCTTATTCAGGCTGAGAAAAAGGCAGGGTGAGCAGGGTAATTTACTCATCTATACTCTGCAAGATCAAGGTGCATTTCATATTTTGTAACCCACTTCTTATGGACTAAATGGGTCATTAAAAAACAACTCTGGACCATTATATAAGCAGTATTGTACTATTTTACTGAGTTTAACATTTTATTTCACTTAGATTATGATCCAGAGTCCACAAATATACAGTGACATTTCTCTGTTGAACTCAGTGGGCAGCTGATGGGTTTGGGTAAGTCTGCAAGGATAAAAGGTGCATTCATTCCTCTCCTCTTCCTAAAATGTTTAGACTTTCTTATTGGACATATTGAAGTTCCAATTTTACCCTACTTGGCCCACTATGAAGAAATGAGTTCCAAAAGACCAACAAAATGAATACCACTTTATTACCATCAGCAACAACTTCTCTTTCCCTGCTTCTACTTTTTGGCATCAGCTCCCTGTTGATCTAATAGAAACAAAAGAATATTTGGTTATTGTACTCAATAGCTTTGTTAAATCTTTGTCTAGACCTCCTTTTGCCTAAGAGCCACCTGCTTTAACTTTTTTTTGTATTTTTCCATGTTGCATAGACGTGTAGAGCACAACACTTAAAATGCTTTTGTTTTCATGTATCTTAATAATCTGTGGTTGTAACTGCTATTCTCAGTTCCTTCCTTTGTCTTCTCACATTATATCCTTGACAACTGTGAATTGTCACNCCTCCTTTTGCCTAAGAGCCACCTGCTTTAACTTTTTTTTGTATTTTTCCATGTTGCATAGACGTGTAGAGCACAACACTTAAAATGCTTTTGTTTTCATGTATCTTAATAATCTGTGGTTGTAACTGCTATTCTCAGTTCCTTCCTTTGTCTTCTCACATTATATCCTTGACAACTGTGAATTGTCAC
>VWZO01016159.1:0-29603 GCA_013396975.1 Bucco capensis
TTCTCCAATTTTTCCCTACATTATTTTGTGGTCCTGTGCAGGGGAGGGGGAGATCCTGGATCACTGCTTAGCTTGAAAAAATAGGGTGGAGAGGAAAAATGGCTTTTCACTCCTATCTAACTCATCTGGTGTAGGAAATGATGCTGACGGGGGAAAGCCACAGAAGCATGGTCCTTTTTTTACAGGGGAGTCCCATGTCTCCTGGTGAGAGGGAGCAGAGATCTTTGCTGGAAGTGGAGTCAGGCTTTTGTCGAAGAGCATGGGCTTGGTTGATGCTTTCATGTTTTATTGCCTAAGGTAGGGGTGACCATGCAGTGGTTGCCATTTGGAGTATATGGATCTTTATGGCAGGGGTTGTGGATTGTACTGTTCTCAGGTGTTATGGCTGCTGAGGGAATGACCCTTTTGAAGGAATAAAGATAAAATGAGTGGATGAATAAACAAGTTCCATAGGTACTTGCTTGGCAAGCAAACAAGATTTCTTCTCCTAAGGGTTTTTGGATACTCTTCTGTATGCAACTTTGCTGGAAAGTTAAAGAGAGAAAAATTAATTTTCCTATTCTGTGCTCTAAGATCTTTCCCTGAAGCTTATGTAAGGATCTCTGGAAGGTCAGCAGCAGTTTCTGCTGTAGCATGATGGACTCATTTCCCTTTCTCTGCGATGTCCCTCTAGATAACCTCAACTCCAGACCCTGCTGTCATGGTACAGCTGTGCGGGTGGCAAAGTGCAGATGCTAGTTTTTATGGGCTAGCCAAGCCTTCTGCTGTCCCCATACTTTGGCAAAGGAGGCTGCAATTCAGCGTGCAGCATCTGCCACGCGCCCGGCCACTTGGCACTGGATGAAAGCGAGTGTGAGTTGCGAGGCCAGGAGGGAGGCAGTGGAGTGGTTAGGACTGGATGTGGCCTCAGGAGGAGTTGGAGGCAGGTCCCATTGTCTCTCCGTAGCTTCTGTTTTCCCTTCTTCTCAGTATCTCTGTTGGATATCCCAGCAGATCATACGCTCTGCAGATGGGCTTTGACCTTGGCTGCCACCCAGGCTTGCTTTGCTGGGGCAGGTAGAGATAGGAGGAATTCGGAGCCTTTGAGACTAGCAATCAGCCCTTAAGCATTTTCTAAATATTATGAGGTGTTGTTTTTCACTGTAAAAAAGAAAAGTTTATAATTCAAGGTTGTGGGAAAGTGCACATGAGCAACATCAACTGAGCTTGTTGAAGTCTCTGATCCATGCCTAAACTCCTGGGCTCAGAAAATAAAAATAAAATGATGATAACAGCAATCCTGGTGTTGAGAGACAGAGTTGGGCAAATAGCTAGAATTTTGGACTTTTTAATCTTGTAGTTTTGATATGATTCATGGAAATAAATGTACTACAACTTTAAGGCTTTGCCTGCAGCTAAATATAAGGGTATGCTGGCTCCACCCTGCCGCTTTGTTAGGGATACAGGCATTTATTTTCTCAAGTGGGTTTTTGCTTTACTTTTTCCTCCCCCCCCCCCCCAAATTTGGTGAATCTCCACCATGAACTAACCAAAGGTTTAAGAGAATAGTCTTGGAGCATGCAGGAGAGATATCGCCTAACGTTTTCCCCATGCAAGTTAAAGACTGGGACTTAACCAGAGCCAAATTTCTACTTCCACGTAAGTGCTGCATTCTCTTGTCTGGTGGGGAGGTAACAATGGCAGGGATGAAAGTTAAGACAGTAAGTTTATCTTAACTTGACTTCCACAAGCCCCTAGCCTGGCTGTTGTTAAGCCAACAGCTGGGTTAGCTGGGGCAGCTGACCCTTGTGTCCAGCCATGGGCTTGGGGATGATCAGCTCTGAGCAGATGACTGCTCTTTTCCTAAACACTTTTTAAAGTGAAAAATCTGTGTGTTGGTAAAACTCAGGGAGGGATGGCAGGGTATGTTTTGCCATCAGTGTTTGCTCAGTCTAAACTTAGTTTGTCTCTGGCTTTCTGTTGTTGAAAGAGAAGCTGTTTTCACCTTCATTTTCTATAATTGTTCATTTTATTAGCTTTTCCAAAAAGCTATTATTTCAACTGGTGCCTGGCTACCTGTTTTGTATGAGCTCCTGAAGGTCTGAGCTCTTGCTCTGCTTGTGCAGAGCAGATTTCTTTCAACAAACCTAAAGAAACCACAAGACGATACACTAAAAAGGGAAAAAAACCCCACACGCTGTGCTATTTTGGTAGTGGCAAATTATGCGTCCTGCAAATTACCATTGGTTGTGAACATTGTCCGTCTGTCTGTATGACAATGTCCTGCTTTCAGACCACCACTAATATGGTTAGAGTTAGGATAATACCCACTGAACTCCAAAGCATCTCCTCTTTTCTGAGCCCTGATTTATTCCTGTCAGCAAATGTCACATGTAAGTAGGAATTTTATGGCTCTGTAATTCACAGACTGTTAGGCATCTTATTAGGAAGGAGTTGGACTTTTTGAAAAATGAAGTTGTTTCTTCAGTAACTGGGAACAATCAATTCTCTGATTTTCTTGCTTGCTGGCTTCCTCTTTTCTGTTCTTATTTTCCTTCCTTTCTTTTCCTTACGCCCATGTTTATCCTTTCCCCCTTTTTTGCCCTCCTTCCCCCTTTTTCTTTCCCCTCTTTTTCTTTTCCTTCTATTTCTTTTTTACTACCTTTTCTTCCCCTCCTTTTACCTTCCCCCCTCTTTGCCTCCTTTCTCCCTTTTCTTTTTTCCTTTTTTTTTCTATTTCCCCCAGTTTTCCACCTTTACCTTTTTATCATCTTTCCCCCTTTTTATCATCTTTTACCCCTTTTCCCATATTTTTTGTTGTTTTATTATTATTTCTTTTTCTCTTATTTTCTTTTTTCTCTTTCTTTCATTCTTTCCAGTGAAGCACAATTTGAACTGACCCTTTACCCGCTTTTCAATCTTAGCTTCATCAACATCAGCTCTGAAATACTGCTCTGAGACAACAGTGAGGATTGTTGTACTGTAAATACATTGAGAGATAGATTAGATTTGACAATATGTAAGAACTTACCCACCTACAGTAGTACAAGCATATTCAGGATCTGATACTATGCAAACTTCTTGTCACCTGTAATAAAAAGTGATAATTTGCATTCCCTCTCTGTTTGTGCTTCAAGAAGATGATAAAATTCCAAATATTGCCATGTGGATTCCTGTCTCTTTTGCACAGTTGTTTTTGGTGGCATGGCAGGCTCACTGTGAACTGCTTTTCAGGCTGCTCTGCACTGAGAAGCTCCAGTATCAGTTTTCTATATGATTTTGAATAAGAAGCAGAGGAGCATTTCAAGGGAACATCTTCCCATTGTACTGGTGCTCCCTTCACTCTTGCCTCTTGCTGCCTGCCCCCAAGATTGCCTTGCAGAGGTGGTTCATGCCCATATCTTGACCTATGGTGGTCTTTGCATGCAGTATTTAGTGAATGTCCTAGGCAGATGTTTCCAGGTGTGAGTTTGTGTGGGGGCTCAAGGGCAGGTGTGGGAGCAGGAGATGCCCCAGCTTAGCTATGATATGTACCAGTATATGCATCTGCTGGATGAACCTCCCAGTAGGAAGTCCAGCAGGCAACTTCATTCTGTCCTGCAAGCCCACTCTGGACCAGAGTTTCCCTTGAAGCCATAACAAGGACAGGTTATGAGCCTTCCAGCTGTGAGGCTCCAGAACAGACAGTGTCTTGTCCCACTTTCACACTACCCGTGGTTTCCTTTCCAATTTTCCTGAGTCACCTTTTTCACAAATGAGATTGAAAAAAAGAGAACAGCATGTCCATGGGGACAAGTTGCTTTTTGCCTGGCAAAAATGTCTGGCACATTCCTGTTAGAGAGTGTCTAGTCCACGTTTCTGCAGCATCTCTCCCTATAACATGTCTGTCCTCCTGTCTGGGCTTTTCTCTGTGCTGGGTATCTGTGCCAAGCGAAGGACAGGAGCTGAGCTGTTTTGCTGACTGCCTGGGGATAAAACAGTACTGTGACCTAGTTCTATGCCAAATGGATCTAGACATGGCTCCACTTCATAGAATCATAGAAAATTTTGGATTGCAAGGGACCTTAAAGATCATCTTGTCCTCCTGCAATAAGTAGGGACATCTTCAACTAGAGCAGGTTGCTCAGAGCCCCATGCAGCCTGGCTTAGAGCACCTCCAGGGATGGGATATCCACAACTTCTCCAGGCAACCTATTCCAGTGTCTCTCCACCCTTACACTTAAAGAATTTCTTCCTAACACCTAATCTAAGTGTACTATCTTGCAGTTTAAACACATTATCCTTCATTCTATCACTATAATCCTGATAAAGATTCCCTCTTTATGTTTCTTATAGCCCCCTTTTAAGTACTGAAAGGCCACAATAAGGTCTGCCCAGAGCCTTTTCTGTTCCAGGCTGAACAATCCCAACTCTCTCAGCCTGTACTCACAGAAGAGGTATTCCAGCCCTCTGATCATTTTTGTGGTGTTCCATAGACCTGCTCCAACAGGTCTGTCTTTCCTGTGCTAAGGACTCCACAGCTGGGCACAGTAACGCGTGTAGCATCTCACCATGGTGGACATGAGGGACAGAATCCCCTCCCTAGACCTGCTGGCCATGCTGCTTTTGATTCAGCCTAGGATATGGTTACCCTTCTGGGCTGTGAGCACATATTGCTGGCTTATGTCCTCCTTCCTTCTCCTCTATCACAGCCATTACTGGTGCTGCTATATCAGGTCCCAGTGTGCAAGATGCTGACCAAATCCAGAGCAAGGTTCTAGCTCTGACTGCCACCTCCAGGAGCCTTATCCGATGCCTGAGGTGTCTACCCATTGTTCAGCATCTCAGCAGAGGGATGGGGTTGTTGGACTCCTTGGAGCTGTAGTGAAGGCTCCTTTCATTGAGTGCCTGGGCTTTTTGTTGCCACGATCAGTGCCATCCTTACCCCTAGCTGTTGCTATGGTGTCCCAGGGCTTTGGGTGGCTAAACAGGACAGCAGCCTTGTACCCGCTGGATTACTCACACAAGGTGCAAGGAAGGTATGAGGTGCCCATCTTGCAAAGGTACTTGCAGAGGGCTCCATGCATGGGAAGTAATTTTAAACAATTTTTTATCCACTGCAGTGACTGGACTGCATCTTCCTGTGCTCAGAAGCTGTTTTGCCTGGTGTTTCAGGTTATAAAACTGAAGTGATGTACCTGGAAAGACAGATTGCCACCACGTTATAAGAAAATCTATCAAAACTGGAGAGCTTGCTAATGGACTCTGTACAGCGTGCATATATCTCCACCCTATTTCTGCTTTCCTGGCAAGACTGAGAATACCTTGAACATTGGTGCTTTCTCAAAGAGAGGGAGAGAGAAAGAAATTGTGCTTCTATAAGACCAAATCAAGCAGAGGTAATCACTTGGAACTCTAGGACAATACCCGGTCATGGTCTTAGGTGGAAAGTTGTGTCCCAAAGCTGGTAGTAGCTACATTTCCCACAAGGGAGAGCATGGAGGAGAGAAGCAAGCCTGGGTCCCAGGTGGCCAGGGTCACTGGGAAATGCCTTGCTTGATCTGGGAAGCTGTACCTACCTATTCAGGGAGCCCAGAAGGGATGGACAGGGCTCCCTGGTACCAGGATTCACCCAGAGTGACTTCATCTCAGTCCAGTTTTGGCAGAACGATGTAGCATCAGAAGAGAGGTGAATACTGAAGTATACTGCCAGACAGTGCTAGGTGAGCTCCTGCAGTAGGAACAGGGTCATATGTATAGACGAGAGATGCCTGTTGCTTAAAATGAGCCCTACACAGGTCTCACCAAGCTGGGATTGGCATGAGGTTCTTCAGAACCTTTGTCGTTTTTTCTGAGTCAAATCCCTCGAGTAGGAGTGAACCCTTTCTTTGCCAGGTAACTTTGGAGGAGCTGTGTAATGATTTCTGGTACAGATATATGTAAATCTCTTGCTACAGGTCCCTGAATTTCTGGCAGCAGATAGAAACTGAATGCTTATTTTGCTTAAGGATTGCTGAACTGCAGCTGATGTTGCTCATTTACACCTTTTCCATCTCCTAATGAAAGGGATGCACTGTCCACTGACAGAGAGGTAATTTCCAGCCATGAAGATTCTGTGATTCTGTGAATAGTGTGGTCAGCAGGAGAAGGGAGGTTATCATGCCCTTGTACTCAGCACTTGTGAGGCCTCATCTGGAGTACTGTGTTCAGTTCTGGGCCCCATGATAGGAAAGACATTGAGATGCTAGAGCATGTCCAGAGGAGAGCTACCAAGCTTGTGAGGGCTTTGGAGAACAAGTCATATGAGGAGAGGCTGAGGGAGCTGGGCATGTTTAGTTTGGAGAAGAGGAGGCTGAGGGGAGACCTCATTGCCCTCTATAACTACCTGAAAGGAGGTTGTAGAGAGGTGGGTGTTGGCCTCTTCTCCTTAGTAACTAATGACAGAACCAGAGAAAATGGTCTGAAGTTGCAACATGGGAGGTTTAGATTGGATATTAGGAAGAAATTCTTTATAGAAAGAGTGGTGAGGCACTGGAACAGCCTTCCCAGGGAGGTGGTTGAGTCACCATCCCTGGAGGTATTTAAAGAAATGTGTAGATGTGGTGCTCCAGGACATGCTCTAGTGGCAGGCATGGAGGGCAGGTTTTTTGGGGTTTTTTTTTGGTGTTATTTTTGTTGGACTTGGTGATCTGACAGGTCCTTTCCACCCATGAATGTTCTGTGATTCTGTAAAAAGGGATGTGTGTAAATACATGCTGTAGATAGAGGGTGCACATAGAGATAAGTGTTGGCATTTCTAAGAAATGGCAGCTCTTCTTTGGAAGCCTACATTTACATGACTTTCCAGAAGTTGCCATCTTTGCTCTGTTTTGTACTATCCCTTATTTTCATCTGTCATGTTAAGTGCTGTGAAGACTCTTCAAGAGGCTTCTTTCTGCTTCCCTCTAGTAATCCCAGAAACAAACACTGGTCCCTTTTTCCGTGGCTCTTTCTGGTGGCTCTCAGTATTCAATTTGCAGGTTAGCAACCACTTTGTGGAACAATAGGACGATCAGTGCTGCAACAGTTCAAGGGCTTCAACCTGCCTTTGAAGAGGCTGGAAAGGAGTGAGGTGGAATCATGTTTTGGCCATTGTGGTTAATGATTTCTATTAAAAGGTTTGGTGGCAGCTCAGTAAAATAATCCTGACTTGCAAAAATTTGCTCAAAAATATGTTGGAGTTTAACATAATCCTTACTGCTCAAGGAGAACAATAAGCTCTGGTATTCAGATCTGGATTAGGACTTGCAGTCAGAGCCCAACAGGGGAGATCAAGCCTTGCATGTCAAGGCCAGGATGAATTCCAGCAGAAATAAAGTGTTGCCTGACTTTTCTTGGCCTGTTGAGGAGTTAATAGAGTCCAAAGATGGGTCTTCACATTTAGAACAGATCCTTGGGGCATTGCCATGTTTATCCTTTCCCCCCTTTTTGCCTTCCTTCCCCCTTTTTCTAAAGAAAAATCTTATGGAACACCAAGGACCTGTCAGTGCTGCAGATCCTTGGCAGTCCTGAACTAGACAAACATCTCCTGTGTGTCCTGGAGGACCCCTGCTTTGGGCCAAGGGTGAACCAGAAGACTTCTTGAGAGCTCTTCCAGTTCTTTAATGATGAAGTCTTTGTCTTCCTTCAGGGCTGTGTAAGGCATCCAATGTGTAACTGAGCATAGGCTTGGGGGAACTATACCCTGGTTTCTTGGAGAGAAAGTGCAATCTTCTACCGGAGTGGAAGAACAGCAGGTGCCCCCATTGCTCTAAATATCCTAAAATATCCAACACTCCATGTAACTCCATATTGACTGTATGCTAAACTTTCCTTTCTCCACTCCAGCAGCTGCCCTCAGCTTTACCTGTCTGCCCATCTCCTGCCCATTTTGCCATCAGTTATTGGCCAGGTCTGTCCTCCCAGTCTCTTCTTTGAGAATTCCTTTGCTGATCAGCTCATGGCAGCTAAAAATACCCTAAGTATGACTGAAAGTACCTGAAGTGAAGCACACCTTAATGATGCTGCACTGAGGGTTAGAAAACTGTTTATATCTATCACTTAAGAAGGACTCTGCAATAACTCTTTTCTAGACATATTAGAGGAAAATAGGTGTAATGATGGAGTTTTGTGTACTTTTGAGGAACTCCATCATGTATTGCCTGTGATTGCTTTCTTGTCCAGCTCTCTAGTCCTGGATGTGATGTGGTGCAGGAAGGCACCAAGACTTCACAGTGAAATGAGTTCTTCCTCTCCCAAGTCTGTCCCAAGGATGGCTCAGAAAGCAGGTGAAGAAGGCTGCAGAATGGATCTTTTCTATAGGTACATAAAGAAATAAGCCATTATAGTAGGAGCTATTAGTTAATGCTTTAAAACACATAAATAACAAGGAAGAAAGTAACTTTTCAAATAAGCTTTCAAAGTAGAAGTATATTTTAATTTTTAAGTTTGCATTATGCATAAGAAGGACGATTCCAAGTGGCTGGCACACTGGAAGGCTGTGCTGCCATTCACTGTGACGTGGACAGGCTAGACAGATGGGCAGGGAGAAACTTAATGCAATTTAACAAGGGGAAGTGTAAAGTACTGCATCTGGGAAAGAACAACCCCATGTATCAGTACAGGCTAGGGACTGATCTGTTGGAGAGTAGCTCTGGGGAAAAAGGTCTAGGAGTCCTGGTGGATAGGAGGATGACCATAAGCCAGCAATGTGCCCTTGTGGCCAAGAGGGCCAATGGCATCCTAGGATGTATTAAGAGGAGCGTAGCCAGCAGATCGAGAGAGGTTATTCTCCCCCTCTACTCCGCCCTGGTGAGGCCCCACCTGGAATACTGTGTCCAGTTCTGGGCCCCCCGCTCAAGAAGGATAGGGAGCTGCTGGAGAGAGTCCAGCGCAGGGCCACCAGGGTTATTAAAGGAGTGGAGCATGTGCCCTAGGAGGACAGGNTACACATTTCTGTGTGACCTCATGTAGGTGATCCTGCACTGGCGGGGGGGTTGGGCTAGATGATCTTTCTAGGTCCCTTCCAACCCCTAACATTCTATGATTCTATGAAGCTCAACCCTTACAGCAGCTACCATCAGAAGTTGTTTTCAGTTGATTTTTTTTTGTTGGCCGGTTCCGCATGTTATCCGCCATTGCACTGCTTGATTTCTTTGTCTGTTGCTTGTCTTTCTTGAGTCCTACTGGAGTTTCTTCTGAGGTTTTATGGCCTTGAAGCACTATTAAACTTCTCTAAGACACTAACTTCAGGAATTAAACAGAAGTTTAAAAAATGCTATTAAAACAAGCTGTTTGTATAAGGTGATTTTTGCTCAGTCTTCTATGACTGGATGTGTCCTAGACTCCATTTAAATTGTGCCCTGTCCCTGGTGATAATTCCTGTGCAAAATACCCGCTTGTGTGTTACCATACCCTGTGAACATGCCCAGATAATTTCCATGAAGTCCCAGGACTGAAATTGTGTGGAAAGCTCAAAATCTAAGGAAAGCTGTCATGACAAAATCTGGGCTTGTTTAGACTGTGTGGTTGTGGAAAGAAAAGTTGCAAACTGAGCAACTTTGGAGCAATCTCAAAGGAAAACAAAATAACTCAGCGTACTTGCAAGTTAAAAAAGGACTGAGCTCGCAGTGTTGAAGGCAATCTCATGGCTTTGGGATGGTCTGAGCAGTCAGTGCTCAGCCTTTCTTCCTGCCCCGCAACAGCTCTGGCTGGTACTGGCAGTAAGCTAGAACCATGGTGGAGGAGAAAACTCGTCCTCCAGCTTTTCTTTGGAGGCGAGGAAGGTGGGTTGCTTTCTGGCGATGAAATTTCCTATTGAAAAATTGAATGCTTCCTTCTTACGTTTATGAATGGGATGCCTGGGAAGCAGAGCACGCTGGTTCCAATTACCAGTGCAGCAAGGCCAAGTGCTGCAGTCAGGTGGGAATTTATACCTTTTCATGCATACTTGAAAAGATAAAACCTTTTTTTCATTTTTTTAATCCTCTTTTTTACTTTTTTTATATAAGCAATGAATTCAGTGCAGGAGCCCAGTTTGCCCAGCTGCCTTTGATTTGTTCTCATAATAATGTTTTACATCTGAATATGTGACTAATCGCTCAAATTAGGCAAAATTGCTACCTCTGTTGGGCAAAAATATGGTCCCAAGGAATGCAGGCTTATTCCTTGCTCCTCTTCACATGACCTCTATGCATGGCTTGTTTCTGTCTGGAATTTTTTTGAAAGAAGACCTACTTGGTAGCACATCTTCAGGGAAAGCTCAGAGTGCTTAACGTTGGTCTCAACCCCAAAGTGGTATCACAAGTTCACAAGAAGGTAAATAGCATTGTGAGTGCAGTGGTGTGTCACACACACGCTGAATGCTGTATTGTTGAGCACATCTGGTCGTCGTTGTGGCTAGGCTTTGCGAACGAAGATTCAGGGAGGGCTNTCTGGTATTTCTGCCTTTACCACAGAGTTACTACTCCTTTATTAATATCCAGCATTTTTGTTTGCTGCCTGGGTGAGATCTCATATGGAAAAAGCTGCTTCTGGTAGCTTAATTTGGTGGCCCAAGGTGAATGAAGGGAGACTGGCAGTAATCGTAAGATGGCAGAGTCACCCACAATAGTAGATGACCCAGTTAATGGCTTGTCTGTTTCATTGTAAGTCTATGAAGAACCAGTTTCCTTTAGTTACCCAAGTAAAAGGGAACTGGTGGGGAGCAGAGGCACTAGTTTAAGGAACTCATCTTGAGCAGTGGTCTGTACATGCAAAACATCATGGGAGATAAATGTGGCTGTCCTAGGGTAAAAGAGGCAGGTTGATGAAGAATTCAAGAGAGGGATGGGATCATAACTGGGCCATAACTGTCATAACAACAGAGTATGTTAAGTCCCATTTTCAATTCCAGGTACTGGAAGGGGGTAGAAGCAATGAATCAGGGTATTGTGATAGGCTGGGATCACATAACTACCTGGTTTATATCTACAGGGATCTGCAGTAGTGCTCCTCATCTAAAGCTATGAGGACCGCTAGCACTGCTTTCCCCTCTTGGACTCTTTCCTCCCAGACTTTTCACTGCCTGCACATGCAGGGTGGCCTACACAATTTTCAGATGGTACTGGCTGTAATCAGTGCTAGCTGTGACTGCGGATGGGGCTGTAGGCTCCAGCTTTGCATGCTGCCTTCTGCAGATACCTGGCAAAGCACAAAGACCTCATCGATGTGGCTAGTTTGGCTACCAGTGCACACCCCTTCCAGGGCACACTTGAGGCAGATGGTGCTACCACCCTACATAGCTGTTGCTTTCTCATGTTCCTCTTGATATGTAAAATGAGAGCATGTATCTGTATTATAGTTTGCAGCCTCCTGTCACCTGCAGGTCTTCAAGCAGGATCTTCACTTTCCTATAAGGTTGCACAAAGCCTCTTTAGAACCAAAGTTGCCCTGAGGAGATGGCAGTCTGAGACAGGGGGTGGCAGGCAGGTGTAACTAGCTATAGAAGAATGAGAAAATAATGGTCCTGAATTGGCCGTGGGAGGTGCAAAGATCCCACTACACACAAAGTAGCTTATAGTATATGGAAATGTTGCATATACATCTGTATGGCTGCAAAAGATGCACAGTGTTCAGTTGTATTATTGAGAAATAGTACACAACCATTAGAAGTGAGCTAGAACAGGAACACCTGGAGGGGCAGAGTTAAGGGTGTTAAGTTATGCAGCCCAGCCCTGGCGTTTCTTCACTTTGGAGAGCTACATGGCATAATTTAATCATAGATTTATATACAGCATGGCCAAGTAATTGTTTTGGGGTAACATGGAGATGTGTCATGTGTGGTCTGTGCTCATTCTATAAAGACCTGTCTAGCTCTTGGCAAGAAACAGGTTTCCTACCAGAGATACTCAGTTTATACTAAAGATTGAAGTGAAATGTCATTAACTTGGGTAATACAGCATCTGTAGTAGATGCCATCAAGATGTCACTTCCAGACTGAGCTTTCTTAATCAAGAGTGCTACAGGAAATGACACTAAAGGATTTTTTTTAATTGAGAAGATTAAGCTTAAGAAGTTTGAGAATGGGAGAAAGTGTGAATAGATTCTATATTTTTATGTTCAGTGACAAACTGAAAATGTAGACTTGTTTGGTGGTAACAACAAAGGCCACAACTAGCTTGGGATAACTGGATGATTTTCATCTGGTTTACCCTTAGAACCAAATTTATTGTGGTGTGATCTTAGGTGCATGTCTTTTACTATTGATGTGATTTTTGAATCACATGTATCTCGTGCAATATCAAGAAATATGTTTTATATGAAGGCACTATAACTAAAAGTATTATCAATATGTGCAGCAGTTTTCTTCCAGTCTAGCTGGAGAAGAGTTTGGTGTGTAATTATGGGGCCAAATCTAGGCCTGGCAGCAGTGCATTGTGGCGGGGTAGATTGAAGCAGCATAATATGTATGTAGATGCAGGGCAGGAGTTCCAAAAAGGTGTTAGTAACAGTGAAGCATGTTTCTCCATCAGGGACTTCTGGAAATCCTGCTGTCAGGATCCTCTGTGTCAAATCCCTCCTTGTCACCTCCAGTTGTCTTGAGGTGATGTGTTTTCAGGCTCATTAGGCAGTCAGTGGCCTTCAGGCCCCTTTCCTGACCTCGTGCGGGAGAGGTGCCCCTCAATACTGGAGAGTCTTCCTGTTGCCTATCAATACACAGTAATGTACTTTCAAAGGGATGAGTTTTGGATTTCCTCTGCACCAAAGCTGTATTTTACTTCTCTATCTTTAATATCTCTAAATTTTGCCATTTTAAAATTTTGCTTACAGACTTCCAGTCTTCCTGATAACGTGTTGGGTGTAAGCTACTAATCTATCTTTGCAGGAGCAACCCTACTTGTATTTTTCTTTCTTATAAAGATGAGAGAACATCACTTACCTTGTTTTTGGTGGGGTTTGGGATTTGGGTTTTTCCCCCCCCCCTTTTTGTTTCTCCTCTTTTCTGTGCTCCTCCCTGGCATTTTTTTTCCCCATCTATTCTCCTGCAGACCTGAACTCCACTGATCCATGAGATTGTACAGGAAAGAGGAGCCTGAAGGGTGTAAGACAGTCTCTGAGAAGTGTGTCTTTTCCCTGACTGTGTCTTATCCTTCTCCTACTGGTGCGAGGAGGCCTGGAACTTGATAGCTAGTGTGAACTCTCAAATGAAATGCTTTTTGTTGTTGTTGTTGCTGTTGTTGTTAATGGGTACTTTATGTACTGCCTCCAGCTCTGGAGTCCTCAGCACAGGAAAGACAGGGACCTGTTAGAGGTGGTCCAGAGGAGGCCACAAAAATGATCAGAGGGCTGTAACGCCTCTACTATGAGAACAGGCTGAAAGACCTGGGGTTGCTCAGCATGGAGAAGGCTCTAGGGAGACCTTGTTGCAGACTTTCAGTACTTAAAAAGGGCCTGGAAAAAGGTGGGGACAGAGTTTTAGCGGAGCTTGTAATGACAGGACAAGGGGTAATGGTTTTAAACTGAAAGGGGGGAAATTTAGACTAGAAGAAGGAAGAAATGTTTTACAATGAGGATGATGAAGCACTGGCGGAAGTTTCCCAGAGTGGAGGTAGATGCCTCATCCCTGGAAACATTCTGTGTCAGGTTGGACAGGGCTCAGAGCAACCTGACCTAGTGGAAGATGTCCCTGCTCACTGCAGATGGATTAGAAGTAGGTCCCTTCCAACCTTAACCATCCTGTGATTTGTGTAATTATACAGTGGACTTCGGTGGGTACTAAATATTTCCCAAAATGGCATCTTTTCCCCCCACCTGCCCAGTGAAATAATTACAAAACTGCCTCGAGAAGAAAGGGAAAGGATGTTCATCATCAGCTGGGCGTGACAAAACACTGTATATCAGAAGATTCACAGTAAAGTCACAACACAGGCAGCGCTAGGCTAATGATTTTTGTTGGGGCTAGTGGTTTCTTTGGCTTGCTGGATAAAATAAAACCTGCTGAAGTGGAGGCAGTAAGCTCCCATCTATCTGTTCTCATACCTCCAGCCACTTCTACATGAATTATTCATGTTCGGTAAGTATCTGCAAACAGTTCCTGTGATCTCCCTGTGATCTGTGTGTATGTGAGACTCACCCCTGCTTAGGTCAGGGCATTTTCTTGTTTTCTTCCTCCTGGCAGGGAGTCTGTGGGAATCTCTGGATTGTTCACTGCCTTTTTCTGATTAACCGAGCCATGTATTTATTATTTACGTGGTATGATTTGTTCAGTTGTCCTAGGCATGCAGTATAAGCACTAGAGAAGTGAGTAGACCCTGTGCAAAGATCTGTAGCTGTTGCCTGACAAATCCTATTGTAGAAATAGCATCAAGGAGCTGCATTTGTATGGCAACTGCCCTTACAAGTGAAGGTAGCACTGCCAGCTTCTCACCCAGCATGTGCATCTCAGTAGAGCTTTACAGGGCTGCTTTACAGATAGATATGTTGGTATATTTTATGGTTTTGCTTGTTTTCCACAAGCTCTGCCCTCTGTTTATTTTCACTTTTATGATGTGTTCTGATTTAGTCATGGAAAGCTTATTTTGCTTAGGGATTGCTGAACTGCAGCTGATGTTGCTCATTTGCACCTTTTCCATCTCCTAATGAAAGGTATGCACTGTCCACGGGCAAATTGAACAATTGTTCCTTAGAGCACCTAAGCACCTAGAGCATCTTTATTGATGACCTGGCTGTAGGGATTGAGAGCACCCTCGGTAAGTTTGCAGACAGCACCAAATTGTGTAGGAGTGTTGATCTGCTGGAGGGCAGGGAGGCTCTGCAGAGGGACTTGGACAGGTTGGATCAATGGGCCAAGGCCAATTATGAGGTTCAGTAAGCCCAAGTGCTGTGTCCTGCACTTTGGGCACAACAACCCCAGGCAATGCTACAGGCTTGGGGATGAGTGGCTGGAAAGCTGCCCAGCAGAAAAGGACCTAAGGGTGCTGATGGGCAGCCCGCTGAATGTGAGCCAGCAGTGTGCCCAGGTGGCCAAGACAGCCAGCAGGATCCTGGCTTGGATCAGGAATAGCATGGTCAGCAAGAGAAGGGAGGTTATCATGCCCTTGTACTCAGCACTTGTGAGGCCTCAGCTGGAGTACTGTGTTCAGTTCTGGGCTCCTCATTATAGGAAAGGCATTGAGATGCTGGAGCATGTCCAGANCCTGATTCTGTAAAACTGGTGAGAAGGGCAGTTTATGGTCATGGAATTGGCAGATGTCTTGTTTACTCTGCAATCCATATCATGAGTGAAACAGGCTGTACATGTACCTCTTCTAGTACACCCACTCCAGGGAGATTTCAGATCTGCCACACCAGTATCACTAACTTCATGCCAGCATACTGTGATAAATTAGTCTGATCTGGGTTGCTTGAGGAACCCATTGCCAAGCAGAGCTGGAGATGATGCTCTGAGCAAGGCAAGGCTCAGCAGAGAGACAGGAACCCTTAGGTCCACTTGCTCAGCTGAGGGAGTAGCTTTGTGTGTAAAAATCTCCACTTAGGGTACCTGATTTTATACAGTACCCCTAAAAAGGACCTATGCCTTTCCTAGAATATCCCTTACCCATGGCATAATTGGAGTGCAGTGGAGAGTTTGCTAAAATATCTTGCCTCTCTGCATTCTGGAAAGAAGGTTTTCTATTAAACCTTAGGGATATTACTGGTCTTGTTAACTAGTGTAGAAGTAATGAACCACAGCAGGGTTACTCGAGAGATTTGGGACCTCGCTTTGTAAGATGGCATTGTTTCTTTAAATGAGAGAAATAATTTAAGCAAACAAATGAACAAAGAATTTCTGGAAATTAAAGTACAGTACAAATGGGATGATTTGCTCATCTGTTTAGTAGGAGCAGTGCAGTGAACAATTGCATGGTCGACCTCAGAAATCTATCCATGGTAACTAGTCACAGGAGAGAAAAATAGACAGCCTGCCACCAACTTGGTATTAAAGTTATATTTTCTGTTTTTTCCATGGTTGTGGGCCAGTCAGGGACTTTCCATGAGCAATCAGGATGGCAGAAATCCCTTTCTGCTTTGTAGCAGCCACCATTGCTAAGCAATAAAAGGACTGATGCTGGTTTTGCAGTGGTTTTAGATTTAGTGGGTTTTGGTCCCAGTTTCCTTGTTGTAAGGCTGCGGCAGACCTTTCCTGCTGAATGCATCCTGCTGGACAAGGCTCTGGGTGAGTGGCAGCCTCTTGTGCCTTTCACCCTATAGCCGAGGCTTGTTTGTGATGGGGTCTGGTGGAGTAACTTCGCCTTTGGTTTCATCACCTTTAAAAGCCACTGGACGTTAAATTCCGTACTGGGTTTGGGATCTGTGCAGGCCCTGCACAATCCCTGCAGCTCTGGGTGAGTCCTACAAGAGCCTGGAGGAAGGACAGAAAGACACTGCCAGGCTGGAGGTCATCCAGAAATAAATAAACCAGAAATACTGAACCTTCAGGCTCAGTCATTTGTTCCTCAAAAGACATTTTTGGAAGGGATCATTGTACTTTTGTTATTCTGTTAGACAACTGAGGAGAGCGTGTTGTTTTCCTCCCTCATCTGTTCCCCTTATAGGGGAAGAAGAAGGAGGATTTAGCCACCCTGAGCCAAGCATCTCAAGGGACCTCCCAAAACAAAGGGCCATATGGAGAAAAGTGCCATCGTCCTGTTCCTGTCATCCTCTTCCCTCCCTTCACCCTATGCTTGGCAAATCTGTGCCCACCCAGGGCTGGTGTGCTGAATGTCACTGCCAGCCAGCTGGGAGCACAGAAGGATGTTCCTAGGTTTCCTCCCTAGAAATCCAGAAAAATTCTCATCTCTCCAGGTTTATTGCCTCCCATAGACTTGGCAAGACACCCCTGGAGTTTGTCTTCTGCCAGGCAGGTGTATTATGTCTGGGATGGTGTTGATAGTGTACATGTCCATGTGTAATGGCTTGGATAGGGCAGTACTCCTGAGGAACATCGTTTTGATGTTCTTCGATGTGGACTGAAGTTCTGTGGACACATCCATCCTGAGGTAGATTTTCTCCTGTGTGCTGCAGGCATCCATCCCTGAATTGCAGAGAATGCCTGTGGGTTGGAGACTATCTCCCCAGCCATGCTCTGTGTGACCTTTGTATTAGCTCTGCATACAGGTATATGGGGCCAGCACACGGAGCTGAGATGTTTGGGTTTTGTGGTTTTTTGTTGTGGTTTTTTTTTAATTATAGGTTACATAGCTTTTTTTACAAAAGACTGGACTAAGATCAACTTATTTTGTTTTGCCCAGGCTCCAAGGCTGATGCTGCTGAGAAGCCCTGAGATACAGAACTCTGTGGGAGTGGAGACCACTTGACTGCACTCAGCACCTTTCAGGATCAGGCCCTAGGTAATTATTATAATTCTCTGCTGGGATTATGGGTGAAATTTGATGTTTTGGGCTATGCAGATCAACTGAAATGACATTCCTCGTTGTCCATCCTATGAATATGTGGACCTTTTCCCATCTGAAGGTTGTCACTCCAGCTCAGTTGGCTTGACACTACAATACTAATGACTGTTCCCTCAAAAGTGTTTTCAGAGAGGGAATCATAGAATCACAGAATGCATTGGGTTGGAAGGGAGCTTTAAGGGTCATCTAGACCAACCCCTCTGCAGTGAGCAGGGACATCTTCAACTAGATCAGGCTGCTCAGAGCCCTTTCCAACCTGACCTCGAATGTTTCCAGGGATAGGATATTTACCACCACTCTGGGCAACCTGAATAGCTGGATCGCCATTCTTGCAATGGTCACTAGCTCTTCTGCTTGGGAAATTCTGAATTTCACTGGCAGAAAGCTGTAAGAACAACCAAACCAACCAACCAACCAACCAAAAAAAAAAAAAGAAAAAGTTTTGCTGGTTCAGATCAAACTTTTAAGAAGGGCTCCAAACCTGCAGCTGCAGCATCCAGCTTTTAAAAATAAATCCAGTACCTATTTTCTGCAGAAAAATAGATTTGCTTTTCCAACCTAGCAAGCTCAGTTCAAATACAGAGCATGAGCCTGAGCAACAAGGATCTCAGGAGTGAATTTTAAGAGGAGTAAGGAGGAAGCCGGCAGGATGCTGTGGATGTTACTCTGAAACACTAAGGATGAAGGATTTCCTGTAATGTTAGCTTCCTGAATGAGATATTCCTCACGAAATTCTCTATGCTGATAAAGGTATTGGTCATCAGTGGATTATAATTTTTAACCTTGTCTGTTGGGTTTTTTCCCCCAATAATTCAGTTAATAAAAATCAGCTTCCCACTGATCTTAGCAGAAGTTAAAGCTCATCTCTCAAGATCACGGTAGCATAAGGGCAGATTGTGCTTTGCTGGCTGCTCTCTCAGAGCATCTTCTCTCTGTGGGGGAACAGAGGGTTATTCTCCATCCCTTGCAGCTATGCACAGTGACATTTTCAGGACCCAGGCCTGAGGACTTTGACTGAGTTGTTTCCTGTTTTGACTATCTTCATTTCAAATACTCTATACACAGCATTGTGCAGGCAATTAGAAAACCCATGTCCTTCTGTGTTGAATATTGTGGTGGATGGTAGAGAGCCAAGCTCACATTTTTAATGGGGAGGGAGAAGACACAGATGGTGAAACTCAGAAAGTGAATGAGGAAAATGGAGAATGAGAAAGAAGAAACATGTTCACCATCAGGTCTGTGATGCAGTATTTGTCCCCATCCACTCTGAATTTGTGGTGATGGGGTGCTTTCTCACTGCTGAAACTCATGTGCTTTGTGTTTAGGACTGCTGCTGTCAAAGGTTGGAGAGTAACTAATACAAAAATGTCGCAGGTCAAATGGATTTTCCAACAGACTGAAGTGCAGTGTAAATCCTGGGGAAGGAAAAAACCCACCAAACCTCCTCTAGCCCTGTGTCTGCATCTCTCACCCAGGTGGTGGTTGCTCACAGCAGGCCCTACTAGGACATACAAACTGGTGGCACAGCCAGTCAGGCAGCTGCCTGCCTCATCAGCTGGAAAATTTCTGCAAGCATCATCCTCTCCCTACAAAATTTTTTGTGCAAATTTAACAGAATCAGATATGTATTTGATATAGGTCAGTGATTAGGAGGACCAAGAGGTTGCTTCAGGTGAGCATGGCAGGAAAGAAAAGAACTGCCTCTTGATGAGCCTGGGCTTCAGGCTCATCCTAAGCCCCTGCAACAGATCTTCAGCCGAGAGCTGATCTTTGCTGCTACAAATTCAGAGGATTTGGGTAGGCAAGGCTCTCAGGGATCATCAAGGCAAGTGCATCTCTGCAGTTGCTTTGTGCCATCCCTCCCAAGTCCCTCTGAGGTTTTGGTGTGGTTGATTGCTCTTCGATGTGTTGTAACCTGAAAATAAGGATAGATAAAGGCAAAATGTTCTGGGAGTGATGCCAAGCCAAAGGCACTGAATTATTAAGAGATCTGTATCTGGATAACAGATTTATGCTCTTTAACAATTTTAAAAAGAAAATGTGGTGTTTGCAGGATCAGATTTGGATCATCTTAAGAAACAGAGCTCTCCTTTTTAAATTGTATTGCTTTTATTATTATTATTTTAATAATAATAATAATACTTCCCCAGTGAATGCATGTATGAGAATATTATTTGTGTAGGAACTGGAAATTAACCTGAAATGATCAGCGTATTTTTTAAAGACACTTTACAAGTCACTTGACATTGGAAAAGGTACAACTATCTGTCAAAGCAAGGCTTGGGGATAAAATAATTAGAAATCACACAACCATAGCAAAGGAAGATTAGTGCTAAAATTAGAGGCCATAAAGTTGTTTCCAGATTAGGCTGGAATCAGGGCAGGCTGTTTTATTATACTGTGTTATTTTAAAAAATGCAAGGTGAGAGGTGTGGGTTGCCTACATTTGGTTGTGTTGCAATGGAAATGCTATCACTAATTTTAGGTGAGATGAGCTATGAGATGGTTTTCAGGGAAATCCTTTGGGAATGGAAGTATAATCCACCATTAGAAATGACAGTCTGCTAAGGGAGTGGGTTCAATGGTGGACTTTTCTTCTCACACTCCACAAATGTGCTGCAAGGTTAGTTTGCTTCTACTTTTGTTTCAAGGTTGTAGTGGGCCAAATGGCCATGTTGAATCCAGAATGGATGGCTGGGTGTGAAAGGGTCTGCATCTGCAGGTGGCATGGGTCTGTGTCAGAGCCACTGTGGTCCTGGCACCTGATCTGGCTCTTTGGGACCAGATAACAGTGTTAGATGGGTCGTATAGCCCATGCAACTTCATAATTTCATACATCTGCTGGAGTTCCTTTTGCAGGAACAGTAATGAATCCTCTATCACAGGAAGCCACAGAAATGATCAGATATATCAGCAAGCCTCCCTTTAGAGTTGGCTTGTTCCAGCATGCCTGGCCAAGGCAGAAACACAGGTCTAGATGGGTTAAGATCCTCCAGAGAAAATGTCCTACCACCAAATTCCTCCTGAGTCCAAGTGAACATTTCAGAAGGGTATAGGTGTAGGTAGGAACTGGCATGCTCTGTGTATAGATGCCTTTGGGAAATTGTGTCTTGCTATTTAAACACTTTATGATAGAGCTGGAAAGGCAAGAGGCTGGAGGACAAGGTCGGACACATCCAGTTGTTCACGACACAGAGGTGTCTCTGTCACCCAGAGAAAGGTGAATTCTTCAGTGCTGGTTGCTTGAAGTGAGTATTGAGGGATTTATGGGAGAGAAACCTGAACTTTGTAGGATGTGCTGTCTAAATATGGATGTGACTGGTTTGAAGACCTTCATCTGGTTCCAGCAGAAGCACTGAATGAAAAAGTCTAGAGGTTCCATCCTGGCCAGGAGGGGCCAGTCCTGCAGTGACCACCCACAGCATCTTGTCGGCCTGTGCATTCCCTGGTGCCTGCAATAGAAGAGTGGAATCAAGCAGACTGCCTGCTTCCCCCAAAATGCTCCCCACCATGCCTTCAGCTCAGTGAAAGCAGGAAAACTCTTCATCCACCCTTTGTAGCCAGAGAACAGAGCCTTGGAAAAGTCTGGCAAGGGAACTTTACTAATTCTAACTAATGACTCTGAAATACTGACTGAGGAGAACAATTGGGTACTATCAAAAGGTGCAGACAAAAGAAATGCACTCTATTGTAATAGCAAACGGAGCTGAATTTGGTCTAATGGAGCACCTTTCATATTCAGAGCATTTCAAAGGCTTTGCAGAGTAATGAGCTGCATGCTGAGGCAGGGTGGTGGAGTAGCCTTTATGTGCCCAACAATAGCTGGCACAGTCAGTGGAGGAGAACCTGCTTGTGATGGGAGAGGGGATGGTGGTCGGGATGCTGGGGTTAGGCTGCACTTTACTGTTTTTTCAGTGCTGTTAGATATCTAGCTAGAGTTTGGATGGCACTGGAGGTGGTCAGGCAAGACCTGTTGGCTTTTCAGTACTTAAAGGGGCCTAATAAGAAAGGTGGGGACAGACTTTTAGCGGGCTTGTTGTGACAGGACAAGGGGTAGTGCGTTTAAACTAAAAAGAAAGAGATTTAGACTAGATATAAGGAAGAAATTCCTCTTAAGTCCAAGTGAGCATCTCATTGTTTATGCTGAGGGTGGAGAAACACTGGCACAGGTTGCCCAGAGAGGTGGTAAATGCCCGTCTCTGGAAACATGCCCGCTCAGGTTGGATGGAGCACTGCACAATCTGATCTGCTTGAAAATGTCCCTTCTCATTGCAGACGGGGACTGGACTAGAAGAGATGACCTTTAAAAGTCCCCTCCAACTCAGACCATTCAGTGATTTTGTGAAGGCCTAGTTGTGATCCCTCTGTTGTCCTGATGCTTCTGTGTCTGTATCTAAGATTTGCTCACTGTGCATCTGTCTAGCAGCAGTCCATCAAGTGCTCTGGGCTTGGCATGCTGGCAAAATGCAGGGTAAATGTGAGTTGGTTTGAAGAGACAGAGCAGTTTGAAGCACCCAGTAGAGTCTGTGAGATGGGATTGTTCTTACCTTCTTGAAACTGTGCAGAAGTCGCTACGCTTGTATATAGATTTGCTCCTCTTGGGACCCCCTAGAGGTACAGTGAGCTTGGCCTGAAGGACCATGCTCTAGCCTTCAAAAGCAGCTGAGCTACTTCATCCTCCTAGTTGTGCAGCAATATCAGTGTCTGGTCCTGGTTGTGGATTTACCTGGTCCTATAGACCTGCAGGTACTTCACAGGTGGGTCTGCACTCTTGGTGGGCTCTGTTTCTCTGAGCTTTTATCTTTGAGGAAACAGAGATTGAGAAACATGTTGTGACTCACATGAGAATCCTTTGGCACAGCTGATAATAGACCTTGGCCTCCCAGGTCACCATCTGGTCCTTTAATCTTGCGGTCTCCATGACAATTTCATGAAGGTCCACATACGACTTCAGCTCTTTAATTTTAGCAAAGCCAGAACAGCACTGATACAGCTGTGTGAGCACATCTATTAAGTCCTGAAACCATTTCTGCGTCAGGGAAGTTTCTTGCCCCTTGCAAGGAGAGGAAAAGGTTAATTGCATTTTTTTCCTCTATTTTTTCTCTTCTTTTTTTTTTTCTTTTTTTGGAGAAGAGGAAATAAGTGTACCTACCCCACCCAAAGGGTACTGCACAAATCTGTCAGCCCTTGGTGGGTGGGGGCAGACAGCTGGGTTGCATTTAGGAAGTAGTCCTGGGAAGGGAAGAAGTTATGGGTATGGGTGGGGGCCTTGGCTGCCTGCCTGGAGCTGCAGGCAGGGAGGAGGATGCTCTATTTTGCTATGTTTGGAGACCCTAGTCTGTAATGCTGTCTACAGATCCATGGGCACTTGTGATGAGTTAATCTCACCCAAGGCTGTAATAGAATATATACAGAAAACCCAGTTTAGGGGTAAAAAATGAGCTTGGGGGTGAGGAAGGAGATCTCAGACCTTCTTCTGTGTGACCTGCATCCTTCATTACACCAGCTCCCTGCTAAGGAAGGAAGCCAAATTCCAGCAGCCTCCTGACCATGCTGGGTTGGTGTTGGGTTGTTGCATTTCCTCCATCCCAGGAAAGAAACGAAGATAGGAAACAGATCGAGATGTATTGGGAACCTGGATTCTCCTCACTCCTCTGTGTTTCTGTGCTGCCTGTGCTCCAACTGGGTTGGGCTGGTATCATGGCAGGATGTTCTCACAGGCAGTGGTTTTGCATGCTGTCATCCTGCAGCAGGGATTTGATGGTATGCAGACGGCTTTGCTGTTTCTCTCCCCATCTGCTTCATGTTCAGGCTGACCAGCACTGCTTTCCAAGCAGGGTTGTCTCAGAGGAGTGATTGAGTGGCAGCACTAGCAGGCACAGATTCTCCATGACGATCCAACCTTGCTTGGATATTTTGGTACCACTTCTGAACTAATGCTCAAAGGAATGTAGGAAGACTTAACATTTTCAGTTTCTCTGGGAGGTGATTACAGTAAAAATAAAGTCTCATGGGGTGAATCCATAAGGTTAAAGCAAATTAGAATCATAGAATCATAAACTCATTGAGGTTGGAAAACACCTTTAAGATTATCAAATCCAACCATAAACCTAACACTATGAAGTCCACCACTGAACCATGTCCTTTCAGCACCACATCTACACATCTTTTAAATACCTCCAGGGATGCTAACTCCGCCACTTCCCTGGGCATCCTCTTCCAGTACTTGACAACTCTTTTGGGGAAGAAAGTTTTCCTAATATCCAACCTAAACCTCTCATGGCATAACTCTGGGCAGTTTCCTCTTGTCCAGTCACTTGTAACTGGGAGAAGAGACTGAGAAGACCATGCTACAACCTCCTTTGGGGTATGGGTTATGTCTTAAAACAACTCAAAACAACTTTCAAACTTCTTGTCCTGTTGAGCTTCAAGACATCTAAATTGAAAGGATGTGCTGTTTGCACAGAGCTTGTCCAAATCTTTCTCTTTTTGCCTTTCTGTCTGCTGTGGCTGGTATGAGTAACCTGTACTCATTCTTTAAGCATAATAGGAGGTAAGTCACCTCTGGAGGCTCAGGGGAGACAGTGCTCAGAGGACCATGGCTGAAGGTGGAGTTGGGGTTGGTCTTGGTTGTGTATTTGAGGTGGATTTACATCCTCATTCTCTTTGCCAGATGGATGCTTTGCCCATGGTTCTCATTTCAGTTGAATGGTGTGGTAAGGACAGGAGGCAGGATGTTAGGAAGGTAAGAAATGGATTTATAGTCCCAAGCCAGCACTGCTTGGTCTAGGAGAGCATTAGTGGAGCCTTGCTGGTGTTTTCCGGTGGAGGGGAAGACCTGCTGAGCCTAGGCACCACTGTGGGGGTTGAGGGAGGATGTGGTGCCTGACAGTGAGGCATATCCCTGGAGTGGAGTTCCTACATTCCATGTCCTGCACAGCTCAGGAGTAAGGAGTTTGTCTGGATTTTCCCAAATAGGTTTCCTTGCCTCCTGTCTGGGATTTGCCATGTGTTTGAGCTTTTAATATCACTTAATTCCCCCTCCCTGTATCCCAAACCCCCATCCCAGATGTATTTGTCTTTAATTAACTTACATTTTCCTGTGCATGACAGCTCCTTGAGGTTTTGGTGGCTGTTTTTTGTCCTTCCACAGTTGTCACTGACATGCAGAACTTTCCCTGCTGACTGGCCCTCAAGCCTACTGTGTTTTTTCCCTGTTCTGTGGAATTATTTTAACATGCTTGAGGTAAATGGTTTCCATGTGAGCCTTGTTACACATACTCAACTGATTATTAGGTGTGAGTTTCCTGATCCCTGCTGGTATCTACAAGGATTTTTAGTGAGGAACCCAGAGGGGCATAGGATGATGGCTTAGGTCAGATAGATTTATCTTCACAAGTAACAAGACTGATAACTCTGGAGTGGCATGGCTACAGGTGTTATCATTTGGGTGTCTCCTCAAGAGTGAAGGTTAATGTCTTGCCACTACTGATCCATCATGGTGTTATCTGCAGGATTTATAGTCTTCTTGCACCTTCCCAGCAACACCAGGTTCACTTTTCTGGAGCTCAGAGCTATGTACCTACTAGCTGATTGCAGCAGCCATAGCAGTCACATCAGCAACCCCCTGCTCCCCTGAGTTTTATTGCTTTTAAACCCAATATTAGGAATAGTCTCTCCTTGTTATTGTGTGGTTTTGCTCTTCCTCAGTGGAGGAAGGTGGGATGGATGGGGGCAAGGCCAATATTTTAGCACTCTCCCAAGGGAAGGCATGAGGCAGTTGAAGGCCAGACAATCTTTACTTTCCCAAGGATCACCCTAAGAAATGTGAGCAGGAGGATGACATGGAGTAAGGAGGAACTCAAATCTTAAAATATAATTGCTTTAAAAAAGAAAAAAAAAGCAATAAATTCCACAAATTAAAATAAAAAGGCAACTAACATGAGTGACAGTTGTGCAGTATCAGATAAAACTACATCCTGAATTCTAGTGGGATAGGAAATATGAAGCAAAAATCACTCAGGTGCTTCTAGATAACGATAAGGAAAGCAATTCCCATTTACCGACAGAAATAAAATAAGAGGTACTGATAAACCCTCCATGACTAGACTGGATTAGGGCTCTAGCTGTGAAAATTCATTACAGGCATGCAAAAGAATGTGTATCTCACCGAGCTAAACTGACTACAAACACTATTTATCTGGAGAAGAGGTGATTCACTCAGAATAAATCGATTTCTTTCAAAGGGAAGGGGAGGGGGATCTGTCAGAAATCTGTAGCCCTGCCTTGTCATTTAGTATGCAAATAAGTCTCACACCTTTCTAAACCATGAAAGATGATTTTGTGTTCGAAGAGCAATCTTAAACTGTTCCAGTGACTCCAGGGCCAGGAGATGCTTATTTCAGGGTGGCTTCTGATGGCGAGAGGTACCAGTCCTCATCAACGAGGGTAATGCAATTTCGTCTGTTATTTTTAGAGTTCCCATAAACAAACCTGTTGCTTCATATTAACTTGCATTGGTTTATTTCATTTCATTTATTTTATTTGTTTATTTTATTTTATTTTATTTGCTTGTTCTCTGTAGGAATGACTTTGTATCTGGGTCATATGCCAAAGAGAGTCCATGGCATATTCTGCTCTGTCTGTATTTTCAGCTCTCTTCCTTTTGGTATCAGTGCCAGTTAAAGCTGCATTGCACTGCTGGGTAGGGCTTAGTGGAACAGGACGTGTTTCAGCTGCGCTCTGTGGTTATCTCTGAGTCGGTTGTAGGTGACTGCAGAGTACTTAATGTGGTGTGCAAGGTCTGAAACATGATCTAACACCTTTTCTTCTATCAAATAAATATCTCAGGATGCTAATTTTAGAACTAGAATTGAGCTGGTAGGAGCCACAAATACTGGATGAAACCTCGGTGTTGTCTTCAATGGAGAAAGTGTACAGTCAACGTCAAATGAATGAGAAAAAAAACCCAACAACAAAAAGGCTAACTAAAAACAAACCCCCAAAACAAACAGAAAGAGATCTCTAGAACATTTTTCCTGACAAGGAGTTTTTGGTTTTGGAAAGGCTCCTGGTGAATCAGAAGGACCTAGACAAGCTGGAGAGGTGGGCCCAGGTGAACCTCATGAGCTTCAACAAGACCAAGTGCAGGGTCCTACACCTGGGTCAGAACAATCCCCACTATCAATACAGGCTGGGGGATGAGATGATGGAGAGCAGCCCTGCAGAAAAGGACTTGGGAGTGCTGGTGGACAAGAAGCTGGACATGAGCAAACAGTGCACGCTGGCAGCCCAGAAGGCTAATGGCATCCTGGGCTGCATCAAAAGAAGCGTGGCCAGCAGATCCAGAGAGGTGATTTTGCCACTNCACAATTCAATACACATGAACAAAGCTCCAGAGGTGAAAGCCTGACCCCACAACCAAGCTCCAAGCTCTCCAAGGCAACATAAAAGTCAGGGGGATGCTCAGATTGTAGCGGGATCTAGATGAGACATTGTGGTCATAAGCAGGTTTTAGGACAAACAGAGAACCTGGATTATAGAAAAGCATATTCAAAGGACCTTCCTAAATGCTTGAACCCAGATTTCTTAAGTACATCACAGCCAGTAGAAGTATTTGTGTTAATTTCAGGCTCTGGAGATCTTAGGAGACCATGTCAGTAGGTGGCTTCTGGTGAGGGGAGAGGGACAGGTCCTTTGAGCAGGTGGGACTGACCACTTGGCATCTACTGTAGCAGAAGGCAATGGACATTGATGTTGCCATTGCGCAAATCCCTCTCACTTCTTCAGGGCATTTCACACTTGTGTTTTTTCCTCAGCACTTCTGCAGTGTGGCTGGGCTCTTGCAGTGCTCTGGAGTGATTCTGCTAATGGGATCTGACCTGACGGCTTTGCAAGTTTTAAGTAAATTAAATACAGCTGCTAGGAAAATCCAGTAACTCCAGTAACCTTAGCAGCACCATGGCTCTGTTTTCTGCATTGTAATTACAGCAGCAACCCGCCTGCAAGTTCTACTTTCTGGTTTATTTTTAAATAACTTCTGAGCTACCCTTTGATCAACTGCTTCATCCCTGAGTCCTGCCTGTCCTCTTCCTTGTTCTGGGTTTAACCCTTGCTGCTTCATCAGGCATCCATCTTATTGCTGTAAGTCAGTTGGAAATGCTAGTGGCTGATTGCAAAAATGACACTTTTCCCTGAATATATCCTGCAGTTTTGAGCTGAAGGTGAATCTAGGAAGAATTTTAAGCCAGAACTTATGGGGTTCATGAATACCATGGGCATTCAGAGAGAAGTGTCTTATGGATGATGAGGAAGTGCATCTTGAAATATGCAGCTTTTCTGTTGCTGCAAACAAAATCCTTTGTACCCCTTCAAAAGGCTGGGCTTTCTGTCACAGTGACAACACTTTAATCAAAAGTGAAAGGAGTTTTATATAGGAGGCAAAACTAGGACCCTAATTAGTTTTCCCTCATCAATCCATGAGCAGAACCCACGCCTACAAGAGCAAATGATCAGCTCCCAGCATGGACATACTGCATGCTCCTTCCCTTCATTAGAAACTCATGCCATCTTCACTGCAGGATCTACATGGCTTTAAATTTCTCTAGGAAACACAGGCTCAGAGAAATGACTTAGGGTTTTGCATCGGATCTTGCAAAAGGGTTCAAAATCCAACTCAATTTCATGCATGTCCCAGTCCAAGGAGGGAGGTTGGTTCAGCATCACAGGGTGCTGATTCCATTTCAAGGGCACCAGAGCTACAACTCCTCTACTTCACTCAAGGTCACATTGTATTTGGTAACAGAATCATAGAATGGTTTGAGTTGGAAGAGACCTTTAAAGGTCATCTAATAGAAGTGCCCTGCAGTGAATAGGGTCATCTTCTACTAGATAGGGTTGCTCAGAGCCCCATCCAACCTGAACTGGAATGTTTCCAATGATAGGCCATCTACCACCTCTCTGGGAAACCTGTGCTAGTGTTTCACCATCCTCACTGTGAATCATTGCTCTGGCTACCCTTAATCCTGCTGGTACATGAGATGAACTCTCTTCTGGAGATCAAAGAGTACTTACAACTGAGCTTTTTGCCAGCTTGTTTTCCAGCCTCATTTCTTTTCTTTCTGACTGGGCTGGCCAGGGCGGCCAGCTTTCTGTTGTGGTGTTCTGGTCTTCACTCCCATCTGCTCTCTGCAGCATGTGGCCATATATCTGTGTTGGAGTGCAAAGCAGGTGCCTATGCGTTTGATCTGTGTGAAAGCACTAAGTGAGTGTGATTAGAGTTGTAAAGTTTATGAGATTCTGTGTTTTATGGTAAATTTTAAATTGGCTTTGCAATCAGGGGATATTAGAGTTTGTAAAGGAACATCAGTGTGATGTGTTGCAGAACACAAGGTGGTAATTTCCCTTCTTATATTGATGCTATCAACAATAAAGAATGAAGCAGCTGTTTCTTGGAGGATTGGTTTTTTTTAAATGCATTTGGTTTATGTCATTTATAGACTATTATTTATTATGTGGGGGGTTTCCCCTTTTATTAGCTTTTCCTTTCTGTCCATTCCCAGAAGAATACCTCACCATCTTATCTACTACTTTTCATCTGTAGATTTTAAAGCCCGGTCCAACCAAGGCCAACATCATTGTATCCATTTTCACACAGGAGGGGAAAATATGAGGGTTGGAGATGGGAAAGGATATCAGCTTAAACATACAACCAGGGCACTCCTTCTCCTGAGCATGATCCACTGAGCACTCATTTAAAAACCATAGAACCATTGAACAGTTACAGCTGGAAGAGACCTTGAAGATCATCAAGTCCAGCTTCAGCTTTTGTTCTAGTCCTATCAACCTGCTAAATGATGCCCCCCAATGCAACATCCGCCCGTCTTTTAAACACCTCCAGGGATGGTGACTCAACCACCTCCCTGGGCAGCCTGTTCCAGTGGCTGACAACCCTTTCAGGAAAGAAATTCCTCCTAATGTCTAGCCTGAACCTCCCCTGGCGCGATTTCCATCTGTTTCCCCTTGTCCTATCATTCTCCGCTAGGGTGAACAGACCAGTCCCTGCCTCTCTACAACCTCCCTTCAGGTAGTTATAGAGAGCAATGAGGTCTCCCTTCAATCTCCTCTTTTCCAGGCTAAACAGGCCCAGATCCCTCAGTCTTTCCTCAGAAGGCTTATGTTCTAAGCCCTTTACCA
>VWZO01016159.1:30159-47448 GCA_013396975.1 Bucco capensis
CTAGGATGAATCCCATCTGGCCCCATAGATTTCTGGACATTGACATGGAGGAGTAGGTCCCTGACCATCTCCTCGTGGATTATGGAGGGGGCATTTTGCTCTCGGTCCCATTCTCTTGGCCTGGGGGGCTGGCTTCCCTCAGTACAGATATTACTTTTATTAACGACTGAGACAAAGGAGGCATTAAGCACCTCAGCCTTTTCCTTATCTTTTGTTACTATATTTCCTTCTGGGTCTAGCAGGGGATGTAGGGTCTCTCTGTTCTTTCTTTTGTTATTAACGTATTTATGAAAGCTTTTCTTGAAATCTTTTACATTCAAAGCCAGACTAATTTCTAGCTGGGTCTTGGACCTTCTAATAATCTCCCTACATAAACTAACAATATCCTTATACTCACTGTGAGTGACCTGCCCTCTTTTCCAGAGGCCATATACTCTCTTTCTTTCCCTGATCTTCAGCAATATGTCCCTATTCAGCCAGGCTGGTCTTCTGTGCCTCCGGCTTGTCTTAAGGCATGTAAGGGACGGCCTGCTCCTGTGCCTTTAAGAGTTCTTCCCTAAGTAATGTCCAGCCTTTCTGGACTCCTATGCCCTTCAAAACTGAATCCCAAGGGATTTTGTTGAGTAGCCTTCTAAACAAATCAAAGTCTGCCCTTTGGAAGTCCCAAGTGGCTAGACTGGGAGGGATGAGCAGTCTCAGTGCATTTCTGGGTGAAAGACACAGCCCCTGGCAAGCCTGGGTCCATCAAGGAGACCCCAGTGCCACTGCTCTGCTTGTGTGATGCCCTGACGTTTACTGTGAGTGCTACTACCTACATGACCACCATCAGGATCCTTTGAACCAAAGCAGATTTTACCCATACACAAAAAGGTGTTACCATTAAAAATGGCAATGATCATCATAAACACTTTTTTAGACAGTGAAACATCCACTTGTGACAGTGAATGATGGAGGTGCCTCTTCAAAGTACATTTGCCAGATGGAGTTTTCTACAGGGATGTGGGTGACTGGGTTCCCTTTACCCCAGTGGGCTTCTCCAGGACACTGCCCTATTTAAGGCAAAACAGGCTTTCTGTGAGGGTCAGGCTCTGAAGGTGCTCTGTTTGTTGGCACAAATGGGGTTTTCAGCTGAGCAGAGTATTTTCTGGCAAGGTGGAATTCATCTGTCTGTATTTAGACACCTGGATGATAGCCACCTCTTCCCTAGTTGCCCAGGCTGCCTTCAACATTGATGGAGAGGAGTAAGCACAATTTCAGTGGTGTTTTTTATCTTCTCCTAAGGTAAATATCTAGCTGAGATTAGCTGGACCTTGCTGTGGCTTCTCTGCTTTGCTCATAAACTCTAGCTAACTAGCATTTTTCTGCAGGTCTATGAGGGTTCTCTGACCCTGAGTATCTCCTTCTCATCATACATTACAGTTTCTCCACATAAAACGGAATGACTAGAAGGAGGATTACCCCCAAAAGGCAATGTGGCATGGGTTTTGTACACCCAATTTCATGTGCTCTAGTGTTCCATCATGGCCAGGCTCTGTGGATGTACTACACAGGTCCTGATGCACCATGGTCAGGACATCTTATCTACCTCCACACACCTCCAGAAAGGATAGGGCCACACTGACCTGCCCACCTGATTGGTGAGTGTTATTAAAGGAAACTTTAGCTTTATTTTTTAGATGGAAAAGGGGCCAGTCTGTCATTTCATCTCTATCAGGATACCTCAGACCCTCAGGCTGCTATGGGATGGCAACACTTCATAGTTTTCTCCTGATCTTCACTGAAGCCAGGGTTCACCTTCAATTTCTATCTGACAACATGTCAGTGTTTTATGAAGCTCCATATTTTGCTTGCCATTAGTAAGCCTGTTCAAAAATTATTCTGGCACCTTCCTGATTCACTAATATGTCTGGTGAGGTCAAAGACTCTCGAGATCATGTGAAGGAAATGGGTAGAGTCATCTAGGAGGAGCCTAGGGTTACCCAGGCATGAAGAGAGATATGAGATAAGCTCTTCCCCAGGCTTAGGCTCATTTGTTAAAGCTGAATCACAGCAAATGTGTTTTATGATGTTTGGTTTTCAGATATGCCAAGAAGATGAAAAAAACATGATTGCAGAGGTGCTAGGCATTTTAAAGTAATATTTGATGGGGATTTATTGAAATGCTGTAATATAGCCTGTAGCAGCATCTGCTTTCCAGATTAACAGAGGGCTTACAAATGGCACTTTGGAAGCAACCTCCAAGATTATTTGAAAACTATCGAGCAAATTCCATTTGGTGAATGATTCATGACATGGGTTTGCATATCAGTTGTTCCTTCTCCTTTCTTTGTCAAATGTATTCTCTTCAGTGATATTATGCAAGAGACACACAAACATTGGAACCATCCTTGGAGTGTTTTTATGCCAGGACTGTGCCACTCATCACACCAGGGACCTAAGACTCATGCAGAGCATGAGGGCATCCTCATCTGATGCAAACAATTTTTATTTTGGAGCTGTTGAAACCTGAACCAGAAGCTGGAGGTGGGCTGCAGTGGAAGATAAGAATATGAACTTGATGCCTAATCTTCTATTTATAGTAGGTGGATGTTCAGTCAGTGCAGTCGGAAGGATGTTTCACACCCCAAAATAGGTACTGATTTTTGAGTAACAAAATGGCTCTTCAGACACCCCAAGTCATGCTGATTGCACCCCCATGGACTGCAATAAGAGCTGAGAGAGCCAGCACATGTGTAGGGCATGGATCAGCTGCTTAGTCCTCAGCTGTCAGTCAAGAGGGAAACATGTCTACAGTCTTATCTAGCAAAGCCATGCACAGGTCTTGGAGAGCTCAGGGAGTCTAATGCAGTGATGAGAACCTGGGTGTAGGCGATTGAATCCAGGATTTACATGTGGGTACCCCAACTAAGATTCCTTAGTCTGGAGCTGAATCCCACGCAATATACCAGGGACTGGTACAGGTTCATCAGGCCATCCAAGGATCGCCACATGGAAGGGACCCAGGGAAGGGTATGCCCTTGTGTTGCTGGCCATCAGACCAGGATCATGTTGTGCTTCAGGTGAGCTAAATTTGGGCTTCCAGCTGATCAAGCCTAATGCATGGACAGGCTTTTTGAGTTCTTTGGGAGTATATAAGTGCGTGCTCTGTTGATCATATGGCTATTCCCAGTGTAGACATTGTGGAGAAGGGCTGTTTCTTCCTGTAGGGTTAACCTCAAGAGCAGGACAAGCATGCCCCATCACCAAGCTGCTTGGGGGTAGTCCTTCCCAGCTCTGCAGCTTGTCCTCTCCAGGGGATGGAGAGGTCACTGTGCTAAAGAGAGGCAGAAGCTCCCCTTCTAGAGAGATATGATGGGAGAAACAGACTCACAAGTAAGCTTATGTGGCATGTTAGTGATGTATTCAAGGATGGTAATTAGAAACCTGAACGTCATATCCAGGAGGGTGTATTCGATTCTAGAAACCACCCTAAGAAACTAAATGAGGGCTTGTGGCTGAGAGGAAAGCCACAGGCAAGTTTCTTTGCTTTATAGGTTTTCAACCCATATGTACTTCGGGAATGGGAGAATGAAGGCTGAGCTGCTCTCAGCAATGCCCATCCTGTTTTGGAAAATGCTACAAGGACACCAAGGCATCCTCCCCAGCTCCCAGTTAGCCATCTCAGAGGGTGGACTGCATGTGCGGTTGTTCACAGGCACTGTTCTTTAGATGCCTCTTCATGGCAATGGGTTAATGAAACTGTAATTCTAGTGCAGCCTTTTCTTAGCCCAGAAACTCCCATTTATAGCCTTATCCCATGAGGATTCTCCTGAGTCTCAAACAGTGATTTTTTTTTTTAGGTATTGCATCTCAAGCTGTTGTGTCCCTGAGTTCCCCTTGCCTTGGGGAGAAGCCGCAGTGCAGGACTCTGCCTGTAGACACAAGGAGACAACTTTAACTAGAAGTTAAAGCTGAAGCCCAGTGTTTCTCAAGGGAAATGCTGCCCTGATGCTGGGAGGAGGTTGTGGATCAACCTTAGCACAGCTGATGAGCTCTGGCATGAAGCCAGGACTCTACAGGATTTTTTGCAGCCTTCCCTGGGAATTTTGCCCAAAATAAAGATGATGGCACTCACCCTTGTGCACATGTTGACAGCAGGCTGCCTTAAAAATCTTTGCTCCTTGCTGATCACTTTTGGCTGTTGAGCGGCAAATGAGCCATTTAGTCCTTGGCGATGGTGGTTACTCGTTAGCTAATGATCTGAACTGGGGCTGGGGCTAAGGAAGGAGGTCACACTTAAGTGCACAAGGTCAGTGCAGCTGGATGCTCTCGAAAGCAGATGGACTCATTAGGTGCAGAGGACTCCCCTTCTTGGGGTTGATAATGGCCCTGGAGCTTGGCCAGCCTGCATGACTGCAGTCACTGGGCTGGTGTGCAACCACTGTGTGCTCTACCAGTTACCTATGCTCCATGCTTTGCATACTGGCTAGATATCCTTGTTCTGATGATAGTAGAAACATGAAAAGGAAAAATACAGGCCATCACGAAGTTTACCCTTTGCGGATTTTCTCTCTTCCTTGCGTGTGCATACACAACAATTATCTTACTAGTTTAATAAAATCAATAGCATGGTCAGAGCCCTGTGGTTCCTAGGTCCCAAGATAGTCATCCAGGTGTCAACCTGACTTGGAAAATGTTGGCACTTTCTCATGAGAAAGAGTCCCATAAATCGTAGAATCATAGAATATTTTGGGTTGGAAGGGACCTGTAAAGGTCATTTTGTCCAACCCCCAATAAGATTGGTGCCTTCATCTAACAGGAGGGAGAGGGTGGGAAAGAGTTTCCAGTTGCTTGTCTGTGTCACAGGTAGTGGGAGTTAGCACTGGTAGACGCTGCCCCAGTTAACAAGTGTCTCCTTGCCATGGTTTCAACATTATCTTGTAAAAGTTAGTGAATGGGAATTCACTCTGTTGGCTCTGCCTGTATCAAAAGCAGCAAATTCAGAAACAACAAGCACTTTGAGTTTCTCCTAGATGACTGCGCACCAGTGATCCTTGGCAGAGAGATCCATTTTCCATTGAAGTTTCCACTACTTTGTGGAAACTCCTTGACCCTAGCCAAAACTCAGGTACAAACTGAGGTTTAAGGACAGATGTGAGGAGCCATTTGGGGGAAAACACCCCACATCATGAGCTCACTTCTGCATGCAAATACTGCTTCTCCAGCTGACTGCTGAACCACAGGAGCCATTTCCAGCTATGCATGTCCATAGCACGTGTGCCCACCTGCCCTGTTCTTGTAACAACCACCGTGGTCTTCTTCTCTGTCCTTACCCAGGAGGAGACCAGGGTCACAACCCACCAGCTATGCTAGGGGGGCTCTGGACCCAGTTAATATGATAGCTGCCTGCTGGTGGGAGTCTCACACACTGAAGTTGTGCTGAAGCAGTCAGGTCCCTCAAAGCGCACTCATGTTGACCTTCATCAGCCCTTCGAGTCCTGTCCACCTCCAGCCCAGCTCACCAGCCTGTGTTAGTGGCCATGAACATGTTTCTCTGGCATATACTGGTGGCCGACCTACTCACCTAACACCACCTGCATGGACGTGTCAGATCCCTGTTCAGAAATGCCAGCCTGCTGCTTCCATCATTTGAAAGTGCAAAGTGATGGCCAGGAGCTTCTGTATTTTTCCAAAATTTTTCCCAAACTAAGAGGGGCAAAGAACCAGTACAGGCAGAGTTTATGGGATGGTGGCCCATATGCCTTCCCCCTCTGCACCCCATCATCTGCAGGATGTGGGTTTGTTGCAGGTGACACTGCATGTACCACCAAACTACCACTGACAACTGAGCTATGGCTGTAGGAAGGTACCCAGGAAGCTGGGTCCAAGGGACCAAGGGGTAACGTTTAACTAGTGGCTGGGATGGGTGAAGAAGCCAACGCTCCTTTGATGGGATCTGTTTCTGGACAGTTTATCTCCCAGCTGTCACATGAGATGTGATACTGCAGGAGGATGAGTTGGCTTTGCACCTCCATGGCACGATGTTGCCTGGTGGTTTTGTGATACAGGCATGAGGGAAGGTTGATGAGCAGACAAATAGCTAAACTGACAGTGGAACATGGATAGTAGGAGACCACCTTGGTTCAGTTGTTTCTTACCATCCCAGCAGAAGATTCCTCCAGACCTAGCCCTTCTTAATCAGCAGCTCAGTTCTGGATCTGCCTTATGAAATGGTCAGAGCAGCAAAGGGAACTTCTTAGGAGATTTGAAACAAGGATACTGGTGAGTACATATTATGGTGGGTTGTGCTGGTGGCTTTGTGGGGAGATCTGGTGGCTCCTTGAAAGGAGGACACAAGTTGAGGAGTATGAAGTGGCTATTCTGATGTCTTTCTGGGGTCCTGGGGGTCTGATCATGTCCTTCAGTTACTGGGGACTACTGTGGGAGAGGAGGTAGTTTGTTGGGTTGATGGATCAGCACAAATTAGCTCTACCATGATTCTCTGTTACTGTCAACCACCAAATCACTAATTGCTCTTTCTGTAAATCTGTAGAAGGTGCTTTCATAAGTGTGTGTGTTCTCTGTGCTGCAGTGCTGGAAAGAGCAGGCGGCAGATGCACTGGCAGCTGCACAGGAGTGTAATGAGCAACAATATTTGTTAATGCTTGGAGTGCTTTTGGCTTTTGTTGTGCTTGGCCCCATTGCAGACCCAGTCATGGGGCTGTGATCTGAATGACATTTCAAGGTCCTTTCTAGATTTGTTTTCTGCAGATGTCATGCAGAAGGCTCTGCCTTGGGTGTTTACCTAGAGGTCTTGAATAGGAAGAAAGGAGCATCTTTTTTTCTATTGTCTAAGCTGGTTTGGATACATCAGAGCCAGAACCTGAGCTGAGGTTGCTGAAATGAATTATCTTGCATTGCACCAGGTGGGAGGATGGTTTATACCGTAAGCAGCTGCTTGGTTTGCACTGGCCAAACCCTTAGCAGAGCCATGCTGTGAATCACCACAGGTTCCCATCCATCAGGGACTGAATCCCTTCATTCTTCCTGGGTCCCACACTCCACATGCAGTAGGGAGAGATGCTGAGGAGCACCTCAGTGCAGGGTTATCAAGAGTCATAGAATGATTTGGACTGGAAAGGACCTTTAAAGGTCTTCTAGTCTGATCCCCATGACGCAATAAGCAGTGACACCTTCAACTAGATCAGGTTGCTCTGAGCCCTGTCCAACCTGACCTGGAATGTTTCCAGGGATGGGGGTTCTACGACCTGTCTGGGTAACCTGTTCTGGTCTTTCACCATCCTCATTGGAAAAAATGTCTTCCTTATTTCTATTCTTGGGTCTTTGCTGTAGCCTGGACTACATGGACATGCAGGAGCAGTGATGGTGGGTGGATCATGGGGTGATACGGATTTTAAGACTCACCTCAGCTCCTTGTAGTGTAGGTATGAGCTTAGATGAAGGGAGAAGGTGACACAGGCAGAAATAAGCGGGGGCTTCAGGAAGGACTCTTCAGACATTTAACGACCTAGAGGCCCTTTGTAGTGACTGAGAGGCTTTTAGCCCATGTTACGTGTGATCTAGTTTGGGCATCCTATGTAGGATGAGCTAGAACTGCAAAGGGAGGCCTAGTGAGGGGATGATGTGTCTGCAGGATCACCTGCCAGCAAGATAGGCAGGAAGGAGGCAGAGACCCGGCTTCCACCCATCATGCCTCTGGGCAGAAGAGCCTGAGAGGAGATGCTTTGTTCCCAGGGATTGTTGCAGACTCCAAAACAAGTGCTAATCAGAGTGGGCTAATGTTGCTACCTCTCTGCAGTCAGATGGAAAATAAACTCAACCTGTCTCCTTAGGAGCAGCAAGACCTTCATCTGTAAATAAGGCAGCCTGGAGCTGAGTGTGATCACCAGCCCGGAGGTGCTGGACTGTGCTCCCAACCCAGAAAGCCTTTGCACACATCTGCTCCCCAAATCCAGCTGCGTTTCCCCTCTGTGCATCCCCAGTCCATGCACACCTGGCAGAGCCAGGGGACCAGAGGGTATCTGAAGCGCCGGGTGTTTTATAATGCTGGCTTTCCTGTTTTACACCAGTGGGGATTTGGTCCCCTGAGCTCCAACAGTCCTGGAGTGATTCAGCTTATTAAACATCCATTTGCACTGTCCTTAGCATTAAATTTGCCTCTCAGCATACTAGAGTTGGAGGGTATCTAATAATCCTGTGAACTATCCATCAGGCTCCATTATAATTTCTGCACTCCTGTGCCAGCTGCCTCATGTCAACTCTGCCTGGGGTTTACAAATAGATTTGGTTTCTCCTGCAGTTTTGCTTCTTTTTTCTTTTTCTCTATCTCAAAGGAGCAGTTCTGGCCTCCATACAATTTGTACAGATGCCTCTGTTGTCTGCAACAGCATCTTTCTGTTGACTTGTGAGAGATGGATCCCATCCTTGTCCTGCCCCTACTTCTGCCAGAATCCCTGTAAAACTCTAATTTACCACAAAGGAATGGAATTGTTATCTTGATTGAAAGAATTTCCTTTTCCAACCTAAAAACTGATAAACCATCACATTGTTGGAGTTTCGTGTTGGCACACGATAATGACCTGCCAGCTCCCCTTCAGCAAACCAGCACTACACCACTCACACAAAGGGCAAACCCCCTTTCTGTCTTGATGGTATGTTAATACAGATGCTTAAGAAGGTTCACAAAAAGCCTCCTAACCAAGTGGGTAATGTGGGAGCTGAGACATTCTCACATTATTTTTGGTACCTGGCGCTGCCACTGTCATACCAGTGATGGGAGTTATGCTCAGAATCTCTGGATATCAGACTTACGCTCAGCTCCCTGCATCTGCAACATCCTGGAGGAGGTGGATGGGATGGAAGATTGTATCAGATTTGCTTTAAGAGCTAATCCTGCTGAAATCCTGCACAACAGACCCAGGGGCTGCAGCTGCCCTTGTACCCCTCTTTAAAGGCTCTGGAGCTGCTGCTGGATGTCAGCACCAATGTCAGGAAAGACACATCTAGGTTTTGCTCATGCAAAATTTTATGTTTTCCCCTGATGGGCTGGGATTGCAGGCATATCAATGGCACTGGTATAGGCACTGGGCAGGCAAGGGGAACCATCTCCTTATGAAAATCTCCCTATATAGTCTGAACACTCCTTTTCTGACTCAACCTAGAGACATCTTTTGCTCCTGGATTATAAGACATGCGAGGGAAATCCAAGCACTTTCAACTTGCTTAGAAGCTCCTTAGTCCTTATACTTAATTTTACCCCTACATTTCAAAATCACTCTTTAAAAAAAAAAATCTTTCCTAGTTTTAATCTGTCAAGAGGAGATTGGTAAGAGGAGATTAATATCCTAAAATAGCAGCCCAGTAGTTTTGTAGAAACACATCAGTGCAATTGTCTAAAGGACAAAAACATTTAATTTTGTGCCAAAATATATCTACTTTTGCAAGGATAAGTTTTACTATACATTCTTGTCCTGTGTCCTGTATATGGGCAGGAGCCATCTCTAAACTGGTGAGCCTGCAGTGTAAACAGAGAAAAAAAGGGTGAATTAGAATGGACCAAGAGCTATTAATTCTGCTTAACACATGGAAGAGACAGGTGCTGGATAGTATAAAGTGACCCACCAAAGTCCACATACCCTCAGCAGAGGCAGAGACCTGGTTATCTGAGATGTCTGCAGCACCCTAAAGGCTAAAAATCTTGCTTTCCCAGAAGGTGTGACAGTGCTCTCCTGTAACCGTAAGGCAAAAACCTCACTGATTTCTGTGCCTATGCCCTAATGTCATTACTTTCATTCTTTTGCAGATCCACATAATGACATTCATGGTCACACACGCACAAAAAAATACTTTATATAAAGAAAATGAATCTGGCTTCAACCGGCTCTCGCCTCCTGCTGCAGTTACCTCCAGACCTCTGCTCGCCCAGGGTGAAATGATAAGGGGAGTTAATGTAGCGGGGTCATTTCTCACTGCTGAATTGGTCAGCCATCTACGGAGCCAATTTCTGCAGCTTTTCAGTGGTGTGGCAGACCCCTGGGTGATATTTGCCTGAATAGAGCCATAAGTGTTTAAGCTGTATTGCTAGGAATGGCTGTTTTATCCTATGCATCTGAGATTTCAACCCATCAGACATGAAGCAGGTCAAGACTCTCATGCCATTGTGTGGAATATAGTGAACAGAGGAGAATATGCTTGATAAAAGAGATGACTTGAAAGAAATGCTTTTTTAGACCTGCAACTTTCAAGTCCCACAATGCATCAAAGACCCCTTGTATAGACTTTGAAAGGGGCAAAAGGCATTACCTAATATTTGGAGAAAATTATTAATAAAGCATCCCAAGTGCCTGGAAACTAATTTAGGAGTGCACATTGCTCTGTATTGCCTCTGCAGGATTCACTTCCCAGAAGAGTTGGTAACAAAAGATTTGAAAAAAAAAAATAAATCACATTTTGAGACCAACTTTTCTGCCTTGAAATGTCCCCCTTTTTGTAATGTTTTCTGCTGAGAGTTACTTATGAAAAGGTAAAATGCAGCCCATGCAGCAAACACCAGGTCTCAAATGAAGCTCAGGAGCCCAGAAGGTTTCCCACCATTCCCTTCCGCACTGCAGCCTTGTGTGCTTTCCCATTGAAAGCATTGCTTCCAGGATTCTTGCAGGACACTGAGGCACTACCTGCTTGTGAAGTTTAGAGATGTCTTAGAAAAAAAAAATCAGCCTATTTGTGTGACCTTTGCTTTTATTCCAGCAAAACCACCTTTGGGCAGTGTCAGAACTGCTCTGTTGATGACCTGTTGCTCCTTGCAGCAGGGGCTAAAAGTCTGCTACCATGCTGAAGGTACCAGTTATGTTTCTAGTATCACGATGGTTGCTGAATGTGCTGTATGGAGCATGAGATACTTCTTACCATCACTTGATTTCTTAAGGTGCAGTAGTCCACTGCACTTCACATGCAGTGGTCTTTACAGCTGGCAAGGCTCTTGTGGGACTTCGGAGCTACAAAGCTTGTGTGGGCTCAGCCTCTGCCTTGTATTGTGAGATGCAGGGACAGGTACAAGTGTGGCTGAAGGGAGATCCACCCTACTGGGACTGGTGGGATTGGAGCGACCTGGAATGGCTCTGAGAGTGTGGAACTCAACATAGGGGAGATATTTTCCTCACCAGCATAACCTGCTCCAGAGCAGAGGTTTCCCCTGATAATCAAACCCCGTAGCACACCATATTTCCCCAAATCCCATGAAGCAATTGGAAATGAGGACAGTTGGGCGTTCATGAGGATATTTGGGCAAGAAGGGCTCTGCTGTCCTCCTCACCCTTTCTGTGCCCATCCCCACTGCCTACGCTTGTCACATCAAGCTCCATTTTTACCATCTGTGACCATGAGTTAAATTTGAGGGCTTTTTAACCTGCTTCTCCCCCAGGCCACAATTAGTTGAGGCCAGGAGGGCAGGCAGGAGTGCTTTAGCAAGACTTACAAGAAGAAGGGGATGTTAATGGGTCAGTGGGGCCAGACAGGGATGAGGATGGAGATGATGTGCAGTAGGGAGGCTGTGTATCCCCCAGCCCTGGGGCTGTTTAAAACCTCACCTTTGCATCCAAGTGAATCAGAACTGGCCTCCTCTCCATTAAACTCCTGGCTTTGGGGCTGCTGTTTCAGTGGGACTTTCTAGGGTGGAAGAGTGGCAGTGCATGGGATGGGGGAGGGTGTCTTTGAGTTATCAGTCCCTCCAAAGCTGGAGGATGAAGAATTTTTAAGAAAAAAAGGTGTTTTCCCTCACTTCAGCTCAGTCCAGCAGCACTTTTAGGCTAAGCCTAGTTATGCCAGTTACCAGAATGTTCAGGGAGGTGGTAGATGCCCCATCACTGTAAACTTCCCAGGTCAGGTTGGATGGGTTACTGAGCAGCCTGATCTAGTTGAAGATGTCCCTGTTCACTGCAGAGGGGTTGGACTTGATGATGTATAAAGGTCCCTTCCAACCCAAACCATTCTATGCTTCTATGATTCTATTTAGCATTTCTCCACTGTATTCTACCTAAACAGGGTATGCTCAGTCACTGTCTCAAGATGCTGATTTTCTCAGCCACAAAGCCCAGCTGGGAGATGAGGCATAAAAAGTGGTGTGCAGAGGATGACACACTGGTTCCCAGCATTTTTCCCCTAACACTGAAGAACATTGCCTGCTGGAGAGCCAGGCAATGAAAGCAATCACAAAGAGGATCATTTCTGTGCAAAGGGGATTTGGCAGTACTGCAAAGGGAGGTTTATGCCCTTCCTTAATGATATGTCATCATCCAGGGACTTTTAAGTCTTGTGCTTGGGTTTTATGAACCATATTACTTCTCTTTTAATTTTTATTGCTTCACTTTAGTTCTTGATACAGTGCTGGAAGCACCTTTTTGGGCAGAGACAGCTCTGCTAGCACTGTCACCTTGTGGCTTGACCTACATGGAAGTGAGGGGCAGAGAGGAGCTGGGTGTGGGCTCCCCAGACCTTTAGGGTGATGACAGCCCTGCCTGCATCTTTCTGCACCTGTTGGTGCAGATAGCCTTTGCCTGTATGCTTTCCGTTGTGAGCTGAGAAGTTGGTCTTGCAGGTGTCCTATGCCAAAGCAGTGGTGCCAAGGGCAGCTATATCTAGCTTGGTGACCCCCTGGACAACCTCTCAAACTTGTGCCTGGGCAAGGAGTCACCCTGGAAAGTGTGCAGTGGCAAAGCCAGGAGGAAGGCCTGAATCTGGGTCTCATCTTGAGGTGAAGCTACATAAAACTGCTGGCTGTTGGGTTTGCAGTACTGTTTGCACTGGGCTTTGCTGCTTCCTCCTGGTCTTCAAGCAGAGCATGGCAGGGGTCTCTGGTCCATGCTTGACTTCCTAGGATATTGATGAGATAGGTAAGCAGGCAGGGATTGCTACTGGCTGGTCCTGGTTTCTTCCTTCGAGAGGAACAGATTATGGTTGCTTCTTTTCTATGTATGTCACCCTTGCTGTAGTCTCATTAGTGTTTGCTACCCAGTGAGGAGAGAAATAAAATCTCCTCTAATGTCACCCTGATATATAAGGGTAGTAAAATGTGGAAAACCGTGAGAAACTTTAAATCTCAGGAACACAGGAAGTTATCCACGCACTCCCAAGCTGGAGCCCTAAAGGCCAGTCCCCACAGGTCCTCTGGTGGCTCTTTTCTCAGAATAGCTCTGCATGAGATATGCTGTCAGGGGAAGCAAAGGCAAGAGATTTATTTAGCTTGACTGCGAATCTGGCATTTTCCAAGCTCTATGGTCATGGGGTGACTTCTATTAAGGAGGTAGTCAGACTGGACTGGTTGACACATAAGTGTGAAGAGACATCTGCCCTGAGTGCCTCCTAGGGCTTCACTTCACACCAGCTGATAACCCATGTCATTTCAGAGAGGTTTTGCTCCTTACTGCTCTGCGTTTCTACCCAGTGCTCTGGGATAGATATAAAACCCACTGGCTTCAGTAGAGGTTTTTCTTTGACTTCAGCTAGCACCATCCTCCCAGAAAGAAGATGTGACAAAACCTCCATGTAATGGTTTATTTCTGGTGACAAGTGCACCTTCCTTGTGACCTTTCACACTGCTGAATGGAGGGAATGGGATGCCAATCCCCTCCCAGGCAGCCCAAAAGCAAGGCTGTCAGAGCAGGGGAGCTTACACACTGTCAAGAGAAACCCTTCCCGCAGTACCCAAGGGACCTGAGTACTGGTTCAAAAGGTTGCAAAGCACTGTCAACTCCTGTTTGGGACTATTGTGCTGAAGGGAGATCCAGTCAAGAAGGTCATAGGCTGAAGCAGGCTGAATTTGAAGGAATGGTGGTTTGAAAAGATCTTTCAGGTTTGTCAGCACAGTCAGAATTTAACTCACGTAAGGATAGCCAGGAGCCTGGGTGCATCTGGCTGGACAACCAGCCAGCCAAGGATAAGTGTCCTTGCAGGTGACACAGCTGGGTCCTGTGCTTTCTCGAGCAAGGTGAAAATGCAAGCAGCTGCAGGAAAGGGAGGAACAAGGAAATCAGCCTCAGTGTTCCATTTGCCATGGTCTGTGCCGAGATCCTTCTGATGGCAGCAGAGCAGATCCATCCATCCAGTCAGTTTCCAGACCATGGGTATCCTTCCACATGTGTATGGGTATGACCCTTTCCCCTCTTCAGGTTGTTCAGCCTGTAGAAGAGAAGACTCCAGGGAGACCTTATTGCAGCCTTTCAGTGCTTATAGGAGGTCTATAAGAAAAATGAAAACAGTCTTTTTAGCAAGGCCTGTTGTGACAGGACAAGGGGTGATGGTTTTAAACTAAAAGAGGGGAGATTTAGCCTAGATAGAAGGAAGCTATTGTGGTGAAACACTGGCACAGGCTGCCCAGAGAGGTGGTAGATACCCATCCCTGACAACATTCCAGGTCAGGTTGGACAGGGCTATGAGCAACCTGTTCTAGTTGAAGATGTCCCTGCTCATTGCCATAGGATTGGACTAGATGACCTTTAAGGTCTCTTCCAACCCAAACCATTCTATGGTTGTATGATTCTAGATCAGATAAAGCAACCATGAAGTTAAAAACAATTAAGAAATTGCTTATGATGAGGGTGGTGAAACACTGGCACAAGTTGCCTAGAGAGGTGGTAGATGCCCTATCCCTGGAAATATTCCAGGTTAGGTAGTATGGAGCTCTGAGCAACCTTATCTAGTTGAAGATGTCCCTGCTTACTGCAGAGAGGTTGGATTAGAAAGGTCTCATCTGATCCAAAACATCCTGGATATATATTTAGACTGGATATACGGAAGAAATTTTTCACAATAAAGGTGGTGAGGCACTGGCACAGGTTGCCCAGAGAGGTGGTGGATGTCCCATCCCTCGAAACATTCTAGGTTAGGTTGGACAGGCTCTGAGCAANGAAGGAAGCTATTGTGGTGAAACACTGGCACAGGCTGCCCAGAGAGGTGGTAGATGCCCTATCCCTGGAAATATTCCAGGTTAGGTAGTATGGAGCTCTGAGCAACCTTATCTAGTTGAAGATGTCCCTGCTTACTGCAGAGAGGTTGGATTAGAAAGGTCTCATCTGATCCAAAACATCCTGGATATATATTTAGACTGGATATACGGAAGAAATTTTTCACAATAAAGGTGGTGAGGCACTGGCACAGGTTGCCCAGAGAGGTGGTAGATGCCCTATCCCTGGAAATATTCCAGGTTAGGTAGTATGGAGCTCTGAGCAACCTTATCTAGTTGAAGATGTCNGAGGTGGTAGATGCCCTATCCCTGGAAATATTCCAGGTTAGGTAGTATGGAGCTCTGAGCAACCTTATCTAGTTGAAGATGTCCCTGCTTACTGCAGAGAGGTTGGATTAGAAAGGTCTCATCTGATCCAAAACATCCTGGATATATATTTAGACTGGATATACGGAAGAAATTTTTCACAATAAAGGTGGTGAGGCACTGGCACAGGTTGCCCAGAGAGGTGGTGGATGTCCCATCCCTCGAAACATTCTAGGTTAGGTTGGACAGGCTCTGAGCAACATGATCTTGGTATAGGTATCCCTTCTTTCAGCAGAGGAGTTGGACTAGATGACCTTTAAGGTTGCTCCCAACCCTTACCTTTCTATGATTCTATGATCTGATGTTTGCTCATGTGAACAGTAGAGAGCTTCATGCAGTGGAAGTCCACAGCACAGGGTGAAGCTCACTGTCCTTCCATCATTTTCTTGTAAAATATAACCAACTCATGAATACTGTTGCTTCAGGTTTCTTCATCAAAAACACCTTGTAAAAATATTTAGAATACCTTTTTACCAGAAGCAACAGAGGCTAACAACAACAAAAGAGAAAATGTTTCTTAGCATGGAAAATGATCCCCAACCAATCAAAAGCCCAATTTGTTCTGCTGGCGAAGAGACAATCCAACGAACTCCTTTTTGTTTTGCAGTTCTCAGGTATAGTTATATTGACACCTGAAATCTTTTACTGAAAATTTAGCATAATTTCTTCCTCTTTTTCCTGGGGAACTGGTTGATTTGAAGTGTCTTCGTCCTTTCTGGTTCGTCAAGAACTGATTACTACAGAAAAGGTAGCATAAGTGGATTGGGAATTGCAGTCTGCATTTCATCGCCTACCAGAAGCCCCATCCATCAGTGTGAGCTGAGTAGTTCTCTGTTAACAAAATTATTTATTTTGACCTGTCATTAAGGATATTCATGCAGGAGGGTGAAAGGTGGGAATGATCTATGCTTTGAGAGTTTTACAATCCCATTTTGTATTTGTCTCAGTGGTAGAGGAGCAGTAAAGAGCTCAGTGCTCCTGCCTGTTACGATAAGTGAGTTCTGGAAGAGGTTTTCTGTCTGAAAGTCCATCTAAAACTGTGGGGAAATGCCATTCTAAAGGCTGTTAAAACACAATTGCTTGCTGATTTACACAGTCAAGGAGTGCCTCTTTACTAGGAGATGTATGCCGAATAAAAGCAGTTCAAGTGGTGCTTTTAATAAATAGATAATGGAATGACATTTTCTCTTCTGCTTTAATCCATTGTGTTAACATTCGGTAGCATATCCCTCTGAAAGATTTTGAGATAGCAGAAAGAGAAAGTCAAACTGCTTTCTTTGTATCTCTCTGAAGCCAAACTGAACTGGTTAAAGGCACTGGGTATGCAGCACTGGTGAACTGGGATTTTTTTGGCCAGTGAGCAATGATGGACAGGTTTAGCTGGGTCCCACTGAGCTGGTGTGCAGAGCACTTATCAGAGAATCATAGAATATCCTAAGTTAGTGCTCTTTACAAGTACCTGAACGGGGGTTGTGGCGAGATGGGAGTCAGTCTCATCTCCCAAGTAGTAAGTGGTAGGACAAGAGGACCTGCATGGCTGCATCAAGACCTGGTGGTCAAATTAAAAAGCAAGAAGGAGCTATATAGGCAGTGGAAGCAGGGACAAGGATCTTGGGAGGAGTATAGGGATGTTGCCCGATGGTGTAGAGATGAAGTCAGGAAGGCTAAAGCACAGCTAGAACTCAACTTAGCAAAGGATGCAAAAAATAACAAGAAGGGATTCTACAGGTACATCAATGAAAACAGGAAGGTCAAAGAAAACATTCCCCCCCTGAAGAGCAAAAATGGAGAACTAATAACAACAGATGAGGAGAAGGCTGAGGTTCTCAATGACTTTTTTCTTCTGTCTTCACTGGCAACCTCTCTCCCAACACCTCCCAAGTTAAAAAACCACAAGATTGGGACCAGGGCAGTGAAGTCCCTCCCACTGTATGTGAAAGTCAGGTTCGTGACCTCCTGAGGAACCT
>VWZO01016161.1:4027-20250 GCA_013396975.1 Bucco capensis
AAAACCAACCCCAAACCAAACCCAACCCCAAGCCCAAGCTCACCCCAAAGCAGTGTTGCAAGAGGAGGAGGAGGAGGTTGTGACCATAGCCAGGATGCTGCCCTGCATCCAACCCTGCTCCACCCTTGCTTGGTGACCTTGGGTGCCACCACAGCTTGACCTCTGAGGGCAAGGAGGTGGCCAAGAGCTGAGTGTCTAACTTCAAGGTGGCATCTGGCTGCTTCCTCAGTAGCTCATGGTGGTGGTGGAGCAGAAGCTTTCCATGCCTTCCGAGTGTCCAGTGGTGATGCTTTGACCTGGAGAAGGACCATGCAAGAGCAGCACTGATGATGATGGTTGTCTCCTCTCACCTTGCAGAGCCAGGGATGTTCTCCCAACTCAACATTTGCTGTCCCCTGTTCAAGCAAGCAATGAGGTGACCTTCTCAAGACCTTCCTGTGGCTTTCCCACAGGAGCCAGAGCCCAGGGGTGGGAATCATCAGGAGAATCTTCCTGCTTGGTAGGTGTCTGGATGATGGAGGACAGGGGGATGGAGCTCAGTTTGGAGACATCTCTGCCAGAGCCTGGTTCTGCCTCTGGCTCTGACTCACGTTGCTCTACCAAGTGACCACAGCACAATGTGCCTCAGTTTCCCTTGGGCTTAGTTAGCCATAATAATAACCCCCAGAGCACTGCCCCTCTGAGATGAAAAGACTTCAGAGAGTTTAATTAAGAACCTTTGGCTGATGAGGGCACGATGTGATCATCAGGTGAACATTTTACTACCTGCCCTGGAAACACTAAAGTGAATCCTTGAGCCAGAGCTTGGCCCAGGAATTGGATTTATGGAGCTTATAAAAACTCTGCTAATCTGCTTCCTGCTTGAGTCCAAAAGTTTTGGATTAGGTCGATTAAAGATTTATGAGGTTGTTGTAGTCCAGGGGAATAAAGAACAATTAGGAGAACTCCTTCAGTTTGTGACCAAAGTGTAAATAACAAACCTACCTTCTGGATTCTTCTGGTGAAAAGAGAAGCAGAAGATCTACTCCCTGATCCACGAGCAGGAGATGAACATTCTGCTGCCAACCATGGAATGAGTTAGGTTAGGAAAGACCTTCAAGATCAAGTCCAAGCATGAAGCCAACATTCCCACCAACAAATCACCTCCTCAAGGGCTATGACCTTCTAGACCCTTCCAGAGCTTCATGTGGGTGGGAAATATCCCACCTAGACCATTCAAGGTTAACTTATTTCATCTCCTTGGAGTTGATTTTTGGGGCTGTGAGCAACCTCCTCTAGTTGGAGATGTCTCTTGTTGACCATAGAGGAGGTTGGACTAGGTGACTCCTTTCCATCTGTGACCTCACCTGCATTCCCAGCAATGCTAGAAGCCAAACTATTTGGTGTCAGAAAGGGGGGGGAAAAATGAATGAAAAGTAAAAATACCAACCCCAGAGCCTTCCCTGGAGCAGAGGTGAGCAGGCCAAAGCTCATTAAACTCATACCACTCTTAGTCTTCCTATAGGTTTACTCCTGGTGTAAACAGGGAACAAAGGGAAGGAACAACCCCAGAGCCTTTGCTGGAGCAGAGGTGAGCAGGCCAAAGCTCATTAAACTCATACCACTCTTAGTCTTCCTATAGGTTTACTCCTGGTGTAAACAGGGAACAAAGGGAAGGATGAGTGATGCCAACAAATGGGATTGAGGAGCTCCTGCTGCTCCCTTCTCCTCTTTGTCACCTCTTCCAGCAGCTTACTCACTTCACAGCAAGTCCTCTTTAGGATCCACCTTGCCCTCAGCCCCAAGGCTTTCCTGGTCCCCATCATCTCTCTCTCTCTCTCTCCCCTGGGTTCCCTCAGTGAAGGAAGTCTACATGCCAGGCTAATTATGGTCTTCAGTCCTTCCTTGGATGATGTTTTCCAAGGCACTGACCACATGGAAGGGGAAGAGTCACCTGGAGAAATCCCCATGGGTGGTCTTGCTTCTGCTGGGAGTGGGGCAGGAGGAAGGGATGTTCTGCTACCTCCTTGGCTCAGGAACAGCTAAAGGAGCCTGGAAAAGAGGAGACTGAAGGGAATACTGATCATGCTCTAGGACTTCCTCCTGAGGGGAAGCAGAGGGGCAGGAGATGATCTCTTCTCTCTGCTAAGCTGAGGGAATGCCAGGAGAGGGTTAACTTGGATATTAGGCCAAGGAACAAGCTCCTCAAGGAAGGAGCCATGACACCAAAGCTGACAGAATTCCAGAAGCATTTGGACAACATCCTCAGGCCCATGGTGTAATTTTGGGGGTTATCCTCTGCACAGAGAAGAGTTGAACTCAATGAACCTCATGGGTTTCTTCCAGCTCAGGACAATCTCTGATCCCATGGACCATGAGGATGTACAACCTTGCCAGGGGTTTCCCTGCTTCAGCAGCAAGCTGGATCAGGAGATTCCTCCTCAGAAGCAAGGCAGATATCCTTGGCAGGGATAGTGGCAACCTTGCAGGGTGAGGACAACCATTCCCTCTGGCCCCAAGCTGCACGTGGCTTGGCCAGAGCTGGTAGGCAATTAGAGCCTGGCCCAGCCAAAGTGCCTCACTCCCCTGAGGGCAATCCCTGCCTCTATAAAAACTCTGCCATCCCAAAGCTCTCCTAGGCACTTCTCTCTCCAGTTCTCCTCACAGATGAAGTGGGTAAGTAGGTCTGACCTTTCTGATGGAGCTCCTGAGATGTTGCTTTGTTCCTGGGTTGGCTGGAGGAGGCAGAGGCAACCAGAAGCAACCTCTGGCTCTAAGTCCCTGGAGCATCTTTTTCCTCCTGACCTGAAGAAGATTGGGCAAGGCCTTCCAGCTGGATTGTGAAGTCAGGAGTGGGGTTTGAGGGCTTTCTTGGTAGTTTTAGGTTCCCCAAAGGAGGCAGTTGACTCCCTGAAGGGTTGGATGCTGGAAGGAGCATGCAGGCAACTCCTCTGGAGGAACAGGCATGGAGAAATTGGCTGCTGTTGGGTGGAATTGAAACCAAGCAACTCCTCACTCAACTTGAGTGGCAGTGGGAGAGTGAGCAGAGAGATTCTCCAGCCAACTCCAACCACCTTAACATTTCTATCTAGCCTAATAAGTCTGAGATGCCAACAAGCTCCCTGGAGGCAAACAATCCTCCTTCCTCTAGGAGCTTTTGTTCTCTGAGGAGCATCAGCAAAGGTTCTAGGTGGAGGAGGATCAATTATTCTCTTTGTTAGCCAAGAGGTTGTTGGGATTGAGTGGTGATGATTTTCCTACTTGGAATGCTCACTCTTCCCTAATGGATAGGAGCATTGTGATTGCACCCAGAGAGAGGCTTTGGGCAGGTAAAATTCCTTGCTGGAATGATGGAGAGGATTGGGAATGGTCAGAAAAAAAGCAGGTTTAGAGGAACTTTGAGCTCCAAACAACCTCTAAAGGAAACAAAACCTCAAACCCAACATTTGTTTTGGTTTTGGTCAGAGTAAGTGGTTTCAGCACCTGTTAGGCTCCAAAGGATCCTGTGGAAAAATCAGGAATTGATGTTTTCTGGAGTAGGGAATGAGGTGGGATGGTTGATTTCATGGTGGTTAGTGTGGAGCAGAGGAGGCTCAGGGCAGAGCTTAGCTCTGCTCAGGAGCTTGCAGTGAGCTGGGGGTAGGTCTCTTCTCCAGATTCTACTTTAAACTCAGTAAAACTTGACTAGTTGATTTTTTTTGCCTTGATATCTCTTCCTTTCCTACCCTAGCTCCACTATATCCTCTTTTCTTCTCCTGAAGATGCCTACCCAATAAGCTGCAGCTTGGAGAGGCAACAAAGCTGATGCCACAATAACAAGCTCAGAGCTTCCAGCCCAACAAGAGCTCTGTGGGACCAGGAAAGGTCAAAGGAGACTAAGTGTTACGTGTTTGAGCTCTGTGCCACCACAAACCAAGCTTTAACCTTCCCAAGCAGCTAATTTCACCTCACCTTGGGCTTGCCCTGCCTGAGCTGCAGCCACACCTGAGCATGCCAGGGTGGAGACACCTGTAATTTGGGCTAACCTTTCATCTCTGGGGCTTGGCAGTTGCAGGAGGTGACCTTGAAAGGTTGTCCCAGTTGAGGAGACAAAGGAGGTTTCCAGCAAGGAAGGCAGAAGGTCAGGATGTCACTCAGTGGTAGAAGGAGTTGAGGGAAGACTCAGTCTTGGATTGGGGTTATTTTGGCTTGCTTTGTGACACTTGGGTTTGATTCTATGGTTGGCTTTGGTGCTCTTACAGGTGTCTTCCAACCTGAATGATTCTGTGAAGGGAGGCAGGAAAACTCTCCAGGGCTCATCCCTGGGCTCTTAAAAAAAGCATGTGGGGATAGGAGCTGAGGCCAGACTCCCTTCTCTCTCTTTCCTTCCTCTCTCTCCTTCTCTCTCCTCTTTCCTTTCTCTCTCTCTCCTCTCTCTCCTCTTTCCTTTCTCTCTCTCTCTCCTCTCTCTCCTCTTTCCTTTCTCTCTCTCTCTCCTCTCTCTCCTCTTTCCTTTCTCTCTCTCTCCTTCTCTCTCTCCTCTTTCCTTTCTCTCTCTCTCCTTCTCTCTCTCCTCTTTCCTTTCTCTCTCTCTCTCCTCTCTCTCCTCTTTCCTTTCTCTCTCTCTCCTTCTCTCTCTCCTCTTTCCTTTCTCTCTCTCTCCTTCTCTCTCTCCTCTTTCCTTTCTCTCTCTCCTCTTTCCTTTCTCTCTCTCTCTCTCTCCTTCTCTCTCCTCTTTCCTTTCTCTCTCTCTCCTTCTCTCTCCTCTTTCCTTTCTCTCTCTCCTCTTTCCTTTCTCTCTCTCCTCTTTGCTTTCTCTCTCTCCTCTTTCCTTTCTCTCTCTCCTCTTTCCTTTCTCTCTCTCTCTCTCTCCTTCTCTCTCCTCTTTCCTTTCTCTCTCTCTCCTTCTCTCTCCTCTTTCCTTTCTCTCTCTCCTCTTTCCTTTCTCTCTCTCCTCTTTGCTTTCTCTCTCTCCTCTTTCCTTTCTCTCTCTCTCTCCTCTCTCTCCTCTTTCCTTTCTCTCTCTCTCCTTCTCTCTCTCCTCTTTCCTTTCTCTCTCTCTCCTTCTCTCTCTCCTCTTTCCTTTCTCTCTCTCCTCTTTCCTTTCTCTCTCTCTCCTCTCTCTCCTCTTTCCTTTCTCTCTCTCCTCTTTCCTTTCTCTCTCTCCTCTTTCCTTTCTCTCTCTCCTCTTTCCTTTCTCTCTCTCTCCTCTTTCCTTTCTCTCTCTCTCCTTCTCTCTCTCCTCTCTGATCAGAGCCTGCCCATAAGTCGCTGAGACCTCCAGGAGAGCTAGATAGGACCTAGCTGAGCTCTGAGGTTCTCCCCATCCCGAGAAGCTTTGCCCTTCTCTTACCCCTGCTTGTATCCATGCTAAACTCATGGAGTGGCCTTGCCACCTTGAGATGCCTGCGAGGAAGCTCCAAACCCTTCACCACCCCCAGAAAAACCACTACCTGAACTCTCTTTCTCCATCTCCTTCCAGCCATAAGCACCTCGCCTGACCATGCACTACTATGGGGACCACTACAGACCTTTCTACCTGCCAGGCTCTAGCTGTGTCACTGAGACCATCCAGCACTACACACCCCAACATGCCACCTGCCCCACTAGCAGCACCTGCCACCCTCTGAGCATCATCAAGAGCCCAATGCCCAGGTGGCAAAGCTACACCCAACCTCTCACTTACATCTGCTCAGAGCCAAGCCTCAGCCAACCTCCTGTGCTCTCCTGCCAGCCTTACGTGCAGAAGTGTGTCCTGCTCTACCCTGAACCTTGTGACACCACTCAGCTGCTGCCCTGCAGGAAGCCCAGCATGAAGCTCAGCACATCCCAAGCCTGTGAGAGCATCCACCCTGAGAAGAAACGCCTGGCCAAGAGCCTCCCACCCTGTGCCCCAAGGTGCCCAGAGCCAAGCAAACTCAAGTACCCACCATGTGGGATCAAGTATTCGTCCTCTTCGTCCTGCAAGGAGGATTGCAGGTCCAAGAAGATAGCCAAGTGCTCCTCACAGCAGTATAGCTCCTTCCAAGGGATGGCCAGTGGTTACTCCCAACCCCTCCGAGGAGTCACAGAGTGTCCTCCCCAGAAGTGCACATCCCAGTTTTTCCTCAGGGAATGTGTGGGAGGTGGCTACCCCCAGCAGAAGTGCATGAAGGGTTATCCAACCCAGGAGTATGTCACCTACTCCTCCCAGCCCTGTCTAACCAAGTCCCCACCAGCACAGGTGACCAAGTGCCTGCCAGGGCAAAGGATCAAGGAGAGTTCCTCACATCACCATACAGCCAAGTGCTCACTGGAGAAGGATGGAGGCAAGCTCAAGAGCTCCTCCACTCCACACCTAAGCAAGTCCAAGAGCCTGTATCCAAGGAGCACCCATCACACATCCCATCGTCATGCCACAGGAGCCAAACACTCCAACCATGGCAAGAAGAGTCGCTGTGCTTCCAAATGGCTGTGGTAGAGGAGATGGAGATGTAGTTAGGAGAAGAGCAAGCTATGTAGATGAGCTCAGTTCCCTCTCTCTTCCCCCTCCTCCCCATCCCTAACTCCCCAGAGAAGCTTTGCTCTTCTCTTAGCCAGGAGCATCTCACCACCTCCTCCTCCCAGCCCTGTCTAACCAAGTCCCCACCAGCACAGGTGACCAAGTGCCTGCCAGGGCAAAGGATCAAGGAGAGTTCCTCACATCACCACACAGCCAAGTGCTCACTGGAGAAGGATGGAGGCAAGCTCAAGAGCTCCTCCACTCCACACCTAAGCAAGTCCAAGAGCCTGTATCCAAGGAGCACCCATCACACATCCCATCGTCATGCCACAGGAGCCAAACACTCCAACCATGGCAAGAAGAGTCGCTGTGCTTCCAAATGGCTGTGGTAGAGGAGATGGAGATGTAGTTAGGAGAAGAGCAAGCTATGTAGATGAGCTCAGTTCCCTCTCTTTTCCCCCTCTCCCCATCCCTAACCCCCCCAGAGAAGCTTTGCTCTTACCTTACCTCTGATTGTAGCCATGCTAACCTCCTCGAACATGTTGCCTTTCTCTTTGGGTTGAGTTTTGGATCATCCTTCAGTCATTCCTGCACCAGAAAAAGATGTTAGGGAGGAGTTGAGCAGCTCTGAGCTGCTGCTCAGCCTTTGAACTTCCAAACATTCGAGCTCTGTCACAAGATTCCCACCTGGAGAAAGGTTTTGGGTCACCCTTGGATCAATTCTCCTTACCGGTTGTAGCAAGTCTTATTAAACTCAGGTTGCAGCTGGATTCCTGCTCTCTGTCTGATTTATTTGCCTCCTAAACCAAGCCCAAACTCCATGCTCTGATGTTCTACCACTCCTTTGGGTAAAGTTATGGCACTAATCCCACTGGGAGAAGCAGCTTTGCCATCTCTAGGAACAGATGAGTCTCTCCCTGGAGATGCTCCTGGTAAGCAGAAGCTCTCTGCCACCATCTAAAGGTAGAGTGCTAGGAGATCCAGCAGCTTCTCCCATCACTGCTGGGCACTCAGGGAAGTTTTCCCACTTACCTTTATCTCACTTGCATGATTGGGAGACTCTGCTGACCTCAATCATCCTGTTGGATCATCTCAGATAACTTCTGCATCTCTTTGTGGCTTCAGAACCAACTTCTGGGCATCCTTTCTTCCTTAGAAATAAGAAAATGATCCAGGAAAAAGGGAAACTCCTCTTTCTTTGCCACTGGATCTGCAGATAATCCAAAGGAGTTGAATATTAGATGTTGTTAGGAAGAGAATTCTTCCCCAAAATGCTTATCAAGCATTGGAATGGTCCCTGCCTGTCAGCAGGAGGATGCTTTGGATGCTCTCCTCTTGCCACTCCAGCAGCAGATCCTGCTCTCTTTCATCAGCTGGACAAGGAGGTGGCATCTGCTCCTGAAGAGGTCATAAACTGTGCAAAATACCCTTTTAAATCCCACTAAAGCCTAAACTGGAAGCTGCAGAGGTGATGTGAAGCACTGCTGCAACCTTGTGGTGAGCAAAGCCAAGCACAGCTTGGGCTCCTGAAACCAGAGCAGAACCTGCAGCAGCAAAAGGAGTGAATGCCATAGACTCCTGGCTGGAAAAGACCTTGCAGGTTATCACATCGAAATATCCACCCAACATTTCCACCTATGTCCTTCTAGATGCTTTTGAACCTTTCCAGGCATGGTGACTCCAGCACTGCTCTGGGTTGTTTCTTCCAATGCTTAATAAGCATCTTGGGGAAGAATTCTCTTCCTAACATCAAATATTCAACTCCTTTGGATTATCTGCAGGTCTAGTGATAAACAAACAGGAGTTTCCTTTTTCTTAGGTCATTTTCTTATTTCTAAGGAAGAAAGGATGCCCAGAAGCTACTAAGAGATGCAGAAGTTATCTGAAACTGNTATGAAGTTGAGGCCTAGCTCTTTTTCTACCTCTATGTGAACTTTTCATCCTTTTTGGGGGGGGGAAGAAGATGAAGGGGAAAAAAACCATAATCCCAACAGTTAGAGGTTGGTGGGGTGAGCTTCCCACACAACAAAGCAATGCCCAAACCTACTCAATGACAGCTTTCTGCATGCAAATTGCTGTGTGGTGGGAAGATTGATGGTTTGTTATCAGAGAGAAACACCTCAGGGCTAATAGCACCTGCAGAAGATGTGTTTGGAGTTGGGGTTTTTTGTATTGGATGGAAATATCTTGCTGCTTCTCATCAACAGGATGTTGTTCTCCAGGCCTGAAGTGCACAAGGTGTTCCCAGTTTTATTTGGAAAGGGGTGGGAAGGTGATTTCTCCTAAGCCTGAGAGAGATCAACAAGAAAGTCAAGAGCATCCTTGGCTTGGAGCAGCCTCAGGGATTGGGGAGGTGACACATCCAATGCTGAGCTCAGCTTTGGGCTCCTCACTCCCTTTCCCACAAGGATATGGAGCTGCTGGAGTGTGGCCAGAGAAGGAAAAGGAAGGTGGGGAAGGGTCTGGAGAAGAGGANTCTGCAGGTCTAGTGATAAACAAACAGGAGTTTCCTTTTTCTTAGGTCATTTTCTTATTTCTAAGGAAGAAAGGATGCCCAGAAGCTACTAAGAGATGCAGAAGTTATCTGAAACTGTCAGAGATGATCTAACAGGATTTTGAACACAAGTTCTGTGGCAAAGAAAGAGGAGTTTCCTATTTCCTGGATCATTTTCTTACTTCTAAGGAAGAAAGAATGCCCAGAAGTTAGTTCTGAAGCCACTAAGAGATGCAGAAGTTATCTGAAGCTGTCAGAGATGATCTAATAGGATTTTGAACACAAGTTTTAACCAATCTCTTCATAGATGAACTCTAGGAGGTTTAATATCCATCAGGAGCACACAAGTTTTAACTAATCTCTTCATAGATGAACTCTAGGAGGTTTAATATCCATCAGGAGCACACAAGTTTTAACTAATCTCTTCATAGATGAACTCCAGGAGGTTTAATATCCATCAGGAGCACACAAGTTTTAACTAATCTCTTCATAGATGAACTCTAGGAAGTTTAATATCCATCAGGAGCACACAAGTTTTAACTAATCTCTTCATAGATGAACTCTAGGAGGTTTAATATCCATCAGGAGCACACAAGTTTTAACTAATCTCTTCATAGATGAACTCCAGGAGGTTTAACATCCATCAGGAGCTATGAAGTTGAGGCCTAGCTCTTTTTCTACCTCTATGTGAATTTCTCATCCTCTTTTTTTGTGGGAGAAGAAGATGAAGGGGAAAAAAACCCCATAATCCCAACAATTAGAGGTTGGTGGGGTGAGCTTCCCACACAACAAAGCAATGCCCAAACCTACTCAATGACAGCTTTCTGCATGCAAATTGCTGTGTGGTGGGAAGATTGATGGTTTGTTATCAGAGAGAAACACCTCAGGGCTAATAGCACCTGCAGAAGATGTGTTTGGAGTTGGGGTTTTTTGTATTGGATGGAAATATCTTGCTGCTTCTCATCAACAGGATGTTGTTCTCCAGGCCTGAAGTGCACAAGGTGTTCCCAGTTTTATTTGGAAAGGGGTGGGAAGGTGATTTCTGCTAAGCCTGAGAGAGATCAACAAGAAAGTCAAGAGCATCCTTGGCTTGGAGCAGCCTCAGGGATTGGGGAGGTGACACATCCAATGCTGAGCTCAGCTTTGGGCTCCTCACTCCCTTTCCCACAAGGATATGGAGCTGCTGGAGTGTGGCCAGAGAAGGAAAAGGAAGGTGGGGAAGGGTCTGGAGAAGAGGATGCTCAGGGGAGAACTTCTGGCTTCTCTGCAACTCCCTGCAAGGAGCTTGGAGCCAGCTGGGGCTTGGGATCTTGGGATAAAAGGAAACAACCTCCAGTTGCTCCAGGGAAGGTTTAGGTTGGACATGAGCAATGAGTTCTTCACTGAGAGGATCATCAAGGCCTGGCCTAGGCTGCTCAGGGAAGGGATGGAGTCCACATCCACCCTCAAATAACATATGGACATGGCATTTTGGGACAAGATTTCATGGGCCTGGTGGTGTTAGGTTGATGGTTGGACTCAATCCTAGAATCCTAGCATGGTTTGGGTTGGAAGGGAGCTCTGGAGCTCCTCTAGTCCAAACCCCTGCACTGGGCAGGGACATCCCCAACTAGGTCATCTTAGAGCTTGCTTCCCAACCTTCATCATTCCATGAACACATGGTTCTTAACTGTGCCAATCCACTCCCAACCCAATCCTTGGGAACATCAGTGAGGTTGCACAACACTCAGCAACTCCTGTGCATCAGTAGCCACAGGGGGAAAAATTGACCCCATCCTTCTGTCTCCAAGGTGGGAAGAGACACCTCTGGCATCACCAAGGTTGGAAGAGACACCTCTGGCATCACCAAGGTTGGAAGAGACACCTCTGGCATCACCAAGGTTGGAAGAGAGACCTCTGGCATCATCAAGGTGGGAAGAGAGACCTCTGGCATCACCAAGGTGGGAAGAGACCTCTAAGATCATCACTTCCCAACATCAACCCAACACCACTAAACCTTGCCACAAAATGCCACATCTCCATGTTCTTCCAACCCCTCCAGGGATGGATTAGAAAAATCCACCTGGGCCAGGCCTGGACAACCTTATCCAGCAACAAATTGTTCCTCATAGCCAACCTAAACCTCTCCTGGAGCAACTGGAGGTTGTTTCCTCTTGTCCCAAGAGCCCAAGCTCCAGCTGGCTCCAAGCTCCTTGCAGAGAGCCAGAAGCTCTCCCCTGAGCATCCTCTTGTCCAGTGGCCTCAGCTGCTCCTCTAGACCTTTCCCCACCTTCCTTTTCCTTCTCTGGCCACACCAGGCAAAGCTGAAGAGCCCTGGAGCCATCTCCACATCTATCTCCATGCAGGCAGAAGTAGCAGCAATTAATTGAGCCAATAAAAGCAGCATCTAGAGGGAAGATGTCAGCATGTCCCTTCCACAACTGAACAGTGCTGATAAACAATCTCAGCCTAATCACAGTCATTTAGAGGTGTTACACATGCCAGAAAAATTGTTTGGGAACTAATTAATGCCTTGGTGTATCGAGGTTGCTTCAGCTTCCTGGAAGTGGAAGGATGGATATAAAACCTCAAAGGGTTCAAGGTTCCTCTGGCTACTTCTCTTGACTTCTTCTTGGCCAGCTGGTAAGTCCAATCTCATCTCCTTAGGCTGAGCTCAGTGTTGGGTTAAACTAAACTGAGCTTAGCTAAAGAGATTCCTGGCATTCTTCCTCCTAAAGCTTGCTGGAATTTCTTTCTTTGTATCCTTAGACTTTTTGCAGCCTTGAGGAGAGATTTAGAATCCTAGGCTTGGAAGTGATCTCCAAGGGATATCTGGCACTAGAGCAGCTTGATTCCAGCCCCAGCCAGCCTGGAATGGTTCCAGGGATGGATGGGGCTGCCAGCACCTCTCTGTTCCAATGGCTCAGCATCCTCCTGGGGATACTTCTGCCTAATCTCCATCTCCCCTGCTCTCCTTTGGATCCATTCCCCTATTCCTAGCACTCCCTGACAGCCTCCCCAGTCCCTCCCCAGCTTTCTTCCAGTGCTAGGAGCAATCTCAGAGCACAAAAAGCTTCTTCTCTCTCCCCAGCAGATAAAGGATGGAAGCCAAACCTCTGGAGCAAGCTTCCTAGAAGGAAGCTGAGGAGGGACATTCTTCCTCAGGGAATGAGGGCTAATGGTTTCCAAGAGAAAGAGGGGAGGTCTGCATTAGGAATTCTTTGCTGTGAGGCTGCTGGGACACTGCAACAGGTTGCATGGACAAGTTGGGGATGCTCCATCCCTGCAAGTGTTGAAGGAAAGGTTGCCAAAGTGCCAGGGATGGATGGGGCTGCCAGCACCTCTCTGTTCCAATGGCTCAGCATCCTCCTGGGGAACAACTCCTGCCTAATCTCCATCTCCCCTGCTCTCCTTTGGATCCATTCCCCTATTCCTAGCACTGACAGCCTCCCCAGTCCCTCCCCAGCCCTCCCTGCAGATGCTGCAAGGTCCCCAGAAGCTCTCCTGGGAGCTTTCTCTTCTCCAGCCTGAGCAATCCCAACTCTCTGAGCCTGTCCTCAAGCTTCTCTTGCTGCAGCCCAGGCTTGGCTTGGCTTGCTGGGAGGATTTCATGAACTAGTTACATATATTTGTGGGGTTTTAGTTATTATCAGTTTGGTTTCTGTAGTAAACTAACATCTAACCTAAAAGGTATTTTAAACTCTATTCAATCAGAGTTTAGATAATATTATCTGAGAAGAATTTGGGTTGGAAAAGAGGTTTACAGGTCATGGAGTCCAAACCTCATGCCATGAGCTGGGACATCTTCAACTCGCTCAGTAACACTAATACTCATATTTTTTTCCCCTTGAAAACATAATTTAGAGAAGATCTGAACTGTTTAGATTCATCTCCCAAGAGCTTTTCATTCCCAACTCAGCCAGATTCAGTTTGTAGAGGGATGAAAACTACTTTGCCTCCTTCTTTTCCTGCCAGAAGCATCCTGTTTGCCCCAAGAGCTGGTGATGTTTTAGGGGATGTGTCCCCAATTGGTCACTCCTGCAGGTCTAGCATGGTTGGAGCTTCTCTTTTTTGGGGTGAAGACACTTTTATCTCAGCACTTGGAGGGAGAAGAACCTCTCCAAGGACAATTGCTGTTAATGGCTGGAAGGTTCTTGTGATGAGAACAGCTGATGCTGAGCATTGGCAGGCAGGAAAAGCTTGAGGAGAGAAAGAATGGGATCCCCCTGGAACTTTCCCATCAGGATCACAAGTAGGACATTTCAGATGACTTATTCATCACCTACCTCTGAATGAGCTTCTCTACACCCTCCAAGTGCCTTTGTCTCCTCCAGGCCCCAAAGCAAAGTGATTGCTTTAGGGATAAAGCAGTTTGTACCTTGAGCAGAGGAATCCCACCATCAATTCCAGTGGAGTGAGCCCAAAAGAGGAATCTAAACCAAAACAAAGGACCAAAAATCTCGATGAAACTCTTGGCTCTGGAGGCACACAAGGTTCCCCCCTAGGAGCTCAGGGCTTAGCGTGCAGGAATGGCCCCAAAATCAGGTCCTTCCACTTCCCACACAGCAGTCCTCCCAGGTGGAATAATGCCTGTGCCTTCCAGTTCTTCTTGACATGGACTTGCCCAAGTTTATCTCAGCAGAGAATCCTCTTCTGCATAATTACTCTTCATGAGGGCTGGGCATCTCCTAGCACTGAGGCACAGCAAGGATCCCAGGAGAGGACATTGGGCATCTCCTAGCACTGAGGCACAGCAAGGATCCCAGGGGAGGACATTGTGCATCTCCTAGCACTGAGGCACAGCAAGGATCCCAGGAGAGGACATTGGGCATCTCCTAGCACTGAGGCACAGCAAGGATCCCAGGGGAGGACATTGGGCATCTCCTAGCACTGAGGCACAGCAAGGATCCCAGGAGAGGACATTGGGCATCTCCTAGCACTGAGGCACAGCAAGGATCCCAGGGGAGGACATTGGGCATCTCCTAGCACTGAGGCACAGCAAGGATCCCAGGAGAGGACATTGGGCATCTCCTAGCACTGAGGCACAGCAAGGATCCCAGGGGAGGACATTGGGCATCTCCTAGCACTGAGACACAGCAAGGATCCCAGGAGAGGACATTGTGCAGCACAAGCAGATAAGATAGCCACTGACCTTCTAGCTCTTGTGGAAGTCACTGGCCACAGCTCTCCAGGTATCCTCTCTTGGTGCCTTCCCAAAGCCACTGGGAGAGGGAGAAAGGGGCACAGGTGGAAACATCTCCTGGGTGATGGAGGCTGGTGATACCCAGAGGCCTTAAGGTCCTTTTGGGGAGGTATGGTGAGGACTCAAGGGGATGGAGATGGGGGAAGAACAACAAGAGGACAACTTGCTTTCCTGCTATCCTGTTGTCTCACCTCCAGCATCTCCCTTACCTCTATAACTCAACTCCTTGAGCTGCACTTGTGTTGTAGAAGCACAGAAGGGATTGGCTTGGAAAGAACCTTCAAGATCATCTCATTCCAAGCCCCCTGCCATGGCCAGGGATGTCACTCACTAGGCCAGCTTGCTCCAAGCTCCATCCAACCTAGCCTTGACCATGTTAAGTGATGGAGCATCCACAACTTCTCTGGGCAACCTGTCCCACTGTCTCACCACCCTCTGAGGGAAGAATTTCTTCTAGCATCTCATCTAAATCTCTTCTCTTCCACTTTAACACCATCACCCCTTATCTTATCCCCACCTGCACCTTCTCCTCCACCATACCCTCCCTGGGAGGAGGAGAAGAGCAGGAGATCCTCCTCAAGAGGTGTGGGTTCTCAATGCTTTGAGAAGCACACCTCAGCTCTCCATTCTGTTCTGCAGGTTCACCAGCACATCTCCCAGATGTCCTTCAGTAGGGAGCAAGCTGCAGGATACTCTTCCTCCTCGTGTGATGTCCAGTGCCCAGCACCTCTTGCTACCAGCTGCAATGAGCCCTGTGTGCTCTCCTGTGGGACCTCCAGGGTGATCATCTACCCTCCTCCTGTCGTTGTCACCTTCCCAGGGCCAATCCTCAGCACCTGTCCTCAGGAGACCGTGGTGGGAAGTTGTCCACCTTCAGAAGGATGTGCACCAGCACCAATGACATCTTTCAGAGAAGAAATGCTGGCCTCAGAGCTCCCTGCAGAGAGATTTGTCCCTAGACACATTCCTCAGAGCTCCCCACGTTGCTCCTACATCTTCTCCTCGCAATGGATGCATCCTTGCAGCAGACCTAGCCACAGGTGCAAGCAAGAAGCTGGGAAGGAGAAGGAAGACAAAGATGCAGAAGAGCCAGAAAATGAAAGTACAGACCCAGCCAAGGAAGACAAAGAGACCTCAGAAGAATAACATGGTGATGATGTCAACCCCAATGACCAAGTCCAAGGGCCTGGTAGACTCCTACTACCTCTGGGAAGCAAATTAGGTCTTCTCTTAATTGTGCTTGATTTTAGGTTGCTAGGGTTTTTATTTTCCCCACCCTCAGGTGATAAATAAGCTATATAGGTAATCAAATACCTGCTGGCCTAATGGTGTGGATGAACCTCACCTCTGATGCACACAAGAGCTGATTCTTGGGCTCAATCTTTTCTTCTCCCATTGCTCTCCAGAGCAACAAAGGCAGAAGCTTCTTCAAGAAGAACTGCAAATGATTTGAGGAGAACATCAAATGATTCCATCATTTCAGGTTGGGAAGCATCCAAGAAGCTTTCCAGAAGAACCAGAAATGTGGTCACCAGAGTCATGGCCAAGCCTTTCACTGCTAGGACTTCATTAGCTTGGTCTTGGCCTTGAGGAGCATGAGTCACTAAGAGATTTCCTCAACACAGAGTTGATTGTTTCTGCTTTTACACTTTCACTGCAGGAAAGGGGGAAAAAAACAACAAACAACTCTGATCCTGCCTTGATATTTCATTGTCTTGAAGAAAAATGAAGCATCTTTCTTGCTTGGAGAAGTTAATGGAGCAGAGGAGTGATGGAAACTGCCTCTGGAACTTTGAGACCCTTTGAGTTTGTTGCTTGAGTTCTGTCTTTTCCCTTCTCATTAAAATCATTCTGCATCAGCACTCGGGTGGTTTTTCTCCTTGTTGTCTCCCACTTTGGATTTCCAGCTCCCCACTGGTGGAATTGAGATGGGAAACATCCAACTCCAATCTGTTAACCTTGCTCACCCAATCCAAACCTTCTTGACCTCCTCAGGTCTGCTCAGTTGCTTGAGTTCACATCCTGAAGATGATGGATGTGGAGTGGAATTAGGCTCTTGGTTATTTTAGGCTAAGAACTCAAACCAGGAGAGGAATAGATAGATATTC
>VWZO01016165.1:0-12679 GCA_013396975.1 Bucco capensis
GCTGTGCCTTTTGCAACCGCTCTTGACTATCCCGCGTTGGCCTTTTCGGCCATTAGCGCGCTTGTAAAAAGCGCTTATGAAGAGCGTGGATGGAGCCCTCCCTGGATCTTCGTTCGCAAAGCCTGGCCATGATGATGATGTAACCAGTAGCAAAAGGTTACATGTGCTAGAGAAAAGTATATAAGAAGACACTTGTAGCTAATAAAGGTGACTTGTAACTTGCTGCTTAAGAAGAAGCCTGTCAGTGTCGTTTGTCCATCCTAGCTGCGACATCTGGTGACCCCGACATGATACACAAGAAAGGGAAAATGTCAGCAGTGGGGAGAAGCAGTACCAAAACAAAACAGGATGGTTATTGTCAATAGTAAAAATGGGATAAATTATTATGCTGGTTGTTGTAGTTGTGTTATTAATGTTGCCATGTATCATCTCTCTGTTGCAATGGGTGATGGGGGTGGACTTTTTGGCACAAATACAAAACGGGGAAATTGCAGAGGGCATGGAGACAGAGATTGACCTTGAAGACATCAGAGTGTCCCATAGAGCAGAGGAAGGACTAAGCATAGAGCAGGAGTTTACCAAAGTAAGGATGACTTGGCAATATGCAAATGTTAACCAATGGAGTCTTATTATTGTTATATGTAAAAAAAAAAGACACATGTGCTAGAGAAAAGTATATAAGACACTTGTAGCTAATAAACGTGACTAACGGCTTAACTATAAGAAGAACCTGACAGTGTCATTTGTCCGTCCCAACTGTGACACTAGTCGACAGTTATTCTTCTCCCTAGTTTACAGGGTTTTTTCTCTATCTTGTGTGCTGCTTTTATTCTCACTCATCCACTGTTTTTATTCTATCTCTCTCGTCTACAGTTTTTGTTCTCTTTCTCTAGTCTACACTTTCTGTTCTCTCTCATCTACAGTATTTTTCTCACAGCCACAATTTTTGTTCTCTCTCGTCTACAGTTTATTTTCTCTCTAGTCTACATTTTTAGTTCTCTCTCATCTACAGTTTTTGTTCTATCTTGTGTACAGTTTTTGTTCTCTCTCATCTACAGTTTTTGTACTCGTTCATCTACAGTTTTTTTCTCTCTCTTATTTACAGTTTTTGTTTTCTCTCTCTAGTCTACAGTTTTTGTTCTCTCTCATCTACAGTTTTTGTTCTCTATTGTCTACAGTTTTTGTTCTCTCTCTTGTCTACAGTTTCTCTTCTGTCTGCAGTTTTTGTTCTCTCTTTTGTTCCATCTCCTGAGAGCCCAGGAACAGGCAATTCCTAAACGTCAGAAGTCAAGTAGGTGAAGCAGAAGGCCAGCTTGGCTGAGCAGGGAGCTTCTTCTGGAAATTAGACAAAAAAAGTATGTTTACAACCAATGGAAGCAGAATCTGGTAACGTGGGAGGTCTACAGAGAAACTCTTTGATGTTGTAGAGAAAAAATCCGTGCAGCCAAGGCCAGATTAGAGTTAAAGCTGGCCAGTACTGTGGGGGATAGCAATAAGAACTTTTTAAAATATGTTAATAGTAAGAGGAAGATCAGGAATGATATCGGTCTATTACTAAATAAGTATAGTGGCCTTACAAGTAGTGACATTGACAGAGCAGAGATATTCAATACTTTTTTTGTTTCTGTCTTTAATGAGGCAGATGGGATATGCAATACCCAGCGTCAGGAGACAGAAACTGGAAACATAGAATCTGTCCGTGTTATAGTTGACCCCGTACTGGTGCATGATTTGCTCCTCCAATTAGACCCTTATAAGTCTATGGGGCCTGATGTAATCCACCCAAGAGTCCTTAAAGAGATGGCTGACGTCCTAGTGTTATGGTTTGAGTAAAATAGCGAAACTTGTGGATTGGAAAAGGCAGAGTAACTTTAACTACTTTTAACAGAAAGCAGCAACAGCAGACATATATATACAAATACAGATAAAGAGCCAGCACCAGGATTAACCCTTCCACTCTCCTTTATGATCACAATATTACCACAGCACAACTGCAAGGGAAAGCGAAAGAAGAAGCAGAGGGATCTGCCTCCTGAATTTATATGGACCATGACGTGTATGAAATGGAATACTCGGTCAGTCTGGGGTCATCTGTCTTGTTTGTTCCTTCCCATAGGTGCCCCCCTCCCGACTTCTCCATGGAATCACAGAAAGTTTACATTCCAATTGTTAGTTGTAATCCAAACATTTTAGGCTTAAACTATTAGAAGTTGCTAATGTTTTTGAAAACATACTGCCAGCTTTCAGATAAAAGCACTCACTTTTAAAGGAACCTTGGCTGGAAGCAATACTGCCTTAGCAGAATCAATACTGCTCTAGCTGAAACTAGGACACCTAGCAGGCCCTCTCTCGATGGTTTTTNGAGTGGGGTACCTCAGGGATCCATCTTGGGACCAGTGCTGTTTAATAGCTTTATAAATGACTTAGATGTAGGACTTGAAGGATTAGTAAGTGAGTTTGCAGACGATACTAAGTTGGGGGGTTCTGTGGACTCCATTGGAGTATGTGATGCTCTCCAGAAAGATTTGGATAGATTGGAGGTCTGGGCAGCCACAAATCAAATGAAATTTAACAAGAGCAAGTTTATAACCTCCTCAACAGAGAGGGAGGACTGGGGGCTAAGCTCTTCTCTTTAGTGGACAGTGACAGGACACAGGCAAATGGTATGAAGCTGTCCGGGGCAAATTCAGGCTGGATGTTAGAAAGAAGTTTTTCACCCAGAGAGTGGTGGAGCATTGGAATAGGCTCCCCAGAAGGGTGGTCAGGGCTCCAAATCTTGCGGAGTTTAAGAGACGCGTGGACAATGCCCTTAGTCACCTCGTGTGACCTTCGGGTTTTTGTCCTGTGCCTAAATTGGAGTTGGACTTGATGATCCTTGTGGGTCCCTTCCAACTCGGATTGTTCAGTGATTCTATGATTCAATTTTTTTTTTTCTCTCATCTACAGGTTTTGTTCTCTCTCCCTCATGTACGGTTTTTGATCAATCTCTCTTGTCTACTATTTTTATTCTCTTTTTCTGGTCTACAGTTTTTCTTCTCTCTTTTGTCTAAAGTTTTTGTTTTCTCTGTTCTCTACAATTTTGGTTCTCACTTGTCTTCAGGCTTTCTTTTCTCATACACGGTTTTTGTTCTATCACTCTCGTCTATAAATGTGTACTTTTTTTTTTTTTTGTACTCTTGTCCACAGATTTGTTCTCTCTCACTCGTCTACAGTTGTTTTATTTGCTCTCATCTACAGTTTTTGTTCACTCTCTAGTCTAAGGTTTTGCTTCTATCTCTCTCATCTACAGTTTTTGTTATCTCTGTCTCGTCTGCAGTTTTTGTTCTTACATCTACAGTTTTGTTCTCCCTCTCTCCTCTACAGGTTTTTTTTTCTTTCTTTTCCACATTTTCAGTTCTCTCTTTTCTACACTTTGTTCACTCTCTTGTCTAAGGTTTTGGTGCTATGTCTCTCGTCTACATTTTGTGTTCTCTTGTCTACAGTTTTTGTTCTTTATCGTCTACAGTTTTTATTCTTTATCGTCTACAGTTCTTACTCTTTATCGTCTACAGTTTTTATTCTTTATCGTCTACAGTTTTTATTCTCTCCCATGGTTTTTGTTCTATCACTCTTGTCTGCTATTTTTGTACACTCTCTTCTACATTTTTGTTCTCTACAGTTTTTGTTCTCTCTCATCTACACATTTTGTTCTCTATCGTCTACTGTTATTGCTCTCTGTCATCTACTATTTTTGTACTATCTCTTCTACAGTTTTTGTTCTTTTTTTTGTACAGATTCATTTCTGTACAGTTTTTGTTCTCTCTCGACTACAGGTTTTTGTACTCTTTCTGTCATCTACATTTTTTGTTCTCTGTCGTCTACACTTTTTGTTCTCTCATCTAGATTTTGTTTTCTATCATCTACAGTTTTTGTTCTCACTCATCTAGTGATTTTCTCTACAAAATTTGTACTCTCGTCTACATTTTTTCTCTATTGTCTACAGTTTTTGTTCTCTCTCTCATCTACATTTTGTTCTCTTGTCTACAGATTTTGTTCCCTCTCGTCTACAGTTTTTGCTCACTCTCTCTCGTCTATAGTTTTTGTTCTCACTTGTCCACAGTTTTTGTTCTGTCTCTCTCATCTACATTTTTTATTATCTTCCTTTGGTCTACTGTTTTTTTCTCTCTCATCTATTGTTTTTGTTCTTTATCTCTCATTTACATTTTTTGTTCACTCTTGTCTATAATTTTTTTCTCTCATCTTCACTTCTTCTCTCTCTTGTCTAAAGTTTTTGTTCTATCAATTTTATTGTACTCTTTCTTCTACAGTTTTTGTTCACTCTCATCTACAGTTTTTGTTCTTTTTCCTTGGTCTATCTTTTTTAATCTCTCGTCTACTGTTTTTGCTCTCTGTATCTCATTTATAGTTTTTGTTTTATCTCTCTTCTCTACAGTTTTTGTTCTCTTTCGTCTACAGTTTTTCTCTATCTCTCATTTACAGTTTTTGTTCACTCTCATCTACAATTTTTTTTCTCTCATCTACAGTTGTTCTCTCTTCTCTGCAGTTTTTGTGCTCTCTAGTCTACAGTTTTTGTTCTATCAAGTCTACACTTTTTTTTCTCTCTCATCTATGGTTTTTGTTCTCTTTCTCTGGTCTACACTTTGTTCTCCCTCATCTACAGTTTTTTCTGTCACTTTTAGAGTATTTTTTCTCCCTCACCTACATTTTTAGTTCTCTCTTGCCTATATTTTTAGTTCTCTCTTTGCCTACATTTTAGTTCTCTCTCACTGACATTTTTAGTTCTTTCAACTACAGTTTGTGTTCTCATCTACTTTTTTATTATCTCTCATCTACAGTTTTTTTTCTCTCTCGTCTACAGTTTTTATTCTCTTTCTCTTATCAACAGTTTTTGTTCTCTTGTCTGCAGTTTTTGTACTCTTTCCTTAGTATACCATTTTTTTCTCTATCATCTATCTCTACCTCTTGTTTAAAGTTTTTGTTCTCTCTCTCCTACAATTTTGTTTTCTCATGTCTACAGTTTTTGTTCTATCTCTCATCTACATTTTTTTGATCTATCTCTGTCATCTACAGTTTTTGTTCTCTTTTGTCTACAGTTTTTGTTCTCTCTCTTTTGTCTGCTGTTTTTGTTCTCTCTCGTCCACAGATTTTTTGTTCTCTTTTCTAGAATACAGGTTTTGTTCTGTCTCATCTACAGTTTTTCTCACAGTTTTTTCTCTCTTGTCTACAGTTTTCGTCTCTCTCACTCGTCTATATTTTTTGTTCTCATTTGTCCACAGTTTCCTGATCTATGTTGTCTACAGTTTTGGTTCTCTTTCCCTAGTCTACGTTTTTTTTCTTATCTACAGTTTTTATTCTCTCTTTAGTCTAAAGTTTTTTGGGTTTTGTTCTCACTTGTCTTCAGGTTTTCTTCTCTCTCATAAATGGTTTTTCTTCTATTGCTTTTATCTAAAGATTTCTACTCTCTCTTCTACAGTTTTGTTCTCTCTTTTCTACAGTTTTTGTTCTCTCTCATTTATGGTTTTTGTTCTCTCTATACTGTATACATTTTTTCCTCTCTCCTGTCTGAAGTTTTTGTTCTCTCAATCTCATCTACATTTCTTGTTTTCTCTCTTCTACAGTTCTTGTTCTCTTTCCATTGTCTACCATTTTTTTCTCTCTTGTCTGCAGTTTTTGTTCTATATCTGTCGTTTAGAGTTTTTGTTCTCTCTCTCTTCTGCTCTTTTTGTTTTCTGTCATCCAAAGCTTTTGTTCTCTTTCTCTAGTCTACAGTTTTTGCACTCTTTCTCTTGTCTACTGGGTTTTTTCTCTCACGTATAGAGTATTTTTTCTTTGGTCTACAGTTTTGTTCTTTCTCTCTCGTCTATAGCTTTTGTTATCTCTCCACAGACTTTGTTGAATCTCTCCTGTCTACATTTTTTATTCTCTTACTCTCATCAAGAGTTTTTGTTCTCTCTCTTCTAAAGGTTTTGTTCTCTCTCTCTCGTGTACATTTTTTGATCTATCTCTCTTGTCTACAGTTTTTGTTCTCTTTCTCTCTTCAACAGTTTTTGTTCTCTCTCACCTGCAGTTTTTGTTTTCTCTCATCTACAGTTTTTGTTCTAACTCGTCTGCATGTTTTGTTCTCTCTCATCTACAGTTTTGTTGTCTCTCTCTCATATACAGTTTTTTCTCTCGCCCTATGTTTTTGTTCAACCATCTCATCTATAGTTTTTGTACACTTTCTTTTACAGGTTTTGTTATCTCTCATCTAGAGTTCTTGTTCTCTTTCCATGGTCTACAGTTGTTTTCTCTCTTGGCTGCAGTTTTTATTCTCTCTCATCTACAGTTTTTTCTGTCACATCTATAGTATTTTTTTTTCTCTCATCTACAGTTTTTTTCTCTCACTCTACTTTTTCTTCTCTTTCTTTTGTCAACAGTTTTTCTTCTCTCTATTCTACAGGGTTTAGGCACAGTCTGAAAATCACTTGTGGTCTCCTGTGGCCCCTGGTGCCATAACTGTGCCGACAGCAGAGGGAGCATTAAACTCATTGCCCACGGGAAAGTGTGGGGAGTGATACCCATGTTCCTATAATCCTTGTATGGATTATATGGGTAGGATGAGCTCATTAGCCTTCTGGCAGTCATCCTAGGAGAAGGACAACTCTGATTCCAAACCCGGGCAGATGGAGCTCGTTTAGCCCTGTAAGGCCTTCCAGCTAAGAGAAGGACACTCTAATAATTGTATTGTATGGCTAGGCTTCGCAAACAAAGATCCAGAGGGGGCTCCATCCACGCTCCTCCTCAGCGCCTTTTCCAAGCGCGCTGATAAAAAGAGGNGAGGGTGCTATCTGCTATCCTCTTTTTATCAGCATGCTTGGAAAAGGTGCTGAGGAGGAGCATGGGTGGAGCCCTCCCTGGATCTTCGTTCACGAAGCCTAGCCATACAATACAATTCTACAGGGTCTTTTCTTTCTCGGGTACATTTTTTGTTCTCTCATCTACAGTTTTTGTTGTCACTCATACACATTTTCTATTCTATCTCTCTACAGGTTTTTTTTTCTCTCTTCAATAGTTTTTGTTCTCTCATCTAATGTTTTTGTTCTATCTTTCTCATATACAGTTATTGTTCTCTTTCTCTAGTCTACATTTTTTCTTCTCTATCATCTACATTTTTCTTCTCTCCTTTGCCTAAAGTTTTGTTCTATCTATATTCTCTACTGGTTTGTCCTCTCTTGTCTTCAGGTTTTGTTCTCTCTCATCCACATTTTTTGTTCTATCGCTCTCATCAACAGGTTTTGTACTCCCTATTCTGCAGTTCTACAGTTTTATTTCCTCTCTTATCTACAGTTTTCTCTTTCATCTACAGTTTTTGTTCTATCTTGTCTACAGTTTTTGTTTTCTCTCAACTACAGGTTTTGTTCCCTCACGCCTACAGTTTTTCTTCTTTCTTTGCAGTTTTTGTTCTTTCTCATCCACAGTTTCTTTCATCAACAGTTTTTGTTCTCACTCTTCTACAGTTTTTGTTCTCTCCCTTCCACAGTTTTTGTTCTATCACTCTCATCTACTGTTTTTGTGCTCTCTCTTCTACATTTTTTGTTCTCTATCATCTACAGTTTTTGTTATCTCTCATCTTCAGGTTTTTATCTCTCTTGTCTACATTTCTTTCTCTAACATTTACTCTTTTCCTCTATATCCTTCTTCTTCAGTTCTTGTTCTCCTTCTCTGTTCAGTTTTTGCTCTCTCTCGTCTAAAGTTTTGTTCTCTCTCGTCCACAGTTTTTGTTCTCTATCGTCCACAGTTTTTGTTCTCTCTCTCTCTCATCTACTGGTTTTGTTCTCTCTCATCTTGTCTCTCGTCTACAGGTTTATTTCTGTTTCTTCTACAGTTTTTGTTCTGTCTTGTCTGCAGTTTTTGTTCTCTTTCTCTCGTGTAAGGTTTTTGTTCTGTCTCTCTCATCAACAGTTTTTGTTGTCTCTCAACTACCGTTTTTGTTCTCTTCTCTACATTTTTTTGTTCTCTTGTCTACATTCTTTGTTCTCTCTCATCTACAGCTTTTGTTCTCTCTCTCTCATCTGCTTTTTTTGTTCTCACTCATCCACAGTATTTGTTCTATCTCTCTCATCTACATTTTTTGTTCTCTTTCTCTTGTCCACAGTTTTCTGTGCTCTCTTGTATAGAGGTTTTGTTCTCTCACATCTACAGTTTTTGTTCTCACTTCTCTACTTTTTTTTCTTCTCTTTCTCTAGTCTACATTTTATTTCTCTCTCTTCTACAGTGACCCCAGTGGCCAGCAGGAGCCATTTTGGGATGCCCCAGCCCTGGAGCCATTTTGTGCATGAGGTTTTTGGTGCCCAAAGGGACAATGTCACTTAGGGAGCCCTGAGTCCCAATCTCCTGAGAGGCAAAAATGGTCACACACAATCAGTCAAAAAACATGCAATAAAACCTCAAGGCAGGTGGTTGGACCTCCTGAGGTTCCTCCTGAGACTGTCCCAAAGCAACATGGTCTGCTGATGAGGACCAAGAGGTTAGACCTCAAGAGATTGAGGTCTCCTGAGGAGGATCTCCTAGGAGGACCAAGAGGTTGGACCTCCTGAGGTTCCTCCAGGACTGCTGAGGAGCCCCAAGAGGTTGACCCAAGGACCTCCTGAGGCTCCCTTGACAGAAATCACCTCAAATCACCCAAAACTGACTCGACCTCAATCACTGGTTGGTTCTGGCCCCAAACCCAACTCACCCAGAAGGTTTGTGAGGTGACCTGGGGGAAAAAGGAGAAGAAATTGCTATGAATTTCCCCAAATTGGCCCAAAAGGGAGGTTTTTAGACCCAAACCAATGAGATTAGCTTAAAGTCAAGAATTTAGGAATTTCTGCTGCGAGTTTGGCTGGAAAAGAGGAAAAAGAGAGATTTGTGTTGATTTTGTTGGATTTTTTTTGAAATTTGGAGGGAATTAATTTAATTTAGAATTTAATTCTGAACTCCATTTAGAATTCCATTTAGGATTTCATTTAAAATTTCATTTAATTCTCGTTTTCTCACCCCCTCCCCAAAGAGGTTTTAACTTCAAAAATACAGCAAAAAAAGGAGATTGAGTGGTTTTCCTAGAGACTTACTGATCTTTCTGTCATGTCCTCTTGGAAAAAGAATAATAGAATATTTGATAAATCTAATTTAATATGAAATAGGATAAAATAAGTAATTTTATGTACTTAATATATTAATAAAAGATTTAATATATAAAGATATACAAGTTAATATGTAAATACATATAATTTAATATACACATATTTAATTATGTAAAAATATGTAATAATATATTATTACAATATATAACAACATACAATAATATATTAATACAATAATATATAGTTTAATGTATAAATATATGCAATTGAATATATTAATATATGTAATTTAACACATATATATACAAATATAACTACAAATTGTGGAATTATAAATTAAAAGTAAATTCAGTGTTTAAATAAATATTGAAATGCTTAAAATACCTAAATTCTACTGAGTTAAATATTTAAATATTGATATTAAATATAGAAATAAATAACCAAAAATTAAACAAAATATCTATACTCCAGTTCTACTCCAGATCGTCCATCACGACCCCCTCCAGGTCCCCCTGAGCTCCTCTGGATCTACTCCCAGCTCCTCCCTGCTCCTCCCCAACTCCTTCTGCCTTCCGCACTCCTGCTTCTGCGAGTGGGATCCTTCCTGGGCTTGCTGCAACACGAGTAAGTTCCTACACATTCCTTCCCCTCCAAGCTCCTTAGTTCCCCTGCACTTTCCCTGCTTCGGTCGGTAAAAACCCAACTTTTCCTTTTTTTTTCCCTCGGAATTTCCTGTTTTTTTATTCTTTTAATATAAATTTCCTCACTTTTCCTCCCACTTTTTTTCTTCTTCTTCATTTCCCCTCCCTATTTTTCCTNGGGAGGAAGAGAGGTGGGTGGCGGGGACCAGGCAGGCCGTTGGGGCCGCAAGCGGTGGGAGAGCCTGGGGGTGAAAGGATGAGGCCCGAGAGGCCGGCGGAGCCGCAAGGTGCGGGGGAGCTGTAGATCCCGGGCGGGCTGGACAGGTCGAGCTGCTGCAGGGCCTCCTGGGCGGGTGTGTGGGTTGAGCGACGGAGACCAAGACCCTGAAGCTGTGTTCCAGGGTTGGTCCTGGGCCAGGAGGGTGTCCCACGCCCAGTTTCAGGAGATTTCGCTCCATCCACTTCTCCGGCAGTTAATGTCCCTCCATGTACAAGGAGTAAACGGCCAAGGCAGGAGGAGGAGGCAGGAGCAAGCGGAGGGGTTGGGCGAAGCCGCTCTCCGCTACAGTCTGCCATTGGCTGCCTCAGCCGTCAGTGGTAGTCTTTTGGCGGTGATTGGCTGCTGCGGAGCGGTGGGTGGTACAGCAGCTCGTTGCCCGGCGGTGGCGTTGGAGTGCAGGTAGGGCTCAGCTGTGGGTTCTGCTCGGGCTCGGTCCCTTGCTGTGGGGTGGCGGCGGCTGAGGGGGAGAGAAGGAGGAGGGCGAGGAAGGAGAAGGAGAAAGGAAAGAGAGAGGAGGGAGGGAGTTCGGTGCTGCCCGGCTCCACGGGAGCTGCTTTGTCCAGGCCCCTGTAGTCCCCCAGTACTTCTTTCCCCACTGAGCTTTCCACCTGCTGCAAGTCTCCTCGTGCCGAGAACTGTGCCAGGCGAGCTCGAGCTCCGTGGCTGCCTCGGGAACTGCATCGGCTTCGTGAGAGAGCCTGGTCCCTTCCCGGGCAGGGAGTTCTCCTGCAGGCCTCCCCTGCCCAATGGCCTCCCCCTGGCTCTCTGCAGCCCTTAGTGCTTCCTTGCCCCTGGGGCTGTTTCGGGGAGGAGCCCCTTGGCTTGTTGCTGCTGGGGAAGAAAGGCCCGAGCGCTTGGGCGCTGCAAGCACCTGAAGGTGCTGCTGTGGGAGCAGTGGCAGGGCAGGAGCTGCTTTGTCAGAGCCCCAGGAACAGCTCTGGGCTCCTTAGTCCTCTTGCCTTGGCCAGGCTGAGCCTGTGGCAGCAGCTGCCAGTTTCAGTCCTGGGGCAGGAGTGGGAGCTTGTGCTCCTGCAGCACTGAGTTTTGCTTCNCGCTGCAAGCACCTGAAGGTGCTGCTGTGGGAGCAGTGGCAGGGCAGGAGCTGCTTTGTCAGAGCCCCAGGAACAGCTCTGGGCTCCTTAGTCCTCTTGCCTTGGCCAGGCTGAGCCTGTGGCAGCATCTGCCAGTTTCAGTCTGGGGACAGGACTGGGAGCTTGTGCCCCTGCAGCACTGAGTTTTGCTTTCTCTGGGCCAGGTGTGCAGGGCTGTGTCAGGGAAACCCCAGAGAGGAGGAGAGGTTAGAGGCTGAGCTGCTGGGATGCAGCTCAGTGGAGAAGAAGATAGTCTTTCGTTTCACTTACTCTGCTTCCTCCCTTAATCTTCCCTCTTCTCCTTTCCCCTTGCCCACCACTCACCATCTGCTCCGTTTACTCCTCCACAGACAAACCTGAGCAAGGACCCAAACCCCCAAGAGATGGAGGCACCACAACAGCCTCACCTGGAGAATTCACCAGCCCCACCTGCTCAAGGTCTGTCCCTACCAATGCAGGAGCCTCTCATGTTCCAGGACCCCCCTAATTTTTCCTCCTAATTTATTCCCCCTATTTTTCCCTCCCTTCTGTTTTCCTCCTAATTTTCCCCCCTTAATTTTCCTCCTATCTTCCCCTCAATTTTATTCCCCCAATTTTTTCTCTCTTAATTTTTATCTTCTGATTTTCCCCCCTTATTTTACCTCCGAATTACTTCACCCTAGTTTTATTCCCTCCCTAATTTTATTCTGTTTTCCCCCCTCTTCAATTTCCCCTCCAGTTATTCCCATCTACTTTTTTTCCTCCCTAATGTCCCTGTAAATTTTCTCCCTACTTTATTCCTCCTAGTTTTATCCCTAATTTTATTCCCCTTCATTTATTCTTATTAATTTTTCCCCTTAATTTTCCTCCCCCNGAGATGGTTGGGTTGGCTTGCACAAAGCAGCTCCTAGATGGTCCTGTTGGGAGAGGGAGGTAGGAGGTACCTGCAGGAGAGTCTCCTCTGCAACCATGCCCCTCAGGTCCCCTCATGCCCCTCGGGTCACAGCCGTTACAGTGCACAGTTACTGTGCAGACACAGCAGCTAGTTCTGAGTTCTGGGTTAGAAGCCACAGCGACACTCCAAGTACAAAGTTCAGGATTCAAATATCTTCCTGTCAATTATTATTTGCAAAATCTTTTGCAAGATTTCTTATTGATCTGAAGTTGATTTTTGCCCACGTTCATGTTATGATATGGATCAGAGCATTCTTTATGCAACTCGNTAATTTCCCCTTAATTTTATTTGCTCCCTGATTTTCCCCGTAATTTCCTGTCTAATTTTCCCCTCTTAAGTTTTTTCCCTAATATATTTCTCTTGTGTTTTCCTCCTCTTTTTCCCCTTTTATTTTTCCTCCTAATTTCCACCCTAAGTTTCTTCCCTTCCTAATTTTTTCTACATAAGTAATCTAATTTTTTCCCCTCAAATTTTCGCAAATTGATTCATTCCCCACAATTTTTCCCCCCAAATTTCCCCTCCCCCCCTCAGCATTTTCCCCTCCTCCTCCCATCTCCCCTTAATCTGCTTTTCCTCCTGCTCCCCAGCCAAGCCTCCCGCAGGCCCCAACCCCCTGCAGATGGAGTCCC
>VWZO01016170.1:0-93643 GCA_013396975.1 Bucco capensis
GCTGTCCTAGTGGGGCGGGGAGGAGGTGGCATGTGGCACAGCAGTGGAGTGGGATGGAGCAGGGAGCAGCGAAGGGGCAGCCCCGCTCCTCCTCAGGTTTTGCTGGGCTCTGTGACTGCACTAACGCTTGAGTTTGCCAGGGAGAAGTGCGGTTCAGCAGGGCTGGAAGCAGGGAGCTCTGGTGTTGGACAATCCTGCACGTGGCTCGGCCAGTCTGGCTCCAGCCCCGGGGTCCTCCCAGGGAATCCTGCAGAGCTTTGGCTTGCAGGGGAGACAGTGAGCCCAGCCTTGTGCCGGGCAGCAACACGGCATAGCAATGCGATTTGGCATGTGCTGAGCCACACTGCAAGGCTGGCAGGGCAGAGCTCGGGCAAATGGGGCTGGGTACAGGCTTCCCACAATGTGCTCATGGTGTGTAGCATGCACCACACTGCATGGCAGTGGAAGGTGACTGCCAGGACACTCAGCAGGACCTGATCTCTCAGTAGGTGGCTGTGCAGGACCAGCTAGCCTACCTGTCTCAGCTGCTTACAGGTCTGCCCTCTGGATGCCCAGGCAGCCAGGCTCTGGTGTGCCAGCACCCTGCACCAGAGCAGGCTTCAGGCATGAGGATGGTAATGTCAGCTGACCCACAGTCCATGGCCCAAAGAAGGGGATCCCAGGACTCCCACAGCCTCCAACCTTCTCTCCCCAGCTCAGCCTTCCAGGCTGGCCTTTGAGGCACCAGGGTCTGTCAGCAGAAAGGGGTGTCTCTGTCACCTCTTGCTTGCCTGGAGCAAAGGGATGAACCTTGGGCAGCAGAGGCTGCAGGGCATGGTATGGGTGTGAAGAGGGATGGGGGAAGATGTGACCTCTCTCTGCCACATACCATATCCCAAAGCCTTACCAGGCAGCACTGAGACCTGTCGAGGCATCCTGCTGTTTGCAGCTGGAGCCTCCTACTCCCATTCCCCAAGCCGAATCAGTCCCTTGTGCCTTCTGGAAATGACTGAAATGCAGTGTGAGCTGCTTGGCAGGCAGGGTGAGTCCTAACTGTGATGTGTGAGATTGGGTATTCCTGTGTGTCCCAGCTGTGTCCCTGATGTAGGGACATGCAGAATGCCATGCACTCAGCTGTCATGTGGCGAGGAACTGCAGGCTTCATCGGGCCCAGTCCTGGGGCTCCGTGTGTGCCTTTATGTTTGGAAAGCTCTTGTATCCCCACTGCAGTGGATGGATATGTGAATCAGGATATGTCCCAGCAGTGATGAAGGGCTCCCAGACTGCAGCACATCCCAGTGGGGCAAATGGCCTGGGGTCCCAGGATGCCCAGCCCGTGCCTGCAGCAGATGTCACATCCTCAGGGGTGCCAGAGAAGGAAAGGAGCTGGAGTCCTTCCTTCTCTCTGGGCATGAGGTGGACCTCATCCAGAGGCTGCAAGTTTTATAGCACAACAGTGCCAAGCTATGGGGCTGCCAGAGGCTTGGCTGCCTTTTCTAGGAGCAGGAGCAGCACCAAGTATGGAGTGTGTCCCCAGCCTCTTGCAGCCTGTGTTCGCACAATAAATAACTCGTGCGGAGCCTTTAAGTAAGAGCTGCGAGTGGTAAATGATCTTCCCCTATTTAACGTCACAAATCCACATTCTTTATGGGATAGCAAATTAAGAAACTATGGGGGAACAAAATCCCCAGCGTAAGCATCTTCCATGTAATAAAGCCTGGCTGGGCTGTAAATCTCCTGAAGCGGCAGGGACAGCCCTGAGCCACAGCAAGGCTCCTTTGCAGCCCTGCTGACAAATTGTGTCCCTTGCATCATGCCCCTTTACTCAGCTTTGGGGAGGCCTCACCTCCAGTACTGCGTCCAGTTTTGGGTCCCTCACTACAAGAGGGACATGGAGGTGCTGGAGAGGGGACAGAGGCTACCAAGCTGCTAAAGGGCTTAGAACATAAGCCTGAGGAGGAAAGACTGAGGGATCTAGGCCTGTTTAGCCTGGAGAAGAGGAGACTGAGGGGAGACCTCATGGCTCTCTATAACTACCTGAAGGGAGGTTGTAGAGAGGCAGGGACTGGTCTGTTCTCCCTAGTGGAGAGTGATAGGACAAGGGGAAATGGATGGAAATTGCACCAGGGGAGGTTCAGGCTAGATATTAGGAGGAATTTCTTTCCTGAAAGCTTGTCAGCCATTGGAACAGGCTGCCCAGGGAGGTGGTTGAGTCCCTATCCCTGGAGGTGTTTAAGAGACAGGTAGATGTTGCATTGGGGGCCATCATTTAGCAGGTTGCTGGGGCTAGGACAAAGGCTGCACTGATGATCTTCAAGGTCTCTTCCAGCTGTCACTGTTCTGTGATTCTATGATTCTATAATCATCTGCTCTAGGGCCTTGCTGGAAGCCTCTTCTGCTCCCCTTGAGCCATGCTGTGCTCCCCAGCCCCGATCCCCACTCTGCATGGAGGTGTGGGGCTGGCCTGCCCCTGCTGCTGCTGCTGCTGGGCACCGCTGCCTGATGCCTTGGTGAGGGTGCTGGGTGCAGAGCTTTGCTGGCTGGACAAGCACAGCTGTGGTGCTGAGAGTGTGAAGTGTGTGGCGGGAAATCAATAGTGCTTTTTACGTGCTGTGAAGTGGGAGGTTGGGGAGCATCCCTGTGGGGCTGGAGCTCAGCGTGGCAGGTGGCTTGTGTCCACCCTCTCACCCCTCTGCCTGGTGCCTAAAGGGACACTGTGGGAAGGGAGAATCCTCTCAGCAGTGCCTCGGGGGCAGGGGTACAGGCAGCTGGAGTGTGCAGAGGCCTGGGGGCTGCAGAAGGATGTCTGTGGAGGTGGTCCCCTGGCTGGCAGCAACACCTGCCTGCTCACTGGCAGCCACTGCAGCAAGAGGCTCTGCTTGCTCATGGCTGGGTGGGAGCCCCGTGCCTTTCTCCAAACGACATCCCCTGTCAAAAGCCTTTTGTTTCCGATGTGTAGCTGCCTAAGCCAGTCCTGCCAGGGCTGGAGGGTGGGGGAAGAGTGAGGAGGTTGCTGAGAGCTGGCAGCACCTCTCAGAGCTGGCACTGGCCCCAGTTCTCCAAGCTGGGTCTCCTGCCTGCCTGGGATGTGGGCAGTGTGAGGGGTCTCCCCAGCCCCCTTGCACACCCAGGGAGGGGGGGACCTCCTGTGCCAAGACAAGGACAGCATGCTTTGCTGTACCCTACATACACCCTCAAAGGTCCTGGCTGGGAGAGAGGGGCAGGGGGTAGCAGCTATTGCCCTGCCTCCTCCCAGCAAGGCTCTGCCACCATCCCCCTTGCAGCCCGTGCTGCTCCTGACATGAGGACTCTCTCTGACCTTTCTGCCAGAACCATACTTAATAAATGTCACATTTTCAGCCTGCTTTTACACTGTGTAAAAGAGCTGGGCTCGTTGCTCCTCACCTTGCCTGATGCCTGCTCAGCTCCCAGAACTCACCCATCCTGTTTCCCTTCTCCCTCTGGGCAGGGCTGAGTGTGCCCCAGGGTGCAGGGGGCTTACCAGGGGCCCCTCTGCTGCTTCCTGGCCTCCAGGCACTGCAGGACATGCCCTGGCTAGGGCACAGAGAGGCTCTGGGGCTAGGCAGTGCTATACAGGTCCCAACACAGCATCAGCCCTTCTGGAGAATGGCATGACTGTGGCTTTAGTGGGTGTCCTAGGCTGGGCTGGGATTGGTGGTGTCAGTGCCCAGGAGACCCTGGAGCATCCTTTACCTATCCCATGCCAGTGAGTTGCTTGGCCAAGTCCAGCCATACCCATTTGGGTGATCCCGCTGCACTCACCTTAGCACCTGAGCCCCATTCACTGGGGACTCACAGCCTATCCAGAGACCTTCCCTGGCCACCATGCTTGTGCATCCCTGTGTCTGTGTCCCAGATGATGCAGACATGCTGCAGGTTGGTCATGATCCTATCCAGAGCAGCAGCACTGGCAGCTCCAGTGCTGTTACATATGAGCCACTGGGCATGGCTCAAGGTGCTGTTTGTGCCACAAAATGGGGGACTTTAATGCAATTCTTTGCCACTTAATTTTACACAATTCCTGCTGCTTAATCCACTGAGAAATGCTAATTTATACAATTCATGTCTAAAAATAAATGTCAGTCCAGCAGCAGGGAGCTGCTCCCACCAGCCCCTGCCAGAGCTTTGTGTGGGGAGCCCAGTCCAGAGCCCAACCTGCTCCTAGCCAGCCTGGCTGCTACTCCTTCTTGCCCTGCAGTGCCTGGGCCTGCAGCAGCATGTGTGTGGGTATAAGGGTGATGAGGATTTTGGGGTACCATAGTAGGACAGCAGTGACTGTTGCTAGGGTTGTCACCACAGAGCTCCCCAATCCTCCTACCTGGGGAGTGGGGATGCATCATTACATCCCTAAGGAGGCTGCTCTGTAATGGACAAGGAGGGAGTTGGATCCTGCAGGGAAGGGGATTCATGGATGAAAAGTCTGTACTTAGCACCCCAGACCCCTGGCTCTTGGCCCTGAGCATCTCCATACCCCACTGCCCTCCTCCTCAACCCTGCTGGCCCTTGCACCCTCATCCCCTCCCCTCTCCCACCCTTTCGCTGGGCAGACCTGCACGTCATTTCCATCCAAGTGGGTGGCACCAGAAGCAGCAGCAACACTAGGGAGGGAGTGCCAGGGCAGCAGTGTGGGCTGTGTTTGTGGGTGCTGTGTCCCCAGGGGAGTGGGGCCAAAGCAGGGGAGCCAGGGGTGCAGAGGCAATGCAGCAGGGAGCCGAGATGCTGGAGGAGCCAGCGGCTTTCCCACCATCTCCCTGATTGAGATCGGATCACCGTGAGCATAAAAAAGCTCTCTTCATAATTATATTTAATGAATTGACTTTAAAAGCTCTTATGCTCTTATCTGGGTAATTTAATATCACACACTTAATAAGCCTGTCTCTGATACGGGGGGAGCCAGCGGCCAGGACGCCCGCGCCTGGCTCCCCAGGCACATGGGATGTGCCACATGCCTGGTCCCACGTGCTGGGTTAGGCAGATTGAGGGACACTGCTCTCTCCCCTGGGACCAGGGCACCCATGGGGACCTGTGGGGCAGTGCCTGCCAGCACTGCTAGCTGCACAGTAGGATGGGCACTTGAGGTGACTGCAGGAGGGATGAGGCTGAAGCATCCATGAAGGCTTGGCCCTGGCAGTGGATGCTTGCTGATGCATGGGGCCACAGGGCTGTGGGGCCATGGGGCAATCAGGACAGAGGGCTGTGGGACTGACAGGGTGCAGGAGGACTGCCTGAGTGGCAGGGTGGGTTCATGGGGTGCAGTGCTCTGGCCATCAGGCAGGGCTGGCTGGAGTGCAGGTGCCTGGTGCCAGCAGTGTGGTTGGATATCCTGTGGCACTGTGGCTAGCAAGGCATTGCTGTGACATCCTTGGTGTCAGGGTCACCCATGGCTGGGCAGCACTGGGAGGAGACACAGGGCAGAATGCACCACAAGTGCCAGTGCCATGATGCTGTTGTTTCCCTGTGTCCTTCCACCTCTGGCCACTTGCCCACCTGGAGTAGCCAGGTGGGGTGGCACAAAAGTAAAGGAAGGCTTGTCACCCTGCTCTCTGCAGCGTTGCTCCCTCCACTTGTGTGCTGCCAGCCAGGATGTCAGCTGGCTCCCTGCAGTATCCCTGGCCCCTCTGTGACCCATCGATGTGTTCAGGTGGGTGCCTGTGGCAAGCTGGAGGGGCAGGTTCTGCCATCTGGAGCCAGGCTCCCCTGGGACTGCAAGAGCCTGTGCATGGACTGGGGCTGGGACCTGCCCCTCGTGGCTTTGGGAACACTCCCAGCATCTCCCATGTCAGGCACTGACTGGCAGTGGCTTGGAAAGCCACCAGCTGAGCTCATCCCATGCATGTCAGAGCCAGAGCTGCTGCTATCTGGCCAGTGTCCCCAAGCCTGGCACCGTGTCCTCGGTCACTCCATGCCCTTGGCTTCCTGATTCCCAAACAATGGAGGATGGAGTGGCACCTCCCATCGTGCCTGCCTGCACTGCCACAAGGATGCATGGCAGGGACAGGGAGGGTGACAAGGGCAGGGTGTGTGGCACTGGATGCCTGGCAGTGTCTGGTGCTCAATGCCAAGGCCAGGTGGGCTGGAGGGAGGCACGTGCCAAGGTGGCAGGGCAGGAGGATGAGGACACAGCTGCCACCTGGCCCTGGGAGAGGCTGGGGGGGCAGCCCCGGGCAGAGTGGGGACACCAGGCTCTGGGTCTCCCTCCCCAGGGGAGTGACTGGAGCAGGAGGTTTACAGAGCTGCGCTAAGTGACGCAAATGGTTTGAAGCCCATCAAGAGAGACAGTTTTATGTAAGATGACTATATAAAGCTCTGCTGTTCTGCCATTGATGAGATATGGGCCTTTATTTATAGAAGGCAATGTTTGTGGTGCAAGCACGGAAAGCCAGCCAGGGACCCACAGCTAGGCCATGGAGTCATTTCCCATGCAGCTGCCGTCCACACTGTTCACACATTAAAGAAAAAAATTAACAAGTTTGCAGCCAGTCAGGTGGAAAAAACAGTAATTGTCAAAACCCGTATTTCCCTCTTTTTCCAATAACAAATAGCTGGAATGCTGCTCAGGAGGCTTGAGCTTGCTTGGGGAAAGGATGGACTGAGACTCCAGCCAGGCTCAGGGATGGAGGAGGAGGGAGAGGCAGCTGGGGGTGGGTGGGAGAACTCCAGGAGCCTGACAGGGAATGGATGCCCCTGCCTGGGCATTTGTATGTCCAGGAGCAGAATAACAGGGCCTGGAAGCAGGGATGCTGGAACTGCAGAGCAGTATGGCCTTGTGCATGCTGGAGGCTGGGGAGTGGGGGCAAACATCAGGAGCATATGGGTGAAGGTGCTCACTGCATGGGGGATTGCAGACCAAGCACCACTGGCTTTTCCTCCCTGGCCCAGTGTTACCTCTCCGGATGCTCTGAGGTTTTTTTTCTCCACCAGATGTGGCTGGATTTTTACTGGAAGGCAAGCAGAGAGTCCCTATGGTCAGAGTGCCCTGCCAAATTTTGTTTCATGCACGGAAGGAGGAAAAACTTCTCAAGATTAATTGTGCAATAGGGGAGAACATACATCTCTCTAACCTGCTCCTCGCAGGTGGCTGGCCTGACATGCAGCCTGGGAGGTGGCAGTGAACTCATCCCCAGGGAACACTCCCTGCACAGGCTCTGTGGGGCAGGTGTGAGGGCAGGAGGCTGTTAGCACCTCTGCCACATCCTAACTGTGGAAGGGATGTGATGGGGAGGAAAGCTAGCCAGCTCACAGCAGGGGAGCAGAGTCAGGCTCATGCTTGAGCTGCTTCCCTGCAGCTCCCTGCGCCTTTCTGCGGGTTTCTGTCCCCTGCTTACTCTGCAAAACCTTCCCTCTGTGCTCTGAGCCGTGCCCTGGTGTGCTGTGCCAGCAGTGCTTCCAGGCAGGGTGCTGCCAGCCCCAGCCACATCATGCCAGCAGCAAGCAGGAGGTGAGGATGGCCCTGCCGCTAAGCCAGGGCACATGGCACTATGCTGCTGGGCCTGCAACCTGACCTTGCTGGGACTTGGGGCTCCTGCATGTGCCTAGCCTGGGCCCCAGGACACATGGCTACCTGCGTGGCTTGTCCTCCCCAGCCACCTCACAAAGGTTGGGGAAGAGGCATCCCCAGAGCACTGTGCCCCTCTCTGGGTACAGAGGCAAGCCAGAGAGCTGTTTTGCACCAGAATGGCAGTTAAGCACCAGCTGAGCTTGGCTGGAGTCAACAGGATTTCTTCCAGCAGAACAAAAGGTTCCCTCCTGATTGGGAAGGTGAGCACAGGAGAAGGGGGAGAGGCAGGAAAGCCAGAGGCTGGGAGGACCTACAGGTGCCATGTCTCAGTGGCACCAAGGACCACTCTCTGTGTTAGGGAGCTCCAGTGGGCTGGAGAGCCAAATTGGCCCCTGGGAGAAGGACATGAGCTTAGGGAGACCTACTGCCAGCCTCTGGGATGAGCAGGGTGGGAGGGGAAAGGAGGCACACATCTCACCAGAGCAGAGACCCTGATTAATCCCTAAGTGCCAACCCTCCAGCCAGCAGCTCATTAGCCATTTAATTCCCAGTGCCCAGTGTGCTGGGCTCTGATTGAGCTGGATGCTCTTGCCTGGGCCCCTGCAATCAGGCCATGGCCCCCCCTGCCATTGTTCCAGGCACAATGAGTGGCCATGGCTACCAGTTTGTCAAAGTAAGGGTTGTGGGTAGCACACACATGTCCCTACCTGGACTGTGGTGTCCCTACCACCCCCCCCCCAGGCTCGCTCTTATTCTTCCTCCTGGGTTGAGGGTAACCCCTCTGGGGCTGGGCTGGGGATGCTCACCTGGGCCAGGGTAGTGGAGGAGGGGCAGGAGGGAGCTGAGTGCCCCAAGAGAGCAGACATCAGCTGGGGATGCATGAGACCAAGGACACTATGCAAATGTAGCTGAGATTGATGCAAGTATTAATTACCTCCCAGAGGCTCAGGGTAGTGCTGGGTGCCACAGTTGCTCACACAGAAGACATGTGTTTGTGCTCTCAGTGTGTCCCCTACACCTGTCCCCCACCCCTAGCCTGCTCCATCACCTCACTGTGAACTGTGCTGTGTTGTGCCAGGCCAACCCTGCTTTCCCAGCCCCATGGCTCTGCCTGGCCTGAGGGGCAGAGCCATCACTGAGCAGCCAGGGAAACAGTCTGAGACAGGAGCAGCACGAGCACTGTCAAGCAGCCTGATGGGCCCAGCTCTGAGGTCCTGCTAATCACAGAATGTCTGCAATTACATGTGCTAATTACAGGCAAAGGTTCACAGAGATTCCTGCCCTGCTGCTTGCACCAGAGCATGTTGCTCCTGCATCAGAACAGAAGCAGATAAGCAGGGCTGTTCAGTCAGCTCTCCCTGCCCAGTCATGGTGTATCCCAGCTGGGCCAGCCCCATCCCATCACTATCCCCATCTGACTCCTCATCCCATCCCTACCTCAATCCCCATCCCACACTATCCCACTTCAATCTCCCATCTCATCCTATCCCATGCTGCATGAGGTTCCAGCAGGTGTGGTGCCATCCTTGGAGCACCTACTCGTGCAACTGTGGCAAGTGCTCTGTCCCTGAGCAGCTGCCTGATCACATCTCAGTGGAGTTGCTTTTCAGAGGGAGTTTTCCAGACCATTACTCTTCCCCCCCCTGCCCACCCCCTCCCCCTGTTGCTGCTGCTGCTCTGACATCCTGTTTCCTTATCTCCTGACATGACCTTAATTAACTCCCCAGGCTGATGATGCTCTGGGTTTCTCCTCCAAGAGCTGTATCTCAGCATCCTGTCCTGCCTCACCCACTCAGGAACCTATACTGAGACTGTGCAGGTGAGCTGGAGCAAGGGAGAGAGGAAGCAGCAGGCCAGTGAGAGCTGGGGACACTGGGGTGACATGGAGGGGATGAGCCAGGACTGGAAGGGGCAGATTGCAGCTCTGTTGAGTGTTGCAGATGGGGCAGAGAGGGCTGTCGTGGTGCAGAGCTGGGGGTGAGGGCAGGACGGAGCCTGTGCTGATGCCTGGAGCATCCATAGCAGGCTGAGGCAGCCTGCCTGGTCACCCCTGTGCTGCCAGCCTGGGTGAATTGAAATGCTGGCACTGATGACTTTTGTAGCCACTTTATCTCCCACACTCGGCAAATATTGGCAGAGGGGAGATGATTCAGTAGGAAGGTTTGCAGATGAGAATCTTGGCGTATGATCCCAGCAGCTCTGTGCCATGCAGCAGCCCTGCTGCCTCTCCTGCAGCCTGAGCCTGCCATGGGCACAAGCTGGGGCCAGTAGGGATGCTCCCAGCACCTTCTCCCTGTGGACTTGGTTCCCAGCAAAGCACTGGGCTGAGCTTCACTGTGGTGGAGCTCATGTCTCATCCTCCAGCACAGGCAGTTTGAGCTTGGAGAAGCTTGAGCTCAGGAGTCCTGTCACTCCAATGCCACCAGACACGAGCCATGCAAATGGTGCAAAATGCTCTCAGGCAGTCTCCTACCAGCTTATCCCCGCAAAACCCTCCTCCTCATAGCTCCTGGTCCCCAAAACCTTAATCTTAGATGCTCAGCTCCCACCCCCTCATCCCCAGCCTGGGCAGGGGTAGTATGGGGTGCCAGTTGTTCCTATGGCATCTGTGGGCAGGTTGTAGTTTGTCCCCTCTCCTAATGCTGCCTGCAGATGCAGTGGGAATTGTGTTTTCCTGAAGCTGGCCATGCAATGAAGACCATGGGCATTATGGAAAGTGTATATAGGTCCTGCTGTATGGGAATGCTCCAAGCAGAGGGAATGGGAGAAGGACAGAGGACTGCTCCCCAGTTGTGTGGAAGGCAAAGGGGGCATGAGGAGGGGAAAGGAGAGCCCCAATTGTAGGGGCAGGTTGTCCCATCCCTGCCAGGACAAGTCCCATAGCAAGACCTGGGATCTGAGAGGAGCAGAGGGTGGGGAGCTCCTGCAGACACTAAGGACCAGCACAAGGACAACATTGCCCAAGCATCCAAGAGGGGCAGACATCCTAAGGGTCCTGAGACCACCACTTCCATGATGAGCAGAGGATGGGCATACAAGTGTATGGAGACAGGGGCCACATGTTTATGCCTGTGATCCCCTGCCAATACTCAGGCATGGGGGCTCTGCTGATCAGCCCTTCCATCAGGAAATGTGCAAGCTGGGGAAAGCCAACCCCTATCATGTTTGTTCCATTGATTTAGTGCTGCGGAGAGGGTTTAATCAGCCTTTAGCCTGCATGCTCCAGCATTAAGAACAAATCCATTAGCCACGAGATAACCACAAAGGGTTGTGCTGGGGGCTGGATGAGGTCCCAGCGCCTTCAAGATGCAAATTGGCAATCAAAGATCAAAGCCACACAGCTCCCTAATCTCTACTAAAAGGGCTCAGCTATTAACAAGCCCTTTCCTGCTGGGCTGTGATCACCCCACTTCACTCAGGCTCCTGATGTGCTGGTGGGTTACACCATCACCCTAAGAAGCCTCGCGGCTCCTACACCACCCTGAGCTGGCCCTGGGATGGAGAGTGCAGCCAGGGCTTGGGTTGGTTGTTTGCTTGTTCATTTCTGACAGGCTGTGGTCAAATTTTTGTTGGTGGACAGAGCAGAAACCCCAGGGGGTCAGTGGCTGGAGGGGAGGAGAAACGCTAAGGCAAGAGCTGGGATGGAGCAGGGTGGTGGGGGAGCTATGCAGGGTTTATGCTGTGACTTCGAGGAGAAGGAGAGATGCTGGCAGGTGGCTCCCCCCCTCCCAATGCTCAGGGATTTAGCCTGGTTCAACCCCTGCCTGGCTGCACCAGGTGGCTCAGGACAATCCCTGCTGGCCCCAGGGAAATCAGTGCTAGTGGGGGGAAGGCAGCAGTGTGTGGGTGAGAGAGCAGGGTGCCTCGGAGCCAAATTCCCATTTTGGGGGTATTCCTGTCCACCACTCTGCAGCACACAAGAAAGCCACAAACCTGCCGAGCTGTGACAGAAGCCATGCTGCCAGCACCATCAGAAAACCTCTGGCAGCACAGATGTGTGCTCTGCTCAGTCTGGTCCAGTTTGTGGTCCAGCATCCTCCTGCATCCTGCTGCAATGGCAAAAGGCTGAGTGAGGCACCCTGCAACAGCCTGGCAGCAGGGAGCAGAGGGTTGTACCTGGCTCTCCTCAGTCTGGGGACCTACTCTGCCAGCAGCTGCTTGGCAATGTGCTGGTCATGGCTCTCCCAGCTCTCCCAGGCAGGCAGCACAGCCTTGCATAAGGAGCAGGCAGTGAGGTGCTGGCAGCACCTCAGCCAGTGTGACAATAAATCTTATCAGTGTAAAGGCAGCCGCAGGCAGCAGGATAACCCTGTGACAGCCCAGCTAGCACGGAGGCTTCATCTGCACCCTGTCAGTGCTCTGGATTTACAGATAAATGCCATGGCTGGAGGGACCTTGTCTGTGTGAGCACCTTGCTGCTCCCGAAAGCAATCCCCCACTCCTGCCTAACCCTGCCCTGTGGTCACGGGAACTGCCAGGGCCAGGATGGGAGTGACCCAGGAACTCTGGGATAAGCAGACAGAGCAGAACTGGTCTGTCATCCAGCAGCAGCACGCCTGGATAGATGAGGATAGAAAGAGGAGGACATGCAGGGCAAGGTGGCATTCCTCTACCTGCTCTCCTGGCCCTATTGTGTCCTCTGTGTATCATCCTGCAGAGCCCTGCATCCTTCATCCATGGGCTTCACATAGACTGGAGCAGCAGAGCACATGTGTGAGGGCAAAGGGCAGGAAATATGTGTGCATATGTGACACTGGCAGTACATCCCTGAGGCTGGGAAACAGCACTTGGCATGTGCAAAACTGGACAATCCATGGGTGCAATCAGTGTGCACCCTGTGTGTGTGTGTGTCTCCCTGTGCAGCTGCCCTGCTCTGGCTGGGCAGTGGGGATGTCAGTGTGTGCCAGGCATGGGGTGTCAATGTGTGCCAGTTGTGAGGTGCCAGTGAGTGCCAAGCATGAGGTGCCAGCATGTGCCAGGCATGGGGTGTTGGTGTGTGCCAGGCATGGGGTGCCGGTGTGTGCCAGGCATGGGGTGCACATTGTGTGCCAGGCATGAGGTGTTGGTGTGTGCCAGGCATGGGGTGCTGGTGTGTGCCAGGCATGGGGTGTTGGTGTGTGCCAGTTGTGAGGTGCCAGCGTGTGCCAGGCATAGGATGCCAGCGTGTGCCTTGCCAGCGCTGCAGGCCTGCTGGAGGCTGCCGACCGAGGCGGCCTGGGCTGGCAGCAGCCGCTGCCCGAGGCCAGCACTCCCCGGCTCAGCTCTTCCATCTCCCGGCGTCGCGGCCCGCGCAGCCGTGGGAGCAGTAATGAGATGGAGCAGCAGAAGGACGGCGAGATAAGGCTGCCTGCGCTGCCCCAGCAGATTAAACGCTGGGATTAAGCAGGCGGTGCCAGCTCTGCTGCCTTTTTATCTCGCTGCTTCTCCCCTCTTATTCTCCCGCAGTCGATAGTGAATGGTCTCGGAGCTGTCAGCAAAGGAAATTGCTTGTTAACCCTTTGGGGACGGGCGCCGCAGCTCTCCCTGCACAGTTGCTTTCCAAGAGAAGTGGTCCCCAAGGAGAGCTGCCTGGAGAGCTTTGCCTGTGCTGGGCAGGGGACTGCAGTGCTGTGCACTGCCTCCCCGCAGTGCCCTGGCACGCCAAGGGGAATAAGGCAGGGCCAGTGGCACCTCTGGGCCAAAATCCACCTTATCCAACTAGCAGCATGCAGGGGCACTGATGTACCTGCAGAGTAGCAGGGGACATCCTGCACAGTACTCAGGGTACCAGGGACATTCTGCAGTGCTGGGGTCCCTGTGGGATGACAGTAGCCAGAGAACAGGGGCTGCCTGTGCTCCACAGAGTAGCCCTGGGGACTCTGCATACCCCAGTTTTAGGTATCCTGGGTATCCTTGACTTTCCCTGCTTCCTCTAGCCTGAAGGATGGATGAGCTCAGCTCTACATCTCTGTGTGAAACCATAGGGCTGAGGATCCTCCCTTGGTCCTGAGCCAAGTGACACAGACCAGCTCTGTCTGCACAAATTCACTCATGGCACTGGGTCCCCTCCAGCTGCTGAGAGGAACCCACTACCCAAAACCATAAAATTATTGCTCTCTCTGTGTGTATGTGTGTTTTGTTGGGTTTGCAGCAGCCAGACTAAGCTGCAGCCATCCCAGTGCTTATTCGTGCTGTGCTGTGCTGTGTGCCCAGGGGCTGTGTGCCTGCTGAGGATGGGAGGAGGGTGAAGAATGATGGCAGGATTCCTGCTCACCACCAACCCAACCCAGATCAGGGAGTGGGTTTGCAGTTCAGTAAGCTCAATCTGATGAGTGAGCAGCTTTTTTTGGAGGGGTGCAGCTTTGATGTACCCTAGGCATCTTCTGGCTCTACCCCATGGCTTTGCCCTTCTGCCTCACAGGGGTATTAGGAGGCAGTAGCATGGGACAGAAAACTCCTCCAGCCCCAACACCTAACCTATATCCTTAGGAAGGAACCAGTGTGGGTAAAAAGCATGCTCAGCATCTCAAAGAGGTTTGCTGACTACCAACAGGTTGAAGGGGACTTTCCCAGCTTCTGTCCCCCTGCCTCTCTGCACAAGCCACTGGGAGACTTGCAATGAGCAGATTAGTCCCAGCCAGGGTAGCAGTCTTGACCTGGGTAGGATGCTGCCCTGCATCTGCTGTAGGATGGAGAGGGCAAAACCACATGTCTGCATGGGCCAGGGACCTTACCAGAGTAGTGTGTGAGCCCTGGGCAGCTGGGGCTGAGGAAGCTGCTGGGAAGCTGGAGCAGATGCTGTGCCAGACAGTCAGGCTGTGCAGGCGAGCAGAGCCTGAATTGGGAGAGGAAACCAGGAGTGATTGGCACGTGCGGGCTGGCAGGCTGGAGGCTGCAAGGGGATGAGATTACTGTTTATAAATACATCAAGGGAGTAAACACAAGGGAGGAAAGAGAGCTATTTGAGCTAAGGGACAATGCTGGCACAAGAACAAATGGTACAAACTGGCCATGAATAAATTTAGGTTGGAAATGAGGAGATGAGATTTTGGGATGAATTCCCCTCAGGAGCAGTGGGAAGGGAAAGCACAATTTTATGATGGAAGATGCTCTGCTACTAGGGACAGCTGTGTGCTGCTGTGCCCATGCAGTGAGGCCAAGAGGTGAGGACTTGGGGTCCCCATCACCTTGAGTGGCACTGGTAGTGTGGTCTCCATCACCTCCTGGCTTGGCTGGTGCAGGACTTGTGGGGTGATGGCTTGCAGGGAACTCCTTCCCTGGCACATGAGTTTGGGTGTGCTGTCACAGGTGCCAAAGTCCCCCTGCTTTACAGATGTCACTGGCAGCACTGGGGCAGATATGCTGGGAAGATATCCTTGCCCATGTGTGTGGTGCATCCCTCTAGCATGTATTGCATCTGTATAGCCATGAATAACACCCCCATACTCCTGATCTGCCAGGAGCAGGGAGCCCTGGTTCAGACACTGCCCACTTCTGGGCTGCATGCTGGCCCTGAGGCAGCAGCCTGGCCTTGACCTGCTCACCCTGCCTGGTTGTGGGGCTTGGGTGCCTCCTGCCACTCTGCCTGACTAGTGGCACAGCCTGCAGCACAGCTGAGCACTTGGTATTCCAGCAACGAGCCTGCTTGGCACAAGAGGGACTCTACCAGCCCCACTCACCCACATCTCTGCTATTGGCTCAGGCCTGGCCGAGGGGGCTTAGCTGGCATGGACTGGCCTGTAGCACAAAGAAGGTACATCTGCAGTGGCAGGAGAGGTCCCAGCCCTTCTAGGATGTGCCCATAGCATCCCCTGGTCCCCCTGCCACTCTGCTGCTCTCCTCTTTGTGGGGAAGAGATTCAGGGCACCATAGAGGATGCTTGGCCCTTCACAGGATGGAGAAAACAAGGAGCCCAGTCCAGCGCTGGTGTGTGTTGCTCAGGCCAAAAGTGCCCTGCTGCACCCAAGGCTGCAGAGCCTGGTGCCCCATGGAGAAAGGAGCCCTGGTCCCCACAAGCAGGGCTGCATCCTGATAGCTCTGTGTGGGGCAGGGTTATATGCCGAGGGGCTGCCAGGGTGGGGGATGGTTATATCACTGCTGGAGCTGGGGCTGAGCCAAACTGGCACCGTTAGCTAACCCCTCCTGGGAGCAGGGAAGGGAAATGGTTCGGCCGTGCATGAGAGGGGACGTTTGCAGAGGCAAAAAACATCCCACTGGCTCAGAAAATTGCTGCAGAATCGGGCTTGAAATGAGTTGAAATTGCTGAATCCAAGCAGATCTCATATCCCGGGCAGTTGCAATGCTGGCGTCAGCGCTGTGGCTTCTCTCCCGGGGCATCCAGGCGGGGCCTGGCTGTACTGCTGGGAGGGAATGGGCTGGAGGTATGGTGAGGGCTCTGACAGCTCGATTCCAGGGATGGGATGGCCACAGCAGGGGGCAGGAGCAGAGCAGAGGGCAGCATTCATGGGTGTGCTCTTGCCCAAGCCTCTATGCATGTCTCCTGGTCAGGGGCATCCTTGTGTCTCCAGCTGTGTGGGCTCACTCAGGAAGAAGCATTTCCAAATTTGGAGCCTGCTTTCCTTTATACCACAGCCCTACCCATGATAATTTGCTGATCACCCTCCAGGTGATCTCCTTGATAATTCTGTACCTGCATCTCTGCCAAGCCCATGGAGGACAGCACTCCAGTGCCTTCCCATCCCTATCATGCCCAGTGCTGACTGTTCTCAGGCACATCTCTGTGCACCCCAGCTCACTCTTGCATGGTGTGCTCACGGCCAGAGCCTGCCTGCCAGCTGTGTGTCCCAGTGGGGATGTGGGAGCAGGGCTGGATGTCCCAGCAGGGATGTATGAGCAAAGCTGGGTGCCCTGGGCATGTAGGAACAGCACCACACGTGCTGCAGCACATTTCTCTTGCATGGAAATGTTTGGCTGGAAGCTTAGTGCAGCCTCTTGTCTTCTCGGAGCAATCAGGATTTGTCGCTGCTTGCAATGTTTAACGTTGTCTTCCAGAGGCTAAATACCATGGGGAGCCATGTAAGCTGTGGAAATACCTGTGTCAGCTGGGATCAGCTGAAAGCTGGCACAATGGGCTGGCAATGGTGGAGACAGGGGGACCAGAGGTGTGTGGGGCTGGTCCTTGTCCTCCAGTGCTCATGGATGAGCTAGTGTGAGCTGGGGGCCAGCACCTTGCTCCAATGGGGCTTCTCCACTAGGGGAGTGGAAGTGACTTGGAGGGCCCTGGAGTTGTGTGGGGTGCTGAGGAGGATGCCAGGGCCCCTGGAGATCTCTGGCTGGGATTCGCCTGCTGAGGCACAAGCATCTCTTTTTGTCAAGGTCAGCATGTCTCCACGGCAGAGAACAAGGAAATGAGGAATTACGTCGAGAAATTACCTCCCTAATGGGGTCTTCCCTGCATATAAGCCTGGAATGGGGATGCTGGTGTGCAGTGGCTGAGTGGGGAGACTGGCACATAGTGAGAATCATGCTGTCCCAGCCCTGAGGCTGTAGTACCCATGGGTGCTGGGTGAGCACAGCAGAGTGCCCAGAGGCTTGTGCCCCACTTGCTGTTGCTAGCTGGACACGTGTGCTCCAGCCCTGCAAGGCACTTTTCTGGGTCAGCTACAGGGAGGAAATCATGTTCCTATTGCAGGCAGGCTCTCCTCTACCCTTCCTCCTCCTCCTCCTCCTCCTCCTCTAGCTTTCCCTGTTATCTAATTGAATTTGTCATGCTGGAAAGGCAAAACCCTTCAGGACTGTGCAGTGCTCTTGCCAGCATGATTTCACAGCTGGCCTCAGCACCCTGGCAGCCGACAAGTGAGTAACTCAACTGGGTTCCACAGGCACCCCTGTCTTCCCCATGTATCACTGCAGCTGTGCCCACCTTCCTGAGACTGCAGGGTACAGGAGACAAGGCCATGGCCTACCCTGGACCTTTTCCTCTAGCCCATTACTGATCTCTGTCCCAACACACTGCAGCCTTTGCATCCTATCCCCATCCCTCACCCTGCTCTAGGATGATTGTGATGCTGTCCAGAGATGTCTGAACCAACAGGAGATGGAAGCGTTGAGAGAAATGACATTTTCTTCAGCCTGGGAAGTTCATCCTCCATTTAAAGAAAACTAATATAAAAGCTGCCCTAGTGTGCAAGGGGCTGATGGTATCAGGCTGGCAGCCTCTGGCTCTCAGAGCCACAATAAATCTCAGCAAGAAGCAGAGCCACACAGACTAGTGAGCCCCAGGGGTGGGCTGAGCCGTGTCCCAGGGATGCTGCAGGGGCATGCAGGCTGGAGGGGACAGCTCAGTGGGGGGGAGGGGGGTGACCCACTGGGCTGGCCCCGAGGGTGCAGAGAGCAGGGAGACCATGGCAGTGCTCCTGCTCATAGAATCCAAGAATGGTTTGGGTTGGAAGGGACCTCTGGAGCTCATCTAGTCCAAACCCCTGCAGTGGCCAGGGACATCCCCATCTAGATCAGGTTGCCCAGAGCCCTGGCAAGCCTCACCTGGAATACCTCCAGGGATGGGAACTCAAGCACCTCCCTGGGCAACCTGTGCCAGTGTTCCACCACCCTCGTGCTGAGCAACTTCTTTCTTTCTTTCTCCAGCACTGTGCCATAGCAGGGCTGGTGCCTGCTCTGGGGTGTGAGGCCATGTGGATGGTGAGAGCTGCACCTGAGCTTTGGCTTTGTGTGGCCAGGTTGATGAGCTCCACCTCGGAGCAGTCCTGCGGTCCCCACAAAGGCATTTGCTCCTCCAGCAAAGCAAAGCAAACAGCAGCACAGGCATCCCGTGGTGGGTGAAACGGGACCATCCTTCCCCGGGGCACTCCGCGGGGCCTGCTGCTTCCCAGCGCTACCTGGCCAAGGCTGCAGTCGGCGGGGCTAGGTTGCTACCCTCCGTGCCCTGCGGCAGGTAGGATTGCAATAGCAGCCGCAGAGCTGCAGCTGAGGAGGGGTCCAGCCTTACCTAGTCCTGCTCAAGGGCTTCCCCGAGGCTGGCCGGATGCTGAGCAGGGAGAGTGCCCGGCGCGGCCGGCACTGCGCAGCCTCCGCAGCCCGACTGCGGGGTCCTACTGCCCCCTGCCGGAGCCCACCCACCGCCCACCCTGCTGCCGGGGGATGGCCCGAGCTGGCCCCTTGGGTGCCTTTGGCTTGCAGGGCAGGGGGTGCAATGGAGATGGGGAGGAAGTGCCCTGCCACCCCTGGGCACCCGAGATGCTGCCTCTGCTCATCTTCCTCGGCACCCATCCCAATGCCTGAGGCCAAATCCTTTTCCTGACCTTACTGGCATCCTCCTGTGTCTGTCACCAAGCTGCCAGCTTGGATTGTGGTGAAACACTGGAAAAGGTTGCCCAGAGAGGCAGTAAAAGCTCAATGCCTGGAACTATTCCAGGTCAGGTTGTTTGGGGGTCTGATCTAGTTAAAAGAGGTCCCTGCTCATTGCAGGGAGGTTGGACTAGACGACCTTTAAAAATCCCTTCCAACCCAAAGCATTTTATGATTCTATGGTTCTGTGATCCTGGTCAGGTCCCCAGAATGGCTATGAAGTCACACTTTGCTCAGGCAGCAGGGATGGTGCTGGGAATCACTGCTGAGGTGAGCAGAAGCTCCCTTCTTTCCAGTCCTCCCTTTCACCACTGTCTTCCTGTCCCAGCTGCCATGGAGCAGCAGGGATGCTGCCTTTCACTCAGGGTATGGTGGCCCTGGCTTGTTCCAGTTCTGCAGGATTCCCCTAGGCCAACCCACACCTCAGCAGGGCTGATGCTAAAGGCTTGTGCCTTGGAGCGGCGGCAGCGGGAGATGAGAAGCCGTCGGGGAGTGCAGTGCTGAGCTTTGAAGACGCCCTGACAGGCTGTCGGGACCCCGGCAGCTGTGCTGACAGCCTGGTGCAGAGACAGCCCCCTGCCGCTGCCATGCTGTGATCACAGCTTCACCTGTCACTTCAAAGCTTGTGCTGAGCTCAGGTGGGCTCCCACGCAGCCTCCCGCCCCATGGCTCTACTCCTCCTGCCCCATAGCTCTTCTTCTCCTGCCGCACAGGGCCTAGATCCACTGGGATCCCTGGCTCCAGGGTGGATGATACAAGGGTACAGCTCTGAGGACCAAGGTACACATGTGGTCTCGAGCAGTGCTGGGAGGAGGCAATGGCTTCCCATGCCTGGCATTGTCCTGCCTCTGTGGGGCAAGGTCCCCAGCCCCAGGGCAGGCGTGGATGGAGACCTTGGGAGTCCGGGCAGGGACCCAGAGGAGACTGCAGTGCCAAGTGAGGGTATGAGCTGGGGTCCAGCATCCCTGGACATGGGGCTCACACAGAGGGGGCTGGGACAGGGCATCACTACCTGGACACTGGTGCCACCATGCTGGGGAACTGATGGCTGCCAGTTCAGCCTGCCTTGGCTAATGCAACACACCTCTCCTGTCCCAGCCTGGCTTGAGGAGGAATTTTCCATTCTCGAATGGAGGTTGAGGGAAGGCGTGTGTTTGCAGCAGCCCCCTCCTCTCCCTCCCCTCACCCGTCACCGGAGCTGCTCGGGAAGGCGCCTGCCACATTTGCCTCTGGGAAAACACACAGCAAAACCTTCCAGGAGGGAGAGCTCCCTGGAGGGGAGTGGGGACCCCAGGCAAGCCTTGAATGCAGCCTGCGCTCCACTTCTTAGAGGAGCCACCCTGCCTGCAGCCATGCCACTGCCTCTTTCCTGCTGCCAGGACAGCGAAGACCTGGCAATAGATCAGGACGGTGGGATTGCTCAGCTCATCACTGGCATCCTGCGAGCCACCAGGATCCCCGGCCTGCACTACATGTGCACCCGACCGCAGTCCCGCCTGCGCTGCCTGCTCTGGAGCATGGCCTTCCTGGCCTCCATTGGGCTGCTGGCCACCGGTGCCACTGACCGCCTGTACCACCTGCTCTCACGCCCCGTACACACCCAGGCACGCCTCGCCTGGGCTCCCCAGCTCCGCTTTCCGGCTGTCACCTTCTGCAACCCCAACCGGGCACGTTTCCTGCACCTCACCAGGCCTGACCTCTACTCAGTGGGCCAGTGGTTGGGGCTGGCTTGGGAGAACCACTCCCTGGTGCCGGGGATGCTGGCTGTGCTGGGGGAGGATCGGCGCATGTGGCTGACACGTCTGGCCAACTACTCCCGCTTCTTGCCGCCGCACCGCTCCGAGCGCACCATGCAGAGCTTCTTCCACCGCCTGGGCCATCAGATTGAGGACATGCTGATAGAGTGCCGCTTTCGGGGAGAGCGCTGTGGCCCACAGCACTTCACGCCTGTGAGTCCCTGCTTGGCAGGGGCAGGACAGCTGGGCTGCCCCGTGGGTGCTGGGAGCAATGCTTCACTCCCATAGCAAGGGTGGAGGTATGGCAGCACTTGGGGAAGAAGGCTTAGAGGAGCCTTTCCAAGCGCTGTGCAAAACTGTTCCCCACTTCCAGCACCTTCATGGGATTGGAAAGGAGTCTCAGGACCTAATCCTGCTTGCAGAACATCCTACCAAATCTCTGCTTGCTCTCTCACACCCCCTCCTTTCTCCTCTCCAGGTCTACACACGCTACGGTAAGTGCTACACCTTCAACGGAGACCGGAGGAACCCACGCGTTACCCGCCAAGGTGGCATGGGCAATGGGCTGGAGATCATGCTGGACATCCAGCAGGAAGAGTACCTGCCCATCTGGAGAGAGACCAGTGAGTGGAGCTGCAGTGTAAGCAGGGCACAGGCGAGGAGTGCTGGGAATCCTGGCTGCTGGGCAAGCAGGGCTCTCTGGAAGGGCTATGGGGCAGGTGGGGAATTAGAGGAGTGCTGGGACCCAGGGTACAGGTCCTGGGTGGGTACAGGGGCAAGACTGAGGGCTGTTCCTATGAGCAGGCATGCAGCCACTCTCTCCTTCTCCTGCAGACGAGACATCATTTGAAGCTGGCATCCGTGTCCAGATCCACAGCCAGGAAGAGCCACCCTACATCCATCAGCTGGGCTTTGGTGTTTCACCCGGCTTCCAGACCTTTGTGTCGTGCCAGGAGCAGCGGGTAAGGCAGGATGCCCCACAGCCCCCAGGGAGGTGCTCCCAGGCACCCGGCGCAGTGTGGCCCTGCAGTAATGGCCCTCTTGCCCTGGCAGCTCACCTACCTGCCGCAGCCATGGGGGAACTGCCGGGCCAGCGTGCAGGGGGAGCAGATGCTGCCTGGCTACGATACCTACAGCATTGCTGCCTGTCGCCTGCAGTGCGAGAAGGAGGCCGTGGTGCGGAGCTGCCACTGCCGCATGGTCCACATGCCAGGTGAGGGGTGCACGGGACAGAGTAGTGACACCTCACTGCCCCAACAGCCCTGCCCAAAGCTGCCCCAGTCGCCTACAGCCTACACTCGAGGACCAACCCCCCCCACCCCATCCGTCTGCACCCAAGGGTAGCATCCTGCTTATCCCTCTGCACCCACAGGATTCTCCTGCCCCATCTCTGCACCCAAGGATTCCCCCTGCCCCACCCATTTCCACTCCCAGTCCTTTCCTCACATTGGGTCAACCCTCCTTACACCCTAGATCAGCCTCTTCCCCATCTGCCTTGTACCCAGGGACCACCCCTGCCTCACTAATTTGAGGGGAGTGAATCGAAGGTAGGGGAGCAGAAGTGGGCCAGAATTCCACCCTCCCTGACCACCTGCTTCTCCACAGGCAATGAGTCCATCTGCTCCCCCAACGTGTACATTGAGTGTGCTGACCACACACTGGGTAGGTGCCACAGCAGGCAGATGGTTAGGGGCCAGCCAGGTGCCCTCAGGGAGGGGGCAAGGGGTGTGCAGCCATGCCAATGGGTGCATGTCCCCAGATGCAGCAGTGGAGGACAGCCAGGAACGCTGCATCTGCCCCACGCCATGCAACATGACACGCTACGGCAAGGAGATCTCCATGGTTCGCATCCCCAACAAGGGTTCAGCGCGTTACCTTGCCCGCAAGTACAACAAGAATGAGACCTACATTCGGTGAGCTGCTGGCACTCTGGTGTGCCAAGGGGATGGGCAGGGGTCTGGGGACCTAGGGAACCCCCCACTCCACTCCTTGCAGCATATGGAGACTTGGTCCTAGCACACAGAGTCCCTGCAGCATCCTCTGGTCAGGGGTGGCTGCCACTAGAGCATCTCTGTGAGCCATCCGTGGCTTCTCAGCCCTCCTGCCAGCATCTCCTCACCCCACAGTCCCTCCTGGCACCAGCCTGAATAACACATGAGGGCCCTGGAAGCAAATGGGAGCTGGGGGACTGAAGGAGAGGGGAGATTTGGGAGGGCAATGGGAGTGGGAGGGTTGGTGACCAGCACTTCTTGCTGAGTGCTATGGTGTCCCTACAGGGAGAACTTTCTGGTGCTGGACATCTTCTTCGAGGCGCTCAACTATGAGGCCATTGAGCAGAAGAAAGCCTATGACCTTGCTGGACTTCTTGGTGACTCCCCCAACTTTCCTGTGGGACCCTGAGGCGCAGAGCTCTGGCTCCCAGCTCTGGGAGAAGATGGGGCTGCTTGGGGAGGGGACCACATAGGGCAGGAGCTGGTCACAGGCCAGCTGAACAGTGGCCTGCTGCTGGCTGTCCTCTGTCCCACACATCCCCTGCTCCCTCCGTCTTGCTGCTCCTGCCCCTGAGACCACACTGTCCCACTCTGTCTGACAGCCCTGACATTGCCCACAGCCCCCGCTGGCCCACCCCAGGCTCCTAGTGGCCTACATAGCATCTCTTAGTGACAATGTCCCTGTCCTTCTCCCCAGGGGACATTGGGGGGCAGATGGGCCTGTTCATCGGTGCCAGCATCCTCACCATCCTGGAGATCCTGGACTATGTCTATGAGGTGCGCCCAGCTTTTGGGGCTGTCTTGGTGGTGGGATTGGGCAATGTGCAGTGTGGGGCCCAGGCTCCCTGGAGAGGGAGTGTTGTGCTTGGCCACCCCAGAGGGCTACTACAGCCCCCAAATTGGGGAACACCTAGCAGGAGGCAGTGGGATGAGGACCAGTCACCACCATTGGCTGAGGATGGAGAGGGTGGCAAGCAGAGGTGCTGTCCCCAGTGTCAGCCCCATGCCCTCTGGGCAGACAGGCGAGGGGGCAGCAGGTTTACACAGACTAGGCTGCCCACACGTGGGGTCCAGGGCTGACATCTCATCTGCACGCAGGTGATCCGGGACAGGGTGAGCCGGGCCCTGCGTCGCTCCAAGCCACCTCTAAAGAAGCCCTCAGGCAGCATCGCCACACTGGGACTGGAAGAGCTCAAGGACCAGGTACACCTGTGGGGGTGAGCTGCACAGGGGCCTGCGAGGACAGGGTGTGAGCAGCGTCCATCCTTGCCCTTGAGTGAAGGGATGTCATCCCAAGATCAAGGGACAGCACAACGCCACTTTTGGTGCCCTCAGGCTGGGTGGCAGGGAGCTGGTTGTCCCCAGGGTTGCTCAAAGGGATGGGTTGTGCTGGGTAGGAGGATGGGAGGGACAGGGTGCATGGTGTCTGTGGCCACCTCACTGACTGCCATCCCTGCAGAGCCCCTGCGAGACGTTGGGCCGGCACGTGGAGGGCACCTACAATGCGGGCATCCTGCCTAACCACCACCACCGCCACCACTACCGCCACCAGGGCACCTTCGAGGACTTCGCCTGCTAGGCCAGCTGAGTACTGGGAGGGGCAGCCCTATGCCACTCCCCTCCCCATCATCCGCATGGAGAAGGGACCGCGGCACTGGGCCACTGGAGCTGCCTCGGAACTGGCATCGGAACCCCAGCCCTTTTGCCCGTTCCTTCCACTTGCCCCCAGCACATGGGCTCAGCCCCATCTCAAGCACACGGTGTGGAGGGGAATGGGCATGCCAGGGTGGGTTGGGGGAGCAGCAAAATGTGGGGCAGAGAGACCCTGGCAGTGCAGAGCATGCAGGGGGTAAGTCGGGCTTCCTGTGAGCCCCTTCCCTGCTGAATCCTCCTGGGTGGGAGTCTCTACTCTTGCATGGTCCTCTCCAGGAGAGAGATGTGCTTGGAATGGATTCCCCCCCACCTAGGGACTGCCCCACCACCACCTTCCTGCTGCAGGGTAGGGCAGCACTGCAGGGCACCAATCTGAGCAGAATGGTCCCCCTGGCAAGCCCAGGGACACCCCACCTNCCGTGCACGTATCCCCTGCCACGCTCCCACCCCCCGGGTGCTGAGCACCTGCTGTGCCTCCCCCAGACTGTACACGGTTAGGAGAGTGCCCCGTGCCCAGCACCACAGCCACAGCCTGACCTGCCTTGGCCAGGACAGCTCACAGCCTGCCCTGAGATGGCAGGACCCATGGCAGGACCCAGAGCACTCCTGTCCTGTCCCACATTGCCCCCTCCCCCTCCACTGTAGCAGACACCAGCGCAGGGCAAACCGCCCAACAATATCTCAGGAGGGGGGGCAGGCTGGCAAAGCCCCCCTCAACTCACACTTGTGGCAGAGAGGGGACTCCTAGTGCAGGAATTTGGGAACCCCTGGAGGAGGCTGGGTTTGAGCCAAGTAGCCCTTGACCCTACCTGTTTGGTCCCCTTGCCTGGTTGGTGCCCACGGATGGAACATGGCCATGGCATGCCATGGCCAAAGCCATAGATGCAGGAGGAGCCATCATTCTTGCAGTCCCCAAGGACACACACGTGGGAGCACCTGCCCTGGTTCTGGCTATGCACTGCCCAATGGCCCTCCAAAACCTACACCCAGTTGGAAACACCTTTTCCATGGGTGCAAGCCCCTGGCTGCATGTTGTCCTGTGGAGGGGAACACTCAGCAAACCTCCTGGCAGGACAAGCACAGCCATGCTCCTAGGGGATATCCTCAAGAGCACCCTGTGCCAGGTCCATGTGTGGTCCCCATCCAGCCACCTGCAAGCAGGAGTGTCCCCTGAGGGGTGCTATCCATGATCCTGGGGACGTGCCATGGCATGCCAGCCATCCTTACACCAAGATCTCCTGTAGCAGACCAGGGCATGCAGGATGTGGCTCCCACCCTGCTAGCAGAAGCAGGGTGGGCACAGGCACCACGGTGGGAGGGCTGAGGTGAATGCCCTCGTGCTGGTGAATGTGAGAGATGTGTGTCACATTTTTATAAATGTACAAATGCTCCCTAATAAAGAGGCACAAGTAGGTCTGGAGCTGCCTGTGAGAGCTGGGGGCAGCAGGCAGGGCTGGAGGGGGATGGAGAGGTGAGGGACCCTAGGGGAGGTGGCAGTGGGATCCAGGGAGCACCTTACAGCCCTGCATCCACGTGCTGGGCACAGCAAGTCTGGGCCATAGGTTCTGTCCCTCTGGCCAGGGGTGACACAATATAGGGGAGATGCCAAGGGCATCATCAGCTGCCCCATGGTGAGACCTCCAGCAGGACCTCTATGGGTGCCACAGGCAGTGGATGCCATGGGCAAGGGATGTGGNTATAGCTGTTCCCAGACAGACCCCTGCACTGTGACTTCTCATCCCTCCAGTGTTGGCCCTCGTAGTCATTATTGCAGCACTGCAAACCTACTGCCTTCCCCCACTCCTACCCCCATTCCACCGTGCTCTAGAGCCCTCCACATCCTCTCCTCACNGGGCAGGCTGGCAAAGCCCCCCTCAACTCACACTTGTGGCAGAGAGGGGACTCCTAGTGCAGGAATTTGGGAACCCCTGGAGGAGGCTGGGTTTGAGCCAAGTAGCCCTTGACCCTACCTGTTTGGTCCCCTTGCCTGGTTGGTGCCCACGGATGGAACATGGCCATGGCATGCCATGGCCAAAGCCATAGATGCAGGAGGAGCCATCATTCTTGCAGTCCCCAAGGACACACACGTGGGAGCACCTGCCCTGGTTCTGGCTATGCACTGCCCAATGGCCCTCCAAAACCTACACCCAGTTGGAAACACCTTTTCCATGGGTGCAAGCCCCTGGCTGCATGTTGTCCTGTGGAGGGGAACACTCAGCAAACCTCCTGGCAGGACAAGCACAGCCATGCTCCTAGGGGATATCCTCAAGAGCACCCTGTGCCAGGTCCATGTGTGGTCCCCATCCAGCCACCTGCAAGCAGGAGTGTCCCCTGAGGGGTGCTATCCATGATCCTGGGGACGTGCCATGGCATGCCAGCCATCCTTACACCAAGATCTCCTGTAGCAGACCAGGGCATGCAGGATGTGGCTCCCACCCTGCTAGCAGAAGCAGGGTGGGCACAGGCACCACGGTGGGAGGGCTGAGGTGAATGCCCTCGTGCTGGTGAATGTGAGAGATGTGTGTCACATTTTTATAAATGTACAAATGCTCCCTAATAAAGAGGCACAAGTAGGTCTGGAGCTGCCTGTGAGAGCTGGGGGCAGCAGGCAGGGCTGGAGGGGGATGGAGAGGTGAGGGACCCTAGGGGAGGTGGCAGTGGGATCCAGGGAGCACCTTACAGCCCTGCATCCACGTGCTGGGCACAGCAAGTCTGGGCCATAGGTTCTGTCCCTCTGGCCAGGGGTGACACAATATAGGGGAGATGCCAAGGGCATCATCAGCTGCCCCATGGTGAGACCTCCAGCAGGACCTCTATGGGTGCCACAGGCAGTGGATGCCATGGGCAAGGGATGTGGGGTGAAACTTAAACAGAGGAGGTGGAGGATGACTGGGGACAAAGGAGGGCATGGCTGGAGTTGAGCCCTGGAGCTTTCCCTGATTCCTGCCTTCTAGAATCTCCAAACCCTTTTTCATCTGCCCCAGCTGCCCTGCAGACTGGAGAGTGGGAACAAAATGGAAGGTTGCCAGAACTAGGCATTGCAGGTTTCCCTCCAAAGCAGTAAGGTTAAGTGGGTGCAGTGGGGACACAGGACACCATCCCACAGCTGACAGCATGCCCTGGGAGAGGAGCACTGGGGTTGGGTCCTAAAGGGAAAAGTGAGAAAATAGCTACATCCTCCCCATATTTTCATCATCACCTAGTAAGAGGATCAGGCCTCAGGAGAGGTCTCAGAAGCTCTGTTGTGCCCTAGCAAAGACTTGGCATACAGTTATTTTTATCTGCTGCTCTCAGCACCTCTGTTCTTTAAATAGGCAACTTCCCAGTGGCTCCTAGAGGTGATATCTCCTGTCTCCCACTGCCTCCAAGTAGGATGGGCAGGCGAGGGGACACCAGCACCAGCTGAGGAGGACCAGCAGAATAACCTAGATTTAGCTCCAAACTCCAGTGCTGTGGCCTCCTAGTGCTCCTTCCCATGCCTTGCCTGTCCAAGAGCCATCAGGGGTCTGTGTTCCCCATGGACTGGGGTCACTGCTACCTGGGGCTCACCAGGCTGCACAGCAATGTCAGCCCAGCCCAGCACTGCTGGAATCACCTGTTAATGAGCCACATGAACAGCTGGGGCATAATTAGAAGGGGATCCACTAGAGTGAAATAGGCCCTTGATTTTAATGAGTGCAGCCTTCTGGACAAATGCCAGGCCCCTGACCACAGCAGGACTGACTGCACTGACCACGTCTCCTGGCACTGTGGAGGTGCCAACCCCAGCAGACTCACCTCCTGTGAGATGCAGAGCTGGCCCCAGCGAGGGGCACTAGGATGGAGGAGCCAGCAAGGATCACTTCTGCCCGTGGGATAGGCACTTCCCACCAGGATTCCACTGCCACTCACCACAACCACAGCTATTCCCAGGGTAAAGCTACATTTCCAAGGAAAGAAACCATCTGGCTTGGAAGCAGAGGAGCTGTAAGTGAGCCCCAGAGTGCAACAGGGCAAGTAGCCTCATTGCTGTCACCTCCTCCCCAGTGATGCTACTGGTGACAGGAAACAACTGGAGAAAAAAAGAGTGCCCCTCAGCATCTCCTGATGACCTGAGTGTGTGGCAAGCTCCCTGCTTTGCTCCTGGCTCTTTCCCCATGACTCACAGGCTTGGAAAATGCATCAATGGGGCCTGGCAGGGAGCACTCTCACAGTTTAAAGCCCAGTTTAAGGCCCTTTTCTTGTCACAGTGCAAGGAATCAGATGCCTGCCCACTGTCACTGTCCCCTACTGGCACTCTGCCTACACCTGCCAGCCCTGCACAGGCAGGAGAGGACAGGGTGCAGTTGTGCCCATGTGCCTATCATCACAGGTCTCTGCCATTGCCCAGTGAGCCCATTTACTTCACCCAGGCACAGGAAGATTGTTCTGGGGCCTGGCCAAGTGGCCCAGCCTGTTCCCATCACCAAACCTCTTCCCAAAGCTTTGCACATCCTTCCCCAGGGTTTTGGCATGTTTCGATGTTGCAAATAAGCTGGCGAACACCAAAGTGGCTACAAACCCTGCCAGCTCCTTCTGAAAGAGAGAAATAACCATGCTGGGAGTGCCAAGAGCACTGTCTTTTGCTTGTACATAGAGAGGAGGAGCAGGGGAGGCTTTGCTGGTGTTGATAGTATCGAGTGTTAAGCATGCAAACAGCAATGAGGAGGCACAAGGAACTCTATCTTGTGACAGTTAAATGACAGTTCTGCCTTTCCTTTTGCAGCCAACGTGAAGCCAGTTTGCTTTATTACCCTTTGGGGTTACTCTTCTAACACCTAACTACATCTGACTCCTCCTAGCTCTGCTTTCAGAGGAGAAATGTATCTGTAACACACCTGCATCTGCCTCACTCCCTCTGTCCCAGATTCCCATTGAAAAGGAATTAAGGATGTGCTTTTCTCAAAAAGAGAAGCTAACAGTTATCATCTGAAATAGAATAAAATGATATTTAAATATATACACTCCTACACTGTGGATATGAAGGCTGAAGCAGGAATGTATGAATGAAGTAGCTTTGGGGAAGGCATGCCTCACAGCCCAGGGGTTTTCTAGGAGTTCCACTGAGGGTTTGATTGATAACTGACAGCAAGTAGGTTCAGTTAATTTTCTTAGGGATGTCTCTTTGATACATCTGGTAAAATATGATGGCCAAAGGGCTGATAGGAAGAGCGTGTAGAGCCATGAAAGTCACAGCCAGAGCTGGCAGCATGAGTAAGGGGCACAGTCCTCTCCTTCTCACACTGCAAATAGGAGCTGGAAGTGGTGAGACAGCCCAAGGCAGCACCATGGCACCCTGCCTGACCCAGAACTGGAAACCACAAGATGCTTGAGGTGCCTTAAGATTGAAAACAGTCCAAAAAAAAGGGTAAAACCAATCCAGAGAGGGCAGGTCCAGTCCTAATAATTCAACACAGGGCTTGGATGCAGTTTCTGGCTCAGTAGTTTCCTTTGGAGATGATCCCAGATGCTCCATGGCCAAGCTCACCCCACTTGGGCACCTGATCTCTGCTCTGACTTGTGCCAGGGGTCCCTCATTACTCATGGACAGCCCACAAAGGCTGGGGAACAGCATGTGAGGGAGGATACATGGCTGCACCAGCCCCTCACCACAGCACTTTTCCACCCACAGCCAGGACTGAAAAAGGCTAAAAACCTGTGGTCAGTGAGACCACAAATTTATGGCACCAGGAAAGACAGGGCATGACCCAGAGCTCAGCATGCTGCAGGTGGGCACCAGAGTTTCCTGTGGCAAGGAGCTCAGCATCCTGGTGCTCCAACAGTGACTGGTAGCAGCTAGTGACAGCAGGACAGCCCCAGGGAGGTGCAAGGCTCCTGCTGCAAGTTCCCAGGGGTTCAAGCTGGTATTTCCAAGTGTCTGCTTGGCCTAGCACATGACAACCTGTCTGTAAGCCAATGGACTCCTCTTGGCCTCACGAAGGAGAGGTGGTCATTTCCCAGCCCAGGCAGAAGATGCTGCAGGTGGTTAGGGGAAAGCAGCATCCCTAGGAAGCAGTCCAGCCAGCTGCAGCAAGGTTTTGTACAAGCTGCCAGCACCTACCCCCAGGCAGACCATCAGCAGGACACCCAGAGTGCCCCAGGGAAGAATCAGCCAGACCCATGAGTTCATCTCTCCCTTTTATTAGTGTAAACTCACACACTTCCCCTCCTCTCCCCACTATTAAATACAAACCAGGAGCAGAGACCAGCTCCTCAGTCACTTTCTCCTTAGGAGATGTGCAGCCAAACCCTCTGCTGTGCCCATCAGAACATGAAGGCAGCCCTGTAGTGGGGAGGGCTCCCATCTCTGTGGGGGAACTCTCATCCAAGGGCTGCAATCTCCGACGTCCTATCAATACTGCATAGGCCGAAGCGGCCTGGGTCATGGTTCCCATGGGGAGCAGCTCACAGTACGTGAATACAGCCTGTGCCCACTGGCTCTGGGGCCACCACTCCCCCCACCCTAACTCACCACGAGTGCTCTGACTTGTTGCCAAGTCACCAAACACCAAACCCAACTTCCTTATTGCTCTTTTGGGGTGGGACGTGATCCCATCCTGCTGTCCCTGCACGACCAGGCTGATGCCCTGAGGGAGCAAAGGGGTACAGCCCTGTCCCAGGGTGCTGGGAGAACTATGCAGGATGATCCCCCAGGCCCATCGCAAACATGTCCCCACAGCAGGGCAACCTTAGAAATGTGTGCCCTTGGTTTAGGGGGGGAACAGCAGGGGACAGGGTAGCCCATTGCCTCCCAGCAGGGAAGCAGTGCCAGGACGGAGGGATGGGGCTGGCAGCCAGCACCTCTGGGGTGAGGAGCCAGGCATTCCAGGGCTTGCATCTCAGTGATTCTTACTTTAACCTCACCCTGGGGTCTGCATAGCTGTGGCCACTTCAGAAGGACCTGGGCACCCCAGGCTGGCAGACCCCGGCCTGGGTAGCCCCAGTGGAGCAAGACAAGCTCAGGTACTGGCAATCCCCGAAGATGCCAGGAGGAGGAAGACAGATTTGGGCAGCAGAAGAGGTGAGGTGGGCAAGCAGGCACGGCAGGGCAGGACCAGCTCCTCCACGCCTTGGGGTTCAGGTGCTGTTGCCTTGCTCCTGCTCAAAAAGCACCATGGCTAGCTGGGAGCGAGACCCTATGCCCTCCAGGCTGCTCTGTACACAGCGGTGGTAGATCTCCTCGCTGAGCCGGGGGTTGCAGGCCTGGTGCCGGTAGCGCTGCAACAGGGCAGGCTCCACAGCCCGGAAGACGTGGAGGTTGGAGTACTTGATGAACATGTCATAGATGTCCAAGGTCTCCAGTATGTCCTCATTCTCCTGCACATCACCCACCATGCGGGTGCGTGCTGCCATGTAGTCAGCATTGTAGAAGCAAGCTTCATGGAAGACATCACGGTCAAAGCGCCCCGCATCCCGTAGCAGGTCCAGGGTGGTGGGTGGCACCTGGTTGTGATAAGCAATAGCAGGGTTGTAGCCCTGGAAATGGATGGGGAAGAAGACCTGCCAGTTGTTGATGGTGTTCATCCGGCAGCGGTTCAGGAAGTCGACAGTGACCTCGGTTCCCACACCAGCCACGAAGAAAAGCGTGTCGACAGGATGCTTCTTGGAAATGATGTCCATGACCTTGATTTGGGAGGGTGCATCTGTCTTAACACTGATCCATGGGATCTTCACCTCTGCGTACTTGCGCTCATACTCTGTGATCTGGGCCTTTACAGAGGCAAAGATGTCATTCTGAGTGACCTGCTGGGCCTCAAAGGGGTCATAGATGAAGAGGAAGGTGAGTATTGCATTCTCACTGCTCTCAAAGGCAGCTGCCGCATAAGCCTCCAAAAAGTGGGCAGCGTAGTCCCGGTCATGAGCTGTAAGTGGCAGGATGACATTGATGCGGCTGGCCTCTGTCACATAGGGCATGGGGATGATCTCCACCTCGCTAAGGGGCCGCATTAGGTGCACACGCTTGGTGACAGAGCGGCTGTGGCCCTTCTGGGTGACCACCTCTACCTGGAGGTCCAGCGTGTACTCCATGCCCCGTGTGGGGTCAAAGCGCCGGTACCCATTCACTAGCTGCTGCTTGCGGACGTGGAGCACTGGCTGGTACTTGCGGTTCAGCTCCTCCATGGCTGTGGCCACCACATCAGCCACATCTGCCAGATCTGCACCCTGAAGCTCACACTTGGGGGAGCCATCCACACAGGCATAGATCTGCTCCTCTGTGAAGTATTCCCAGCGTAGCACCTCAAACCGAGTTTTGGGTTGGAAGGGGGGTGGGATGCCAACAGGCCACGTGGCACCATGATCCCCATCAGCAGACAGGCTGCTGGCATTCTGGATCTCCAGCTGCAAGAGGAGAGATGGAGCAGTGAGAGTTAAGGCAGGTGTCTTCCAGAAAGTATGTCTTCCAGCTCTGAGTGCAGGCAAGATGACTCTGGATACTCGGAGACCAGCTGCTCCTGGCCCAAAGAACAGTGCCAGAACAATCCTGCCTTCAGCCCAACTCATGTCCAGCATCTCAGGTTTCCTCTGAACAGCACCTCAAATATGGTATGGCACATCCTTTGGCAGGATCTATGCCCTCTCCCACTCTGCTCAGCCTTTTCACTCCCTGAACCACCACAGCTCCAGAACCTATTCAGGTCCAAAGCTGCTCTCTAGCCAGCACCATTGCCCCTGCAGCTACATGGGCTCAGCTGATCCTGTCCCACAGCAGGTTCTGGTGAGAAACCCTCATATTAGAGTGGAGAGGTGACACAAAGTGAGCAGAAAGACCACAGACATTAGAGGAGGATCCCAGACCCTCCCGACCAAGCCAGATCTCACCTGGAGCTGCTGGATCTCCTGGTAGGTCCTCTCAAGCTCCACCTGTGCAAAGTACTTGTGCAGACGGTACATCTGAAGAGGATCCAGCACAGGGTGGACAGTGAAGGCACTCTGGAAACGGAGATCAGTCTCTTGCTCAAGGTCGACATTCTTTCCCAGCTCAAAACAGTGGTAATGCAGGCCCTGTGCCATGCAGGAGAAAACAGGTCATGGCCAGCCCATGACAAGGTGCAAGGGCTGGTCCCCCCAGGATGTGGGAGTCCACAGGGAGGTGGGCAAACACACCAGACCAGGATCAGGCCTTCAGAGGCCATCTTTGCTGCAGGACCTACCTCATGCTCCTCGGCACAGTTGATGCCTGTGTAGTCAATGATGCAGCGGCCCAGCCACTCATCAGGCCGGGCGCTGAGGATATCGTTGCGACAGCTTTCCAGGTGCTGCTGCAGAAGCAGGAGGAGGCTGCGGGACAGCAAGTAGCCGAATCCCCCATAGCAGTAGCGTCCCTCAGTGTCCCCACCAATGAACTCCTCAGGACGGCCCAGGTAGAGGTGGGTGTCAATGCTGAGGTGGGCAACCAGGCGGCTGATGCGGTACGCCTCTGTGTAGGTATCATCCTGCACCAAGAAGAACCAGTCGAAGTCATTCACGTAGTGGTCCAGAAGGTACCTGATGGTTTGGTACATGTTCCAGATGGGCCGCTCGTCACTGTGGGTCACCACGGTCATGCCATGGGGCATTTTGCGGCCCCGTGTGCCTGTGAAGTACACCAGGCGCTCCAGGCGGTGGGCAAGGGTGCGGTTGACAGCCACTCCCAATGTGTTCAGTGTGCTCTTGGAGGTTAGCACACCCACAAAGAGTCGCTGCCGCATCCCCAGCTCCGTGCTGATGTACCGGGTCCTGCAAGAGGGGGAAAACATCTGGCCTCAGGGCAATGCATCCCCACCTCAGCCTGCAGCCCCCGTGTCTGCCTCAATGACACTGACCTCAGTTCCTCTGCAGGAACTGTTCCCAGGCTCTTCAACCACACAGGCAAGACATCACCCCAGCAGCACAGGCTGCCATTATGCCTGGGCTAGAGGCACAGCAGAACACCCTGCTGAGGTCCCCCCAACATGAAACCACAGGGGATCCTCCGTTCCTGTGAACTGGCCATCCTGACTTAAATCAGAGGCTCACAAAGAGCTGAGCACAGCTGAAAGAAGGAAACAGAGCTGCACACCCCAGCTCTAGGAGGGACAAGACCCATCAGGCAGCCCAACATGAAGCCAATCCTGGCCAGGACAGCTGAGCTGGGAAGCACCTTCCCGCTGCCCCTGCCAGACACACTGCTCTCAAGCAGGCAGGCAGGCAGGGCAAGAGAGCCTGTGCTGCCCTCCCCAGGGAAGCAAGGCCCCACTGGAGTGGCTGAAGCCAGTATGGGGCCAGCTGCGTCCCCCTCCCCACCACGGCCCCCAGCTGCCCGCTCACAATGACTTTCAGTTTTAAATCTCCCATCCCGGCACAGCGGCAGGAAGCAACACTCCCCCTCTAGCCCCCAGCCGTCGCCTGGCACACACTGGCCCTATTCAGCCCCCTCCATCCACCCACCGCCTCTCCGGGACAAGGAAGCCTTTTCACTGCCTGCTCCCTGTCATTCCGTGGACGTCAGGGCAGGCTGGAGTTTGCAGTGTTGGGTAGGGACATGCCATCGCGGGAGGGGTCCCTTCCAGGGCAGGGCAGAAGAGGGGCCAGATCAGGGTGCCTGGCAGGGCGTGCTGTAGCAGGCAACCCTTGCACAGCATTCGGCAGTGAGGGCATGAGACTTTTCCAGATACTCCTGAGACGAGTACGGGGGATAAGCAGGGAGGGAAAGAAGGGGACAGAGGAGAGGAAGGGAAGCAGCAGGGAAATATGCTTGCCCTGCGAAAAATCCGGCTGCAACCGTGAATGGCTGCAGGAGGTGGTGAGAACATCATTAGGTCACCTGTAAAGTCCCTCAGCACCAGGCCTGCTAGCAGCGACGGGCAGGAAGACAGCCCCCCAGCAGCGGCCTGCTGAGCAGGAGTAGGCAGGCAGTCCCCCAGCACCAGCCCCGCAGACGTACACCCAAAGCCCAGACAGGGCCGGAGGCCCTTCCTCCGCCGAGGCCCAGCTACCCCAGCCCGGCCCGGTCCGGCCCGGTCCGCCCCGGCTCCCCGCACCTGACGGCCTTCTTGGCGGCCCTGCCGGGGCTGGGCGGGCGGTAGGGCACAACGCGGGGTTCCCAGCTGTCGGCGCCTAGCCCGGCGGGCACGGCGTTGGGCCTGCGCGCCGCGTTGCCGTTGGTGTTGCCGGGGGCGGCGGGGCGCGGCGGCGGCCCGCAGGGCTCTTCCACCCAGGTGACGCTGAGGAGGCTGAGGGTGAAGCCCAGCGAGACGCCGATGGCCACCGGCCCAGCGGGCCGCAACACCGACAGCACTAGCGACAGCCGCATGGCCGGGACAGAACAGGGACCAAGGACTGGTCCTAGGGCAGCTCCAGCTGCCGCTGGCGGCGCCGCCGTCCGACGTGTCACCCGCTGGCCCCGCCCCGCTGCACGTCTCCGTGGAGCGGCCAAGCCAGCCAATGGGCCGCGCATCCCCCGCCGCGTCACGCGGTGGGGCGGGGCGAAGCTGGGGAGAGGGGTGCTGGCGTGGGGGGCGGAGCCAGGTTGCTAGGCGACCGCGCGGTAGGATACCTTTCCCTCACCACCCCTTCGCCCTGGGGCAGGGAACACGCTGGGAAGTGAGGCACGGGTTGGGACCCCCACGCCTCTCTCCTCTCCCAGGTTCAGGAGGCGTCACAGAATCGCTTAGTTTGGGAAAGATCTCCAAGATCAGCGAGTCAGACTATTAACCTAACCCTGACAAGTCCACTACTAAATCCTGTCTCTCAGCACCTCGTCTGCACGTCTTTTAAATACCTCCTGGAATGATGACTTCACCGCTTCCCTGGGCAGCCTGTTCCAGGGCTTGACAACCCTTTTAATGAAGATATTTTCCTAATATCCAACCTGAACCTCCCCTGGTGGAGCCTGAGGCCATTCCCTCTCGCCCGACTGACTCACCTCATTACAACCTCCTTTCAGGTAGTTGTAGAGAGCAAGAAGGTCCCCCCCACCCCGAGCCTCTTTCAGGCTAAACAATCCCAGCTTCCTCATAAGACTTGTGCTTTTGACCCTTCACCAGCTTTGTTGCCCTTCTCTGGACATGCTCCAGCACCTCAATGTCCATCCTGTAGTGAAGGCTGCAAAACTGAACCCAGTATTCAAGGTGCATCCTCACCAGTACAAAGTACAGGGGGTCAATCACTTCCCTAGTCCTGCTGGCCACACTATTGCTGATACAAACTAGGATGCTATTGGCTTTTTTGGCCACCTGGGCACACTGCTGGCTCATCTTCAGCCAGCTATCAACCAACACCACCAGCTTGTTTTCTGCTGGCCAGCTTTCCAGCCACTCTTCCCCCTAAGGCTGTAGCATTCCATGAGGCTGTTGTGACACAAGAGGAGGACCCAGCACTTGGCCTTGTTGAATCTCATCCCACTGGCCTCCGTCCATTGACCCAGCCTGCCCAGATCTCTCTGCGGAGCCTCCTTTCCCTCCAGCAGATAACACTCCTGCCCAATGTGGTGTTGTCTGCTAACTTACTAAGGATGTGTGTTGCTGTGGGGCAAGTTGGTGCCCAGTACCTGGCACACACCAAGCCATGGTGTTCACCCTTGGCACTGAGGGGTGGCTCCCAGCCCTGGCTGTCCACTTAGAAGCATCCTCTGGCTCAGGAAGTACATTTGGCTGGGCCGTGACGTGTCTAGGCTGGCACATGGTGCCTGAGCCAACTTAAGGGCAGATTTCCCCAGGCAGGTGCTGTGGGGCTGAGGCACAACTGGTCCTTTGTTCCTGGGACTTGGAGGCTGCTGCAGAGCCAGCCAGGCATAGCTGCTGTGTTCCCTCCCTGGGAAAGCCCAACCCACAACGCTAATGAATTTGTAACAGTCCTGAGGTGTCATGCCCACCTTCTCAAATCACTTCCAGAACGCATGAGCAGTGGTTATGGAATCTACCTGGTCATTCCTAGGAGGTAAGTAATGGTTGTGGGTGGGTGGGATGGATGGGTCTGGGGCCAGGAGCAGCAAAGCACAGGCCATGGATTGTAGGAGGCAGCTGGGCATGCTGGGGGCCAGACAAGCAGGCATGCAGGGGGGCAAGCAGCAGCTGGAAGACCTTTGGATGCAGAGCAGCAATCTGTGCTAGGCAAGAAGGAGGGCAAGCAGAGCAGGAGGAGATCCCAGCAGCAAGGAACCTTATCCTATGAGTCAAAATAAGACCAAAGAGATAGGCTTCTCCAGGTGGGGCCAGGTCACCATCCTACTATGAGCTGTCTGCAGCACAGAGCCACTTGCCTGCCAGCCACCAGACAAAGCCAGCCTGGGCAGACAGAGTGGGAGGAACCTGCTCGNTCCCACTGGCCTCAGTCCATTGACCCAGCCTGCCCAGATCTCTCTGCGGAGCCTCCTTTCCCTCCAGCAGATAACACTCCTGCCCAATGTGGTGTTGTCTGCTAACTTACTAAGGATGTGTGTTGCTGTGGGGCAAGTTGGTGCCCAGTACCTGGCACACACCAAGCCATGGTGTTCACCCTTGGCACTGAGGGGTGGCTCCCAGCCCTGGCTGTCCACTTAGAAGCATCCTCTGGCTCAGGAAGTACATTTGGCTGGGCCGTGACATGTCTAGGCTGGCACATGGTGCCTGAGCCAACTTAAGGGCAGATTTCCCCAGGCAGGTGCTGTGGGGCTGAGGCACAACTGGTCCTTTGTTCCTGGGACTTGGAGGCTGCTGCAGAGCCAGCCAGGCATAGCTGCTGTGTTCCCTCCCTGGGAAAGCCCAACCCACAACGCTAATGAATTTGTAACAGTCCTGAGGTGTCATGCCCACCTTCTCAAATCACTTCCAGAACGCATGAGCAGTGGTTATGGAATCTACCTGGTCATTCCTAGGAGGTAAGTAATGGTTGTGGGTGGGTGGGATGGATGGGTCTGGGGCCAGGAGCAGCAAAGCACAGGCCATGGATTGTAGGAGGCAGCTGGGCATGCTGGGGGCCAGACAAGCAGGCATGCAGGGGGGCAAGCAGCAGCTGGAAGACCTTTGGATGCAGAGCAGCAATCTGTGCTAGGCAAGAAGGAGGGCAAGCAGAGCAGGAGGAGATCCCAGCAGCAAGGAACCTTATCCTATGAGTCAAAATAAGACCAAAGAGATAGGCTTCTCCAGGTGGGGCCAGGTCACCATCCTACTATGAGCTGTCTGCAGCACAGAGCCACTTGCCTGCCAGCCACCAGACAAAGCCAGCCTGGGCAGACAGAGTGGGAGGAACCTGCTCGGGGCAGAGTTTGCCATACACATGGAGCCTCCAGCATAGGGATGATCTGATCCAGAAGCTGAAAGGCCAGCAGCCCTATGTCACTTCTCAGTACCAGGCACTACTGAGTAAGGATAAGAAGGAGGACCTGGCCTTTCTGCCTGTTCCTTGCCCATGCTTCAACTTTCAGCAGCCTCAGAGCCATGAAGGCTCTCAGGTGTCTCTGGATTAGCTCTGGCTAATGGAGAGCCCATCCCACCATTCCCATGAAACACATTCTGCCTGCCAAAGGCATCCTGTTGTCTGCAGAGCATGGCAGCAAACTGAGGGCAGGAGGGAGGCAACTTGGTTCCAGAGTCTCTTTCATTTTCTGGAACAAAGCAGCCTGTTTTCATCAAGAAGCTGTTGGCTGCATCCCACCCCCTAGAGATACAGGACCATCATCCAAGCTTGGCTCGTTTTCATAGGCTTTTTTTCTCCTGAATAGGCCAAGACAAGCAATAGGCAAAGGCAGTCACATGGATGGCAGTTTAATAAAGAACATACAAAAAATAGAAACAGAGGGAACACGATGGAATGAGGACATGCCAGAAGGGAAAAGATATAGAGAAATGAGCAGAGATTTTCCACGGAAAAAGGCCAGAAAGCAGGTGTGACATAAACAACCAATTTCCCCTGTTTTCTGCACACAGAGAAATGTGTTAGGGATAGATGTACTCGATTTCCTTTGTAGTTTGGAATATGTAATACTGGTCACACTGTACGAACCCTGATGACTTTACATGAGTGATAAGAGAAGTTTCATTCTGAAATGACCCTGTTGGTCTGAGCAGAGGTGCAGATTGGAGAAAGTACTCAAGTTTTCAGAAACAAGACTCTGAGCTCAGGAAAACTGCACAAAGATGAAGCTGTGGGCAGAGTGAACCAATACCCAAGGCTTGCTGTGGCAGTGGCTTAGCACAGGGCCCTGTGCCTTGCCCCAGGAGATCCCACAGGGTCGGTGGGCAGCAGTGTCGTTCCTCAGGCAGCCCCTTCACAGCCCCCCACCATCTGCAGCTCTTGCTTTTGTCTCCCTGTGTTGGCATGGGGCTGGGAAGGGGCTGCCAGAGGAACAGCTACTGCTGCCAAGAGACTTCTGCTTGCCAGGATTTCCCGGGGGGTCTCTGGGCACTGCAGCCAGTAGGTGCCAACTCCAGCTCTGCTGAGCTCCATGGCCTTGCACCTACCCATTCTGCCTGCACCTCCCAGCCACGCGCACGGGGATGAGTAGGCAGCCTTTATAGGTGCTGCACACATGTGCATTTGGTCCTCTGAACGCAGGTGCTGCAGTCCAGGCACCCTGCACACTGCCCGGTGCTCTGCTCCTGCCACCTGCACCAGTGGCAACTCCTGCCCTGCATGACCCTGCGTATGCCTTCAACGTGGCTGTCCTGCGCTTTTCACACCAACACCCCTGCTGCATCCCATCCTGCTCTGTCCCCTATGCACTGTGCTTCAGGGTCTCCAGCCCTTGCAGCCCCTGCATGCTGAGTGCACGGCACAGCCCCATACACAATGGGCCATACTGCACGCACGACGTTGCTCTGACACGCTGCTGCGCGGCCCGGCACACGCCACGCCACCCTGGCGCACATCTCCGTGCACCTTGGGGCGCACTCTCGAATTCGCGAACCGGGGCACACCACAGCACACTGCCGGTGCCTGCCCCCACCGCCCCTCCCCGGTGAGGCCCCGCCCCCCAGCCGGCGCGGTGACGCGGCGCGGTGACGTCAGGCGGAGCTGTCCGCTCAGCACCGCGCAGNCGGGGCCGACCGCAGGGGGCGGCGGGGAGCGTCGCGGCGGAGCCGGGCTGTGCCCCGAACACTGCTTCTGTGCCCTCTCCGCCACACTGTGCCATACAGGGCAGGGAGAGGAGGGCGGGGGGCCCGGGGCAGGCCGCCTTGTGAGCCCGGGGCTGCGGGGAGGGCGGCACAGGTGGGTAACTCCCGGCACCAATGAGCAGGCGCGGGGCTCCCCTAGCAACAGTGCCCGCGCCAATGGGCGCCGGGAGCTGCCTGCAACGCTGCCTGCGGCGCTGCTTGCAGCCCTGCTGGGGACGGGTCTTCCCAGGCGACCCTTCCCCGCTGCCCTGGCACCGGCCTGGCGTGGGGTTAAGGTCGTGCCGATCTCTGCCGTGGCAAGCTATGCCGACCTGAGCCATGTCTTGCCGCATCTCCCACAGCCTTGCTTTCACCCGCACGGCATTGCCCGACCCCGCCGGGGGAGCCAGAGCCGGTGTGTTGCTCCTGAACCCTGTGGTTAAAGTCCAATCCTGCTTAGCGTCCTCCCCGGGGGCTTGGTAGGGTGGGCAGGGGGCCAGCGCTCAGCTGCCCGTTCCGTACCCGCCTGCTTCCCCGGCGATTAGGCGCTGCGCTCGGCTTCCCCGGAGGATTTGCCTTGGCTAGTGTTTCCTTCCCCAGACAGGGAGGGAGGAGGTTGGCGGCTGGGGAAGAGGTGCTGATGGAGCCTGGCCCGGGCAGCAGTGGGGTGCTGGGCAATAGGGAACTATGGCTGAAGCCTCTACCCTCTTCCCTGTCCTTTCTCTTTGCACTGGTTTTGTGAGCCTGCCTGAGCTGTCTGCTTTAACGTGGCTCTTGGAAGGACTGACACTGGCCCAGTGACAAACAGTGACAATGAACTCATCCTAAACCAAGCTCAGAAAGGCACCAGGGGAGCAAAGGGATGCTTGAACTGGCTCCAGGTGGGAGCAGACAGACGGTTGCTGTAATTAGGTTTAAGCTGGAGCTGGATCAGTCTTTGCAGGGGATTATGACCCCTCCGTCTGGGTAGGCACTGTGGGGGGCCCAGCCACCGCCTGTTCAGCAGCACAGCCATGGGATTACGAGGGAGTCCTTGGGTAAGGGGCAATGCCAGCCAAGGCTGGTCCCTTTCTGGCCCCATGGGTCAGCGTGGGAGGGCTGAATCCAGTGTGAGGGCTCGCTTTGTTACAAGGACACTAGAGGTTGGAGTGGGGATGAAAAATAGCCAGAAATATGATTAAAGGATTGGAGAAAATGCCTTGGAGTACAAGTTTTAAGAGCTCAGTCTGTTTAACCTATAGAAATAGAAGACTCAGGAGTGACTTAATTACCAAGCACAATTACTTTACAGGTATAAAATACCAGGTAGCAGAAGTCTCCATTTAATCAATCAGGGAAAGGGTACTGGAGAGCCAAGAGCAGGAAACTGAAGCCAGAGACAAATTATAAAGCAAAGCATTGTGTCCCGGTAGTGAAGTTCCGCAGTGTGTGGACGGTCTCCTGGGGGATGGTGCATCCCTGCAACCACCCACTGGGTGAAAGTCTGTGCTCCCACAGCCCCCACAGACAAGGTTGTTCCCCCATTCCCTCACATCCCACCCAGGTAGCAAGGGGCCAGAGCGGGTATTCTGGTGGCTGAGTGCCAAGTGGTGGCATCGCTGCTGGGTGCGTTTCAGCAGTGTCTCTATCCCCCTTCTTTCTCTCTCACCAGCTGGGGCGAGTGCCAGGATGCAGTTTTGCTGGCAAGCCATGGGGCAGGAGTGGAGATTTTGATGCCTCTTCCGGGAGTCCCCAGAGCCATGACTGCAACTGTGCAGACGCTGCGGTTCAAACTGCTGCCGCACGAGCCAGACCAGGAGTGGGGACATAGTTGCCAGCAGGAAATCGAGCGTCGCTACCAGGTGGTGCCCTCGGTAGTGTGTGCCATGTGCTGTCTCTTTGGCATCATCTACTGCTTCTTCGGTGAGCTACACCAGCTTGGTGGCCGGTGGGGCAAGCAGGGAGAAGGGCAGGGGGGAGCCAGGCTGTGCTGGCCATCCACCCTCTGAATGCAGTGGTCTTTCCACAGGCTACCGCTGCTTTAAGGCTGTCATGTTCCTGACGGGGCTGATGTTTGGCTCCATCATCATCTTCATGCTGTGCTACAAGGAGCGGGTGCTGGACACACAGCTTAGCGTGGAGGCCTCGGTGGGCATCGGGCTGGGCATCGGGGTCCTGTGTGGGCTGGTCACCATGCTGGTGCGCAGTGTTGGCCTCTTCATGGTGGGACTTCTCCTAGGGCTGCTGCTGGCAGTGGCCACGCTGGTGGTGATGGAGCAGTTCTACCATCCGCCAACAGTGTGGATCCCCATCGCACTTCTCCTGGGTGTGGGGATGCTCTTTGCTGTCCTCACCCTGCAGTGGCAGCGCTTCTTCACCACCCTCTCCACTGCCGTCTTTGGCAGCGCCATCATGACCGTCACCATCGACTACTTCATCGAGCTCTTCCTCCTCGTGCAGTACATCTATGAGCGAATCAAGGTGGCCCCTGCTCGCCCTGTGTGCTGGTACAGCTGGGTCATCCTCGGTGTCTGGCCACTCCTCACCACACTTGGTGTCCTGGTCCAGTGGAAGGTCACGGCTGAGGGCTACTCCCACACAGAAGGTGTGTGGGGCCTGGGGGAGATGGAGATGGCATGAGGTGGGTTGAGGAGCTGGGGGACCTGGAGACTGGAGTGGAGGTTGCCAACACCTGGTTTGCATGCATGGAAAAGGGGTTTGAGGCACTACAGGAGCACAGCACTCAAGGGAAGGCCTGGGTGCATGAAGCTGGGGCTGCTTTGGGTGTGGGGCTGCTTTGGGTGCACTGCCTGGAACTCACAGGCCCCTCTGCCCCACAGTGATCATCAGCCGGCAGCAGCGCCGTGTGCAGCTGATGCGCATCAAGCAGCGGGAGGACCGAAAGGAGAAGAAGAAGAAGCGGAGATCCCAGCACCCAGCACCTCACCAGCACAAAGCCCGCCCACCCGAGCCTGCCTACCGCCGCAAGCCCAACCCTGTGCGCCGCTTCGATGGGGACGTGCTCTCCCCTGTGAGTCCCGCACCCAGGGTAGAGATCTCCCCTGACCTCTGCGGCTCTTCCTTCTCCATGTGGGTGGACTGGGGCTCAGAGCAGAGGGAGGTACCCAGGCACCAGCTGGCATCCCAGCTCCTCAAGGGATGAGGCTGAGGCATCCCAGGGACTGGACAGCTCAGAAAGGGCTGAGCTGGGACATGCCCACTACAGAGCACTTCAATCTTGGCAAGCAAACTGGTGGCCAAAAGTGCTGCAGCCGCAGTAGAAACAGGTGGTGGGCAAGGTGTGAAGCATGTGCTCAGGGAAGCAACAAGGCTGTGCATCCTGCTGCAGCCAGCCGCTGGAAGGCTTGAGTGCTTGGGTGGGTGGAATTGCACAAGGCTGGTTCTGGGGGGCTGCTGCGGAGCTTAGCGGGGTGTGGGATGGGATGAAGTGGACCAGGAGCAGGAGCAGAGCCTCCCTCACTTTCTGTCCCTCCTCTCTTGAGCAGAGCTACATCCAGAGTTTCCGAGAGCGGCAGACAGGACCGTCCATGAACAGCTTCATTACCAGCTCCCATGCTGTGGTGGACCTGGACTATGACTGCAGCTCCACCGTGCCTCTCACTACAGGCTCTGGCCCTGCTGTGAGGGTATAAGCCAACCCAGTGACCTCGAGTGACACCAGCGCCCCAGCCTCCTCCAACAGACCCCCTGGGACAGGCAGGGATGTGCCCTCGGCCCCGGGCAGCCACATGTGGCTTGAGACTCTTCCTGGGGATATGTGGGACTTGGCTGGGCAAGCCCTGGCTGCCTGAGTGGCCTGGAGGTGCTGGGGAAGCCCTCCGGCAGGGATTCCACCTGAGGACCTGGAACACCAGCACCCATGGACATACAGTGTGAGCAGCTCTGCTGGGGCAGGGGATTCCTGAGCCTCCGCTATTGCGTTTATCCCCAAGGCCTGGGCACACTCATCCTGCATCCCAACATTGCCCTCCCATATTTGAGTCCCCTTTCCCCAAGAGCAGCTCCCTGCACCTGCCTCCATTTCATTGCTCCCTTCAGCAACTCCCCAAGTGCCTGTGCCCCATGTCCCTTCCTCAAAGAGCAGGTCCCACAGCCCTTTCCCCTCCAGGGACTCCTCTGAGCATGTGCACCCTGTCCCACTCTGTCCCCAAGAGCAGCTCCCAGGCAGCGCTTCCCAAAACCTGCCTCCTCAGAAGGTCCTTCTGCCCTAGCTACCTTCCCTGTCCCCCACAGCAGCTTGCCTCCCCCTGCTTTCCTGAGCTGGACCAGGGTGGTCCTGGGGCAGAGGTGATTCATGGAATGATGCTGGCAAGCGGTGCCTGTCCAGTGCGAGCTGTGCTGGTGGGGTGCACCACATGTATCCCCTCCCTTGCCCCCCACACCCAAACTTTTGATGGGAGGCAGGACACTGGATCCAGCCTTTGGGCAGAGGCTGGGCTGCCTCAGGGACACGGGAACCCCTGCAGTGTCAGAGGCCGTCGCTGTTTTGCTGGCGAATGGATTTTATAGTGGCCAGGGGTGTCCCTGGGGTCGGGCTGGGCAGGGTAGGAGCCCCTTCCCAGAGTACGACTGCGGGCAGAGGCTCCCGCCTTGTATATATTTCTCTTGCTGTGATTTGTATTAATTTATTACAGAGTGAGCCAGGACTTTCCCCATGGCCAGGCAGGCAGGATGGTGGTGAGACTGGACCAGGGTGCACCTCTGCTTTGGGAGCAGCCCCCCCGGCCCAGTCAGCCTTGCTGCCCCAGGGACTGCATGTTTCTGCCAGGCCCCTCCATCCCCACAGCGCTGTGCCACCCACCCCCTTTTCAGTCTCTTTTGTAAATGTGCCAAATGCTGCTGAGGCCATGGCCACACAGTAAAGAGCCTTTCAGAGCCCAGTGTGCAGGGCTGGAGATGGGTGAGGGGTCCTTGAGGGCTGTGGTTCCCAGGGATGCTGGGAGGGCTGCAGAGTGGTGCCACCAGCCCTTCTCCTAGGGGGACCCTGGCTCTCTGGGGTGCAAGAAGCCATGTCAGAAAAAACCACTTTTTAATGCAGAACCCTGAGGCTGCAGCAGGTTGGGGATGATTCCCATGTGTCCATGGGAATCCCATCTCTCAGCATCAGCATCCATCTGTCTGCATGCAGACTCTGCGTGCTGCATCCTGGCTCCTAGCTCCCTGCAAGGACAACAGAAGTCAGAGGGCTGCAGCAATCCCAAAGCTGGTGGGGTGCACAAAAGAGGGAGTCCCAGACAAGTTTGGTACAAGCAGCTGCTCCCATCTTCAACCTGCTCTCTCCACCCCAGTGCTCACACCCTTCCAAGCAGTGGGGCATGGGAACAGGAACCCTGCTGTCCCTTCACTGTGAGGCATGGCAGCACCACCAGCTACCCGTGGTGCCTCCCTGCCCCCCGCCAGGTGACTTCTCACCCTCCACGAGGAGCCGGGCAGTGGAGCGATCATCAAAGGCATCACAGGTGTACGAGTCCTCATCCTCAGGGCTCACATGGTGGATGATGAGCGTGCGGTAGCAGTCCAGATTGCAGATCTCATACTTGTCACCAGCAAAGATCTCAGTGTCACCACGGAGCCAGCGCACCCTGCCCCGGGCATGGGACACAGTGCACTCCAGCGTCGCCTTGTGCCGTGCCAGCACTGTCTTGTCCCGCAGCGGCTTCACGATCCGGATGGGCAATGCTAGTGGGAGTCATTGGCATCATGGGGTGAGTGGACTCCAATGGAGACCCCACAAGCTGACTATGATGCACTCCAGAAGTGGTGCTGGAGCCTGGCCAGCCCTCACATCCTCATGCTGGTACCTTCCACCTGTAGAGTGGCCTCTGAGATGGCTGTTGTCCCGGCCACAAACCGGATGAGTCCCTCGTCCTCGGGGCACACACTATAGAGCAGCAGGAAATGCCTAGTTCCTGGAGGGGGAGAGGACGGCTTAAGGGGATAGCGATGGGCACCCATGACAAGCAGGGTGTAGAGACCTCCCTTTATCCGCACAAACTCCTCTTGCTTAAATTCACCTCCTCCCAACCACCTAGGTGTGAGGCTGCCTGCAATCCCCACCTTCTTGCCGTATCTTCACTGTGCTGGAGATCTTGATTTTCTCCCCATCCCGGAACCACTCGCCCTTCACGTCCTCATGCGATGTCTCACAGCTGAAGACAGCATTGTCACCCTCCTGTACCTGTTTGTCCTGCAGCTCTTGCACAATACGGATCTGGCGCTCTGCAGTTGAAGGACAGGGTGTCTCAGGGCGGCCAAGGGCGAAGGGGATTGGGTGGCATGGGGTTTGAAGGTGTGCTTGCCCCCAGGAGCTAAGGGCCTGTACCCTGGACATGCAGTGTAGCAGATGCCTGGCAGTCTCCTGCGTCGCAGGTGTACACGCCGGCATTGGCCAGCTCGCAGCGGCTCAGCTGCAGGATGCAGCGCCGACCCGCTGAGTAGATGCGACAATTGGGCCCTGGCCGCAGTTCCTGCCCATCCTGCTCAGGGAGGATGAGCTTAGAGTTGCAAGCAGGCAGCACGCCACCACTTTGCCCCCCACCTCCCTTTCCTGCAGCCCAGGCAGGGAGGGCAGTGGCCAGGAGGCAAAGCAGGGAGGAAGATGCAGCTGGGCACTGCTGGAGGGCATTGGGGTGAACTCTCACCTTGAACCACTTCACCTCCACACTGGGGCGAGACAGCTCGCACTCGAAGCTGGCAACCCCTGTCTCTGGGACCCCCAGGTCACGTGGGACCCTCACCATAGTGACTGGAGGCTCTGGAGGGGAGAAACACAGGGCAGGAAGGTTGATAGGAGAAAGACATGGGCTTGAGTCTATGGGGATGGGGACCTGTGCCCAGGGCATCTCAGTATGAGGTGAGAGTGGACAATTTCTGGAGGACCACTATGGACAAGCACTCATCACTGCTGTCTTAGCAGTCTCTGGACCCAGACCCTGACTGAGGGGGGTCCCCACTGCTCAATTCACATCTCCTCCCTAGGGACAGGGGAACACCTGCCAGAATGTGGCTGGAGTGGCCCAGCTCAGCCCTGGCATCTCACCCAGGACTGAACAGCAGTGCAGATGACACCTGCCCCCCTGAGCCTACTTCAGTGAACGTACCACGCACGAGCAGGCGGGCACTGCAGCGCACGTTGTCAGCAGTGAAGGTCACAGTGCCTGAGTCCTCCAGTGTCAGCCCCTCCAGCATCAGGCTGTGCCTGCAGCCTGTGGTGCTGATATGGCACCTGCTGCTGGGCTTCACTCGGATGCCATCCCACGTCCAGACCCCAGGCACACCAGGTTGAGACAGCTCCAGGTGGAAGGTAGCTGTCTCCTTCTCAAGTGTTTCTACATCTGTCAGCGGGGTCCGGATCGACACCTTCTGGGCTGTAAGGGACCTGTGTCTGTGAGTGGGTACCTGCTCCATCTCAGAGCCCCCAGTTTCCCAGTCTGTGCTTTGTGGAACAGTTCCCTAAATCCAACCTTTTTTACCAGGCTCCCACCTCCAGCGTCTACAGTAGTTGCAGCAGGGTAGGTGCTGTCCCGGTCTCCATTATCACCATCCCTATCCCCACCCATCCCTGTCCCCAGCATGGTACTCACACTCCACGTAGAGCTTAGCCTGAGTGCGGTCATGCAGGCTCTCACAGCGGTAGGTGCCATGGTCGGAGGGGCGGAGGCACCGGATGGTGAGGGTACGCCGGCACCCTGACTCCTGCAGCTGGTACTTGCTGCCTGGCTGGAGGAGGACACCCTGCTTCAGCCACTGCACCTCAGCGGCCTCATGGCTCACCTCCACCTCCAGACATGCGTCTCCCTGCTCCTCTGCCACCACGTCCTGCAGCTTCTGTACAAACAACACCTGCGCCTCTGCATGGCCCATGTGTCAGGTCAGTGCCCAGCCCTGGGACTCTGCCCCGGGCTATGCCCCATCCAGCTTGTTCCCCCTCACCTTGCACACTTAGCCGGGCCATGCTCACCAGCCCCTCGGCATTGACCATCACGGTGCCTGCATCACCTGGTTGGCACTGTCGGAGGGTGAGGCTGTGGCACAACCCACTCCTTGTCACCAGTAGCCGCTCACTGGGGACCACAGGCTGGCCATTCAGCTGCCAGGTCACAGTGGCCTTCTCAGGGGACACCAGACACTTGAAGGTGGCATCCTCCCCCTCCAGCACTGTCAGGCTCTGCAGATCCATAACGATCTCCACAACCCTGGGGACTACAGCCAGGATGTCAGGGCATAGCACTGGGGTCCACTCATCCTGCAGAGCCACTGAGCACCCCTATGCCCCGCTGCCATTGTTGTCCTCAGCTTCCTATGGCACTGGGGTTGCTGGGGTGGGGACTAAGCCTGGGGCACAGCTCACCCTGCACCGTCAGCATCGCCAGCGTCTTGTCATCGTTGGACTCGCAGCAGTACTCGCCAGCATCATCAGGCTCCAGATGGCTCAGTATCAGTGAACGCTCTCTCCCCTCCACCATCATCTGCCGGCGGGGGCCAGGTGCCAGCACTCGTCCGTCCTTCCGCCACACCACGTCACCCCGCGCCTTGCAGAGCTCACACCACAGCACCACTCGCTCACCCTGCTGCGCACGCACATCTGACAGCCCACGCAGGAACTTAACCCGCAGCTCTGTACAGCCAAACCCTCCATGTTAGCATCCACTGCCGCTGTGAGGAGTTCGCTGAGCATGCCCCCCCTGCTCCCCTGACACTCACCTCGGACGCTCACGTCAAACTGTATCTGGTCATGGGGGGTGAAGCAAGTGTAGACACCAGCATCCTCCTTGGCCACATTGAGTAGGACAAGGCTGTGCACACGGCCATCCTTCCGCAGCTCACAGCGTTCACCTGCCACTGCCACCTGCTGCGGGCCCAGCCAGGTGACATTGGCTCGCTCCGTGGAGGTGATGGCAGAAAGCACAGCACTGCCACCCTCCAGCACCAGCAGCTTCTCCCGCTCCTCCTGATTGTTCACAAACAGCACGGGTGCCTCTGTACCGGGGGAGTGCTGGGCTCAGCCATGCCCCCACCAACATTACCAACGTGGGATGAGGGCACATAGCATGCTGGCACAGGGCAGAGGACAGCTTCTCTCCCCTGGCATGGGTGAGGAAGACCTCTAGGCTCACCTTTCACGTGCAGTGTGAAATGCACCTCATCATCACCAGCATCACAGAGGAAGATGCCACCATCACCCAGCTCCACTTGCTTGATGGTGAGGCTGCGTGCAGGGCCATCGCTGCACACCAGCAGCCGCCCACCTGAGCACAGAGTCTGTCCGTCCTTCTGCCACTGCACCACCGCTGTCTCCAGGGATAGCCGGGCCACCAGTGTCACACTGTCCCCCTCCAGCACCTCCAGCGGGCTCTGCGCCTCCTCCTTGTTGACAATGCGCACAAGCTGGGCTTGGGGACACAGGGGAAAAGGCAGGGCTCAGGAGGGTCCTTGCAGCATGGGGCAGCAGAGGGACAGGACTGCCATGAGCAGAGTCATTGAGTCACAAGAGGGCTGTGGGGCTGATGGGGGTCATGGTGGCACCAGCTGGTGTCCCAGTGGGGCAGTTGTGAAGGCTGATGGGGTCTAGAAGCTCAGAGTCCCCTCAGGGAAGGGGACTTAGGCAGGGGTGGTGGCAAAGCCCACCGCTCCTGCATCCTTCCCTGCACAGGCATCTCTGCTGCTGTGCTGGGGCACATCAATTTCAGTGTGTCCCTCATCCTGACCATCCCTTGTCGGGGTGCTGGGACACCTACCTGTGCCAGGGCCTCTTCCAGACCTCCATCTCCAGCTGATAAGGGTCCATGCTAAACTCAGACCTTGGCAGCCGAAGCAGGAGGAGCGGCGCCTGGAAGCCGGCCAAGGCTAAATTTAACCAGTCTCTGGCTGGGGGAGGCGGGAGGGACATGTCTTGCCACAACCCTGAGATGTCCCTTTCTGACCAATAGCTCCTGTGGGGCTGGGGACATGACTCCCACCCTCCCCTGCTGAACTGCTGCCCTGGCCTCTGCTGTCAGTGGGGTCACAGGGGCATCCCCTCCCCTCACCCAGAGCTATGGCATGATCCCATTTTGTTGGGGGTACCCCTTGGGCTGAGCTCCTGCCAGCTCACCCGACACTTCCACTTTTGTCACCACGCGGTCGCTGGCAGCATCGCAGACATAGCACCCTGAGTCGCTGGGCTGCACCCCACAGATGGTGAGCTGCCGCAGCATCCCGCAGGCCTTAACCTGCATCCGCTCGCTCGGCTGCACTTCCAGGCCATCCCGGAGCCAGCACACAGTGGCATCTGGCCGGGAGAGCTCACAAGTCAGCACAAGGTCCTCCCCAGCCACAAGGCAGCAATGCTCCACGGTGCCTGTGCTGCCCACAATGGTCACTGGTGGCTCTGGGACTGAAGAGATGGACTGTTACCACAGGAACAGCAGCCTATGATAGGCACTGCAATGGCTAGATCCTGTCCAGATCTCCACCAGCTGTATCTGGGCAGTGCAGAAGTTTCCACAGAGCTCCTGTATGGGTGCAGCCCACATGCTGTATACCCCCTACCAGCTTGCTGCCACCCAACCCAGAATTACACTAGCTTGGCAACAGCCAGGTACCCATTTCAGTCCTCATCCCACTGGGTGTCTCCTCCAGGACTTCCCACTCACCTTCCACAGTGACGAAGAAGATGATGCTGTCACTGCCAGTGTCACAGAGATACTCCCCCGCATCCCTGCCCGTGGCACCCACGATGACAAGGGAGCGGCGCGTCCCATCCTCCTCCAGTCGTACACACCCTGTATCCTGCAGCTTCTCCCCATCCTTGTACCACTTCACCTCCCCATGGGCGTGCGAGAGGTGCACCTCCAGCACCAAGTCCTCCATGGCCCGGCAATGCCGGCGGGTTGGCAGAACGTCCTTCTCCAGGATCCTGACCAGCGGGTCTGCAGTACCCAACACCAACAGAGCTGGGGTTTCCAGGGTCCATGCACCCAGTGCTTCTCACCAGGCTTTCCCCCAGCCTTTTGCTCACCCAACACTTGGACAGAGAAGGTCACTGTGTCATCAGTGGCATCACAGACATATTTTCCAGAGTGCTCGGCTTGGGCCACAGGGATAAGCAGGCGGCGGTGGGGACCCTCCTCCTCCAGGACCAGGCTGCCCCCAGCCTCCAGCCTGACACCATCCTTGGTCCAGTGCACAGGTGCATCTGTGCGGGACAGCTCACAGGCCAGTGTCACTGTCTCCCCCAGGGACACCATCATGACTGGGAGAGGTCTGTGGGGCTCCAGGATCCTCACTGGTGGCTCTGCAACGACGGCGTGGCCGTGATACAAACCAGCACAGGAATAATGTGGCCCTGGGGATGCTTCTGCTACCGTACCAGGCCCAGGTGAGCATGCATGCTGGCAGGCCCAGGGGATGGGTACCCACCAGTTTCATTGCCATGGAGGAGCCACTTCCCCTCACCCAGGCTGGGAAAGACCCTGCTGCTAAAGCTCTGTCAGCGTGTTTTTATTCCCTGGTCCCCACTGACCTGATACCTTGACGTCAAAGGAGACAGCTTCATCCTTGCTCTCGCAGATGTACTCGCCTGTGTCCTCCGCACTGCTCCTGGGTATAAGGAGGCAGCGCCAGGCCCCCTCTGCCAGCAGCAGCAGGTTATCAGTCTTGTCCAACTCCAGCCCATCCTTGAACCAGCGCACGGGAGCATCTGGCACAGAGAGCTCGCACCGCAGCTCCACTTGCTCTGGTGCCTTCACCAGCAGCTCCAGTGAACGCTGTGAAGGCTGCAAGATCCTCACTGGTGGCTCTGCCAGGGATGTGGAGGAAGGGTGTGAGACCTGCTCTCTGCACTGCTCCTGACTTTGTTGTCTCTACTTACTGTCACCTGTGTTCCTGTCCCCATGGGGCTGCACAGATGCTACAGCTTCTCACCCCAGTGCAAAGGGACAGGAGCTGCTAGAGTTCAGAGCTGGCAGGCACTCTGTGCCAGGACAGCATAGCTTCAAGTGGGGCTTACACCAGCCCCTGATTAATGCAGCCACACCCCCTCCTTCACAATGCTGAGGGCAGGGAGCAAGGCTAAAGACCCCATGGCACAGAACCAAGGTAGCACTGCCCATCCCAGGACATCCCTTCTGTGCCACCAACCTGCCACCAAGATGTGATAGGAGACAGATGCTTCCTCGGCACAGCAGACAAACTCCCCCATGTCCTGTGTCTGGGTGCAGGGCAACACCAGCTGGCACCATGGCCCTTCCTGCTCCAGCACCAGGCTCTCGCCTGCTTCCACTTCCTTCCCATCCTTGTACCAGCGCACCACAGCTGCCGGTCGTGACAGTTGGCACCATAGCTCCACGCGTTGCCCAGCCGTGTAGACATGTGGTGCCTCTTCATTGGAGCTGATGATCCTCACTGGTGCCTCTGCCGATGGACACATGAGGAGGCTCAGCTGCAGTGCTAAGTGAGCCCCATGTGAAGACAGGCATCCCCCAGGAAGCTCACCGTTCACAATCACCCTGAAGCTGACAGCATCGGCCCCAGCATCGCAGGTGTACACCCCCGAGTCGGATGGTGCAGCTGTGGGAATGTTCAGTCTCCGCAAGCATCCCTCAGAGTGGGTGGCCAGGACCTCAGTCGTGACCACAGGCTTGCCATCCTTTAGCCAGTGGACAGGAGCATCCGGTGGGGACACCTGGCACTCCAGCAGCATGGGCAGCCCTGCCAGCACCTCCTGGAGCTGCTGTGCTTCAGGCACTGGGGCAATGTGGACCTGCGGGGCTGAGAGGACCAAGACTCTGTGTCACTTGGCTTCCATCCTACCTGCCCCGGGGCCAGTAGCTAGCCCAGGGACCTGCAGCACTGATATCTGAAAGGTGAGGGAGCACCAGGGATGAGATATGAGCTTGAATAACCCATGGTCAGGCCACATGGCTCTGCCTTGTGGTGTGGAGGGACAGTGTGCCACAGGGCTCTGGGAAGAGACAGAGCAGCTGACCTGCCCCTGCCCACAGTGCCCTGTAGCCCAGGGGCACAGGCAAGGAGCAACTCACAAGGAGGAGAGGGGCAGCTGAGATGCTGCAGCCACCAGGGGAATGGCAGTGTGAGCAAAGAAGCAGGGCAGATGGAGAAGAGACAGAAAGCCACAGCTGTTGCATTGCACCCACCTGCCACAGTGACATTGTAGAAGACTGAGTCCCTGCCAGCATCACAGACGAACTCTCCTGCATCCTGTGGCTGGGCGTATGGCAGCACCAGCCGGCACTGCTGCCCATCTTGCTCCAGCACCAGGCTCTCTCCTGCTTCCACCTCCTCCCCATCCTTGTACCAGCGTACCAGGGCTGCCGGTCGGGAGAGTTGGCACCACAGCTCCACACGCTGCCCAGCCACATAGGCATGGGGGGCATCCTCATTGGAACTGATGATCCTCACTGGTGCCTCTGCCAAGGATAATGCAAGGCTCAGCCAGGATGTAAAGTGATGGTGGCAGTTACAGCCCTGCGTGGAGTGATAGCTTCACCAGCTTGTTGGCTTTAAGGCTGGAAGGCACCACCTCATCTGCATCCTGCATAGCACAAGAAGCTGAGCTGCCCTGCCCAGGGCTCCCTCTTCTCACCCAGCACACCCACAAGGGGCACATGGCTTCGAGCTGGCTGTAAATTGCTGCCATGCCCTGGCTCCTGCAGTGCTTGCTCTACCCTGCCCTCGGATGGACCTGAGGAATGCAGAGGGGAGATGTGAGGAGGCAAGCACCTCCTTAGCAAGCTCTAGTGCTGTCGATTGCCATCTATGGTGCCAGCACCAGCCCCTGTGGCTGCTTTACTAGGGTGTGCCCACCTCTCTGCCTGTCTCCCCATTTCAGAGGCTGCCAGGTCCTGGCTTGGTGCTTCTCTGTCAGCTCAACCTTTGCGTTTGCTGACACTGTGGTGCAGGTATGTGGCTCACTTGTGTCCAGCAGCCCCATGCCTCCAGCTCACCAGGACCTGGGACCACATACCAGATCACAGAGCTTGCTAAATGCCACAATTAACGGGTTACACATGAAGTATGTACCACTGCTCACATCTCCCTGCTGACTTGAATTATATCTCTGAAGGCAGAGAGGCTTCCAGTACAAGCTTTTCGATGGCCAGCCCTCCTGTCTCCTGGGAGTAGGTCAGGATGCAGCCCCTGCCACATTGCCCAGCCACACACATTGCAGCAGGCCATAAGTGGTCTGGATTCTGCCATGGTGGTTAGCCAGCCTGCAGCTCTGGGCAGGCACAGGGTGTAGCCAGCAACAGAGCACGCTGACAGCCAAGCAGCAACCTGCCTTTCTCACAGCCCACAGATGGACCGTGTTGGGTGTCCAGGCTGCAAACTTCCCAGACCATTTCCAGCCCCAATGCCCAGGCTCAGTAGCACAACACAGCCCTGCAGCACATAAGAGTGACACGGCACCAGCTTGCAGCCTTCAACTTGCACCATGCTGAGCCTGCATCCGCCCAGCTCCCTGATCAAACACTCAGCCACTGCCTGCCTCCCTGGGCCTGCTAAAAGCAATCATGTCATTCAAGTGCAGTTGGAGATGTTGAAGGGCACTGAAGCAAGAAGGGAACAATGTGCCACTCTGGTCTCAATTCTGACGAAGCCTCAGCACTCGGCAGCTGCCAAAAAACCCAGTGTGGGGGTGGCTGGGCTTCAAGCATGCCAGCTCCACGTTGCAGCAGCTCATGGGGGATAATTGGGATGCCTTGGGGAAACCCAGGCATGCCACACCAGTGCTGACTGAAGCAGCTAGCCTGGCACTCATGCTTAGAGAGGTGCCAGCCTGAGCCTCCTGGCACTCACACCTGGCCCTGCTGGTGACACCAGTGGTCAAATCCTGATTGAGCTGAGCTAGCCTCTCTAAGACCTTTCTGCCAAAGTGATCCAAAGCTGCTCTGAGCTTTGGCAGATGGTGTTCTCCGCTCTCACCCTAGGGAAGCCCAGCTCCCCACGTCTCACACTCCTGCAGGGCAGCAATACCTCCTGCCTCTGCCCAAAGTGCACACTTCATGTCATTGCCACTGGCAATTCTGCCTTCACCACACTAAAACCCTTCCCTCTTCACCCTCCTAACAGTCACCACTTCACTAACTGCTTCCAGCATCTCTTATCACTCATCCCATCTTCACTCCTGCATCCTCTGCCATCAACTTTGGCCCTTTGCCACGTACTAACACTGTGGAAATGCTTTACCACTGTGATCGCAGAGTCTTAACTGGGCTTTGTTCTGCCGCTGGTTGCATTCCTGTTATGTGGGATTGTGGGTTTTGGAGACAGCAGCAGGAAGTCTTTCACACACTTTCAGCTTTCATTATCCTCTGGCAGCCGGCAGCACCAGCAGGTGACGCCAGCAACCACTCCATGCCAGGGGCAGCCCCGAGAGACAACTATCCTCTGCTTGCACCCAGCAAACACAATCCACTTGTCGGTATCCAGGCAACCGCTAATTTTAAGGTCGGTAATTAATGCCATCCATCAGAGCGATGCCTGACCATGAGTCACCCCATGCCAGGTGCTGGGCCCACTATTTTTAGGACCTTGGAAGAGGGCTTGGTTATGGGGCACGGCAGAAGTCTGGCAAACACCCTGGCGTGGAGGTGCTGGATGCCCTCAGGTGCTTGTGCATTTTGGACCAGGGAAGCGAGCCATCCCCTTTGCCAGTCATTCTGGGTGGGTTTACACACCAGAGCTGCTGCAAAGACCCTGACCAACCAACTGACCCACTGGTGAGGACCTAGCAAGAGCATCTCTGATGAGCATCCCCAGAGCAGCAAATGACAGTAACACACGTGCTGTGACATCCTGCACCACCAAAGAAAGCCTCCTGAGACGTGACCCTGCCAGCTAGCCCTCCTGGCATCACACCTACCTGCCACAGTGACAGTATAGAAGACTGAGTCCCCACCGGCATCACAGACAAACTCTCCTGCATCCTGTGGCTGTGCGCATGGCAGCACCAGCCGGCACCGCAGCCCCTCCTGCTCCAGCACCAGGCTCTCGCCTGTCTCCACCTCCTCCCCATCCTTGTACCAGTGCACTGACGCTGCTGGTCGGGAGAGTTGGCACCACAGCTCCACGCGCTGCCCAGCCTCATAGGCATGTGGTGCTTCCTCATTGGAGCTGACGATCCTCACTGGTGCCTCTGCCAGGGATAACACAGGATTCAGCATGGGCACCCAACTGACAGAAGCGTTCAGGCCCATCATAGGGCAAGAATAGGGGTAGGTGCACTGTCAGGAGGTGGAGTCCAGGCTCCAGCATGCAGCCCCCAGCTCACCAGTCACGGTCACCACAAAGCTCACAGCATCATCCCCAGTGTCACAGGTGTACATGCCGGTGTCTGAGGGACTCGCTGAGCGGAGGAGGAGCCTCCGCACGCAGCCATCCACCTGCGCTGCAATAACGTCATCCAGGGGCACAGCCTCACCATCCTTCAGCCAGCGGACGGAGGCACCCGGGGAGGACACTTGGCACTCCAGCAGCACAGGCAGTCCTGCTGGCACCTCCCGAAGACGCTCAGCCTCAGGCACAGGAGTAATGAGGACCTGTGGGGCTGAGAGATATCGTGGAGGGGTGAGAAGCATCCTTCAGCATGAAAGCCGCTGCTGCTGTTCTTTAGGCAGGACAAGTGCCTTGCTCACCTTGCACATGCAACGTGGCCAACTCCCGCACATTGCCAGACACAAAGGTGACCTGGGCCCCGCTGTCAGCCAGCCGCACTCCCCGGATAAGGAGCGAGTGCTCTGTCCCAGAGCGTCGCACGCTGCATCGGCTGCCCACCTCCTCGTCCTCCTCACCCAGCCTGGCACCATTGAGGAACCAGGTGCCGTGCACTGGCGCTGACAACTCCAGGGAGAACAGCGCGTCCTCACCATCCCGCACCCCTACGTCCTGCAGACCTCTCTCCAGGCGAGCTGCTGGGGCTAGAGCACAGTCGGACTCAGCCATGGTGGCAGTGGCCAGCAAAATGCCGTGATATCTCAGCCGGCCCCTGGGGAGAGCCGCCTCCCAGGTAGGGGTCCCCAGTTCAGCGCTCTCACCGAGATGCACAGAGCCAGGGAACTCCACGGGGCTGCTCCTGCCATGCTCATTGGCAGCACAGATGCGGAAGCAGTAGTTGGCTTCACGGGGAACACTGTCCCCCAGCACCCGCACGCGTCCCGGCAAGTCGGTGGCAAGGCACTGCACCCACTCTCCCCCCACTTCCTCTCGCCGCTCCAGCAGGTAGCGGCTAGGGGGGCGGAGGTGAGCGTCAGGGGCAGGGCACCAGCTCAGCAGGGCTGCGTTGCTCTCCACTACACTCATCTCAGCTGCCACTGGTGCGCTCGGCGGGTCATGCTTCACACCTGCAAGTCATAGCTTGTGTTGCCTTCTTGGAGATAGCAGTGAGGCTCCCAGTGGGGTGGCAGAAGGTCTGAGTGGGGCTACATAGCCTGTTTCTCTGGGGATCCTCTTTCTAAGGGAGAGGATGCTCTTTCTCCTGCAGACCATGGTGCTGATTACAGGGGTTTGAGTGCTGGTGAGGCTAGAACCCTGGAGCCCTGCTAAAAGCCCACTTCCCAAAAAAGCCATTGCAGCATCACATCCCCAGCATAGTGGATGGCCATCCCATCTCTCCTCTAGGTCACACCCCATGAATGGGCAGGACAGAGGATATGGGGCCCTTACACTTGACCCGGAGCTGGGAGGATGTCTGTGACTCCCCAACAGCAAAGGAGATGATGCCTGCATCCTGACGGGTGACGTGCACCAGCACCAGAAGGTGTGTTCTGCCAAAGCTCTTCACCACAGTGCGGGATGACTCCTGCAGCTGCAGTCCATCCCGGCTCCAACAGGTGCCCTCCACTGCCTCTTGTGTCTCCACGCAGAAAACTGCATTCTCCCCCTCCATCACATCCAGCTTCCGAGGCAGCCGCTTCACAATCACCCCTATGGGGAGAGATGCATGAGCAGCAGGCTTCTCAGTGGAAGGGAGCAGTAGGGTGCAGGTAGGGCATGCACCAAGTGCAAGATCACCCCAACCGTGGGCTGTCCCAAGCGGGCTGGGCTCCCTGGGCAGGGAGAGAGGAGGAAGAGGAGATTGAGGAGGGGCAGCAGTAGGCACCATGAGCAAATGATCTGTAATTCTGTGATTCTGTGAAATAGTGGGAAGACAGATGCAAGGGGGCAGTGGGGAGCCTGGCAAGGAGGGGGATAGCATGCCACCAGAGACATGACCCATACCTCGGACAGAGACCTCGGCAATGCTGCGCCCCTTGTCCTTCATCTGGCAGAGGTAGATGCCATCGTCATCGGTGCGGGCGTCACGGATGGTCAGGCGCCGCACCACTCCTCGCTCTTCCATCACGTACTTGTGGCTGGGCTGCAGCTCCCTGTCCTCCAGGTACCATGCAGTAGGGATGGTTTCTAGTGGCACCTGGCACTCCAGCACAGCGTCCTCCCGTTCTGCCACCTCCACGTCTGCCAGCTGCACCTGGAACCTCAGCCGGTGCTCTGCCACCAGAAGAGATGAGTGCTGAGGGTGTATGGGGCACCACATCCCCATGTAGTCCCTCATTAAAAGCATTCCCAGCTCACAGAGAGCCGAGCCCTTGGCCTTTCTCTGCCCCTCTCTTCTTTGGCCCATGTGGGACAGACATTGGCCTGGGAAGCACATCCCCCAGAGCGGACCAAACCAGGACACAGGCTGGGGAGACCCAGTGAGGCCCCCAGCAACTCAGCTGGGAGTTTTCTAGGATGCAGAAGTGTGCACACCAGCATGCAGCAGCAGGCATCTCAGCAGAAGGGAGCAGTGGGGTGCAAGCAGGGGATCCACCAAGTGCCAGGTCACCCCAGCCGTGGGCTGTCCCCAGCTGTCAGGGCAGCTATGGGGAACAGGGCTGCCGCCAGTGCAGACGCTTGGAGCCATGCCCTGCAGGGCTGCTCGCCAAAATCACTTGGCACTTCCAGGGGAATTTGTCACCAAGGCACTGTCTCTCCTCCCAGCTCGTGGCTGGACACCCGCAGCCCTCCAGAGATGCCATGTCTTTGCAAGGTGATAGGGGCACAGAGGGGGACACAGCTCCCTGGGGGAGTCCGGCATTCCCTGCTTTCAGCCCACAACAATGCCTTGAGGAGCCTGAGGTGACCCTAACTTCATAAGGCAGGAGGAATTCAGGGATGCTGGACATATCCCTGCCAGATGAAAAGCCCTGGACCTCCACAGCACCTGGCTGCCCTCAACAGTGCTTGGGCATGCTCCTACCTTTCACCTGCAGCTGCACTGCACTGAGGGTCTGGCCAGCAGTGTTGGAAGCAGTGCAGATATACAGGCCCTGGTCCTGTGGTTTGCAGTACAGCACCTTGAGGATGAAGTACCCCTCTCGGTCCTCATAGACGAGATGCCTACGGCCAGGAGCAAGGGGCTCACCATCCTTCTGCCAGATGATCTCTGGCTTGGGCTTGCCAGTAACATAGCAGCGAAACTTGGCATGCTTCCCCACACTCACGGCAAATGTCTTGGCCCTTGGCACCCTGGCTGGCACCATGCCATTGGGCACCCAGACCTCTGGTCCCACACGCTGTCCTGCAACGTGCTGCCGCCACTGCTGTCTCTCCATCAGCAGGCCAGGGCCATCAGCAAGAGAGCCATTGGGGAGCCCATCTGGTAGCACCTGGGGTTCGACCAGGAGCACGGCAGCAGCCAGGGCTTCCCGGGAGCCACTGCGTGCCCGGCACACATACACTCCCCTGTCTGGGGGTCGGGCACCAAACAGCTTCAGGAAGTGCCAGTCCTCCGGCTCCTGCCCCACTGTGAAGTGGCTGCTCTCAAAGAGGTCAGAGAGCTTGTGCCCATCCTTCTCCCACTCCAGCACAGGGCAGGGCTGCCCGGACACTCTGCAGGTGAACATCACATCCTCTCCACGGCACACTCGTGTGGACAAGGGGGCAACAAGGAAGGCAGGTGCCTCACTGTTGGACGATTCCTCCTCCCCTCGGAGCTCACCCACCTCCACCTTGAGCATAGCAGCAGCATAGGTCTCACCAATGCTATTCTTTGCCTTGCAGATGTAGAGCCCACTGTCTTGGGGGGTGGTGCAGGACACCAGCAGGCTGTACAGATCCCCCTTGGCTTCCATGTGGAAGCGGCCTGACGGTTCAATTAGGGTCTTGTCCTTCTCCCAGAGGACGCTTGGTGGGGGGTCACCTGTGATCTGGCAACTCAGGATTGCATCAGTGCCACTTTGTACTGTGAAGGCACGTGGGTAGGCCAGGAACCTGGGAGCTCCCTTGAACCCCTCCATCACCACCTCCCCAGGGTCACGGCAGGCAGCTGGCTGGAACAGCAGTGGGGGTCATCAGCCTGTGGAGATGCACAGATGGACTAGGGTGGTGGCTCAGACTTCAGCAAAGGGAGCAGTGTGGAGCACCACCAGGAGGAACCCACACCCAGAGCAAAACCCCCAGGTTGCAACTCAAGTTGCAGGATCATCACCTTTGCTCTGAGCACCCCAGGCCTGCTGAATATGCTCCTGTCTCAGCCTGAATCACCGATTTCCCAGCCCCGTGGCAATAGAAGAGGTGACAAAAAGTGGTTCTTTGCACCCCAAGGGGTCAGGGCACCCACAACCTGCCCCAGGATGGCAGAGGGACTCCTGGTCCCAGGGGTGGGGGATGTCTGCCTAGACAAGGGAGTACAGGCAGCTGCTTGCTGGGTGCTGGGGATGGCGGAGGCAGGACGACTCCAGGCTGCCCCTTCCCCACCCACAAGGCATTCCTGCAGTATCGGGTGGTGGCAGAGCCACATTCCTGCAGCATCTGGGCTGGCTCAGCAGGCAGGTGCTAATATGAGGCTGCCGCGGGCTGGGGGCACCCATCCAGCTCTGGGTGCTTCCTCCCAGTCTCAGAGGGGCAGAAGACACCCCTGTGCCCCGAGACCAGCCCACAGGGCTGTGCCTTGAGGCACCCCGCAGGGTGGTCGGGAGCGGGTCCCCCCCTCCAGAGCATGGTCCCACAGGCAGGATCCAGCCCTTGGGTATTAAAAGCCACAGCTAGACATAATCAGCCCCAGAGAACTGAGGGATGGCTCCTGCCTTCAGAGGGCACTGCCTCCATCCCCAGTGCTGTGGGTAACCGTGCCCACTGTCGTGGGCAGGAGTGGGGCAGGGTGCTCCACAGCTCCCCTGGGTGGGTGCACCCCAGCCTCTGCCTGCACCATAGCTGGAGCTGGGGCAAAGGCATCTCTGCCTCCCTCAGGCAGGAGGAAGAGAAATGAAAATAGTCCCTGAATGAGTCCTCCCCTGGCCCACAGGGCACCCCATGGCAGCTCCTGCAGACACGCACAGCCCCGATGGTTTGGTTGCCCTGCTGCTCCTTCAATCACCCCCTTCCCTGATTGCCCTGCCCCTTGCAGTGCCACAGCCCAGTTCCCTGCCCCATGCACGCACCTTACTCCGCTGCCTCTCCTCTGTGTCTCCCACGCTCTGCACCCTGCTCCTGCCACTTGCTTCAGCTCCGCTCCTAGATGTCAGTGTGCAGGGACCAAACGTTACAAATGCCTGCAGCTGCTGTCCCCAAAAATACCCTCTGATGACACGCTGGGTTGATAAGACTGAGCCTGCCTCCATTCAGGGCCTCACCGGGGCAGGGCTGGCCTACCCTTGTGCACAGCAACCTAGCAAGAGCCACCAAGCCAAGAGTGGGCAAGCAGCTCTCCACCTTCAGATATATGGTGTGTCTCAAAGCTGGCTGTGCTTCAGTGCTGGGTCAGCGAGCAGCAGGAGGCAAGGCAGCATGTGGGGTGCACAGCATGGGGCATGGGTACAGCATGATGGGACATGCTGCATGAGATGCTAGGCTGCAGGGCATGGGATGGGGTGCTGGGCCACAGGAAGAGCAGAGGAGGTGCAGAGGCTGCCCAGCACCCCACAAGGCAATCAGGGCTGCTGGTTGGTAGATGCCTATCACTGTCTCCACAGTGGGAGGAATGTTCAGAACATGCTGAGTTCCCTTGCAGCCTGCACCTCTCCTGCAGCTCCCATTCCAGCAGCCAGCCTGTTGCCAGCCAGCCCAACCAGCACCCTAGGATCCTACTCCTGGCACTGCTGTGGGGGGTCTCCATCTGCCTTGGCTCTGCCTTATGTCTTCTCCTCCTGAAGCTGAGCCAGTCACCCTCAGTCCCGGCAGCATCCCCCCACACCCCCCTCCTGCCCAGGCGCCATCCCTCCCCCAGACAACACTGTCCTTGCAGTCCTCACATTCCAGACGTCTCAGCGCTTTTGCTGCCCAGAGATAATATTCATGGCAAGCAGATATTTGCGTCAATGTCAGATAGGTCTCAATGCCACCCTGGCCCATGAGGAGCACAGTGGGCAGACAGGCTGGGGGGGGAGGCAGGAGGCCACAGCAGAGCCTCCCAAGCCACCCCATGGTCATGCTGCTCCTCCTGCACCTGCTGCCTGCCATGCTGCCCACTGCTGCCCCAGCCAGCTGCACTGGCTCTGGTGCTGACCGGCAGCTCATCCTGGCCAAGGTGCGGGCTCAGGTGCTGGAGCATCTGAGCCCCCCAGTTCTCCAAGAGGAGCCCCAGAAAGATGCAAGGAGGGTTCACCGGAGAGACATCCTCGAAAATGCTGAAGTCGAGCTGGAGGACACCTCCCAGGTGATACTCTTCCCTTCCACAGGTGAGAAGAGGTGAGGGCAGAGGGGTGAAGCAGGGTGGGGTCTTGGAGCAACACAGAAGCAGCAGGATGGAGAGGCTGCTGTGGCCTTCTGCAGGAGAAGAGAAAGAGGGTACAGCAGGCTTGGGGCACAGGCAAAGGTGAGGTTTGGTAGAGAACTAGGAGGTGGAAAGGTATGGCAGTGGGGGACGGGCAGAGCAGCCCAGGATGTAAGCAGGGAGAGGGGCAGACAACTCAAGAGACTGCTGAGAGGCTGGGGAATGGCTGGACCAGGCAGGTCTGAGGCTGAGGAGCAGGCAAGGTGGGATAGGTGCTAGGGAACAGGGCAGGATGCTGGGAAATGGGGTGCGATACTAAGGGACAGGGCAGGATGCTGTGGGAGAGGGCAGGATGACTATCTATGGGGCAGGACATGAGGGGACAGAACAGGATACTAGGGGATGGAGGCAGCAGTTAATGGACCAGCACAGGGCACAGCAGGGCATAGCTCAGCTGCAGGGCACAGTGCAGTGACTACTGCAGAGCACTAGACATACGCTCCCCTTGCTAGCAGCCAGCCACCCTTCCAGCACCTCAGGGATGCTATGTAACATCCCACCTCCTGGCGGGCATTGGGACTCTTCCCTGGGTTTGGGTGCACACCTTAAGCATCTTTTCCCCCCTGCAGATGTGCCCTGTGAGCCCACACAGCCGGACAAGCTGCTGGAGGAAGAAGGGATTTTCACCTACCTCTTCCAGCCCTCAGCACACACCCTGAGCCGTGCGGTGACTTCTGCCCAGCTTTGGTTTTACACCGGCCCCTCAGCAGCACCCAACCGCTCGGCCCCTGATGTGCTGACCCTGTCACCACAAGGTCGTGTGCCAGTGATGGCCATGGTGGTGCGGACGTCCGAGTACTGGTCAGTGTTTCACCTCGCCCCAGCGCTGCTGCCACAGCTCTCACAGCCACTCTTCGTGCTCCTGGTGCGCTGCCCTGGTTGTCCCTGCCTGGCCGATGGGGACAAGATGCCCTTCTTGGTCGCCACAACTACGGCCAAGGGCAGCGAGAGGACTCGTCGCTCCACCATGCCTTGGTCCCCAGCTGCCCTGAGCCTGCTGCAGCGCCCATCTGAGGACCTGGCTGCCCATACCAACTGCCGCCGGGCTTCCCTCAACATCTCCTTTGAGGAGCTGGGCTGGGACAAGTGGATTGTGCATCCCAGCAGCTTTGTTTTCCACTACTGCCATGGGAGCTGTGCTGAGGGCCATGGGCTGAGCCACCGCCTGGGTGTACAGCTTTGCTGTGCTGCCCTGCCCGGTACCATGCGTTCCCTGCGTGTCCGCACCACTTCCGATGGTGGCTACTCCTTCAAATACGAAACAGTGCCCAACATCCTAGCCCAGGACTGCACGTGTGTCTAGAGCATCCTGCAGCCCAGCCCCTGGTTCCACCCAGGAGCAGTTGCTGGGCCCCACACCGCAGGGAGCAGAGGGACCTTGCAGGAGGTTTGGGCTGGGCAACCAGCCAGAGTTTTGGGCTGCCCTGGGTAGAGTCCCAGTTCAAAGCAAGCTGGGGCAGGGCAGGGCAGGGCCAGGCACAGCCCCCAGCAAAGGCACTGACTCCTTGCTGAAGCCAGCTTGGTGTCTGCAACCAGCTCAGACCCAATTTCTCCCTACCTGCTCCCCTCCAGCAATTTCCTCTGCCCTGCTCTGGAAAAAAAAAAAAAGACTGAGATCCTGCTCCTGCTGCAGAGTGCAAGAGTCTTCTTGTTCTTCCAGGTGGGCCCAGCCTGCAACTGCACGGACAGAGGCAGGGATAGGCTGTGCCAGGGTGAGCCTACACCAGGACCTCACACTGGTGGTGGGGCTGGCAGCACACATGGTGCTGCAAGCAAGCACTCTCCCAGCAGCACAGCCAACTGTTGGAAAGCTTAACAGGATGAGTGAAATAAACCTTTTCCTTTTACCAAAACAGCCTGGAAATGCTGGCTTCCATCTGAGGCAGCCACAGAGGCAGCATGTGGTTGTGTGGTGGTTGTGTTCAAGCTCCCCAGGGGCTTTTTGCTGGAGGAGAGAGGGGAAAGGAAAGTGCTGCAAGACGTGTCCAGCTGTGACCTGAGGTCCGAGAGAGAGAGGACTTGGCTATGCTGGCCAAAATTGGCGTGGCTGAGTTTGATCCAGCAGAGAAGCACAGCAGCATGCCTTCTGCTCCTGGTAGCAGTGGAATGGGGAAGCATGGGGGCGGCAGCAGGATGAGGTGGCACAGGGAAACTCCTCAGCAGGCCCCTCACCAGGGACAGGATAACGGAGGAACGCGTCTGGGGCAATCCCACCCCGCCCCAATTCCATAGAGGCTGACCTGACGGCAGCCGCCTCCGCACAGCAGGAACAACTGAGTCACCCCCGGGGCAAGCGGGGAGGTCCCAGCCCAGCTGCGCAGGATTCCCTTCCCACCCCTTCCTCCCGGAGCACCGGATGCAACAATTCGGTACAAAACGTCTCCAGCCTTTACTAATATAGATATTAAAAAAGAAAAAGGAACAAGAAAAAATAAAACAAAACAGTGTGACAATTATTTCTGAGTAAAAAACAATGCTACAAAAATCTTTGTGTGACCCAGACTGAGATGATGAGAAATGCCCCACCAGCTCCCGGCCGAGCTTGGCTCAGGGCACCACATCCCCCTACCATAGGACCAGGGTCTGGCCCCACATGGGGGGTCCTGGGCCTACAGCCAGAGTGGGAGGGGATGGGCTTTGGTCCAAGGGTGGCCAGCTGGGAGCAGGGCAGAGGTAGCAGGAAGGACAGCCCCTGCCCTCTACACAGACATTTCCAAGCAGGCCAGCCCTGCAGCTTGCAACCTCATGCCTGCAGTGTGGCCCTCCTGGCCACACCAGCACTTTCCAGCCCCCTTTCCACCNTCCAGTGCTCTGACCCATGGTTCATCCCAGTCAGCCAGAGCCCCAGGCTGGGCTCCCCTAAATCCTCACAGCACAGGGGCAATACTGGCATCACCAGCATAGCCTGCACAGGCACAGCACCAGCTGCTGACAGAAGGTACACGATGGCATGGGGAGGTGTGAGCAGAAGATGCTGCAGGAAATGGGTGCGGGAGGAGGACAAGGGCGTGAAATGGGAGATGGGGAGGCACAAGCCCAGAGCAGAGATTGGCACTGGAGTATAAAAATGCCAGGATGCACACACTGATGAGTTTATAAAAACGTACAAAAATAAGATATTCCCTTTTTGAAAACTAAGTAAGAATGTTCCCCAAGGACCCCGTCCCTGCTGCTGCCCACTGCAACAGGGCTGCCCAGTCAGCCCCACTGGACAGGCACGAGGCACCTTCTGCCCTGTACTCCTTGCAGGCTGCCTGTCCCACGGTGGCAGCAGCAGCCGCTCTGGCAGACGTTGCCATCGTCCCTGGTGGCACTCACAGCCCTGTGGGGAGCAAGAGGCAGTTTAGCACGTTCCCCAGGGGACCAGCATCCCCTCCCTGGGGGCAGCTCCCCATAAGCCCACCCCTGTGGGCTGGATTCATCTCCCTCCCCAGCTCACCCGTGGTCCTGTCGCAGGTGGCAGTCCCCTTCTCATGGGCAAGGTTGAGGCGGTTCTGCTCTGCGGCAATGCCGTTGGCCTCAGGGCTGCTGCTGCGGGCAGGGCTGGGAGGCCGTGGTGGGGGTTGGAGGTGGAAGGCCACCTCCAGGTGCTCCTGGGCCAGGCGCAGATGCTCACGTAGCCGGTCCAGCTCGTGTGCAGGGGGAGAACCAGACAGGGCGAAGTGCCCCGCTGCCTGTGCCAGGCTCTCCCGGTAGTCCAGCTTGCCATCGGACAGTGGTGCTCGCAGCGGCTCCTTCTTCAGGGAGTGGTAGGTGGGGGGTGCGCTAGGGGCTTTCTTGGAGTACTGCGGTACAGGGCTGCCACTGGCTGGGAGTCGGGGGCTGTCAGGCTGGCTCAGGGCATCCCGGATACGCCCCACGCCAAGGTGTATGAGCTCACAGAGGTTGAGGAAAAGGCAGAGACCACTGACAGCATACATGACGAGGAGGAAGATTGTCTTCTCAGTTGGGCGAGAGACAAAGCAGTCGACGGTGTGCGGGCAGGGGCTGCGGCTGCAGACGTAGGAGGGGCTCACCTCAAAGTGGTACAGCAAGTACTGCCCGAAGAGGAAAGCTGTCTCCAGCAGTGAGCGGCACAGCAAGTGCAGGACGTAGGCACGCATCAGCCCATCCTGCTTGATCCGGCGCCGGCCATCGTGCTTCTCTCCGCCTTCTGGGCTCTTCTCCTTCTCCACCTCAATTTCCTCAAAGATCATGGGGTCTTCTTCATTATCATCCTCTGCCTCCTCGTAGTCCCGGCCGGCTCCCCGGCGCACCATCGGCATTTGTGCCCGCCGGGCTGCTGGTGCCCGGCGCCGTGAGGAGTCAGGCATGCGGGCAATGCGGTGCATGGCAAAGCCCAGGTAGAGGACTGATGGTGTGGCCACCATGATGATCTGGAATATCCAGAAACGGACATGGGAGAGTGGGGCAAAGGCATCGTAGCAGACGTTCTCACAGCCAGGCTGTTGTGTGTTGCAGACAAACTTGCTCTGCTCATCGTAGTAGATGGACTCGCCCCCCACGGCTGTCAGCACGATGCGGAACACAATGAGGACAGTCAGCCAGATCTTGCCCACGAAGGTTGAATGGTTGTTGATCTCCTCCAGGAGCCGTGTCAGGAAACTCCAGCTCATCCTGGCTGGGCAGTTGGCTCAAACCCTGTGGGAAAGGGGCAGGCAAACAGGCACTGAACAAACCCCTGGGCGCCTCACTGGGTCCCATCCAAGTCACCAGCCTTCACACCAGTCTTGCCCATCTCACAGCACCGATACCCCTTCTCTCACCCACCAAGTCCAGAAACACAGCCCTGCCTAGACACCAGTCTACTCAGAATCGCGTCCCTTGTCCAGCACATCCTCGCCACACACCATCACCAGACAGGTTAGATGGAGTGGACCCAGGGAGCAGGGGAAAGGCTGGGACAACCCCTTCGCCTGCAGGACACATCTGAGGGAAGCAGTCAGCACAGCCACAGACAAGGAAAACACAGCCACATCGGGCAGTACCAGCTGGAGAGGGTGAAGGAATATGCAGGGGACAGACACAGCATTCTCTGCCCCTGGTGCCATGGCACCCATCAACCACCTGGTCCTGGGCAGGTCCCCAACCACAGTGCACCCTTCACCAGCATTCCCACCCTCCCATGGGGATCCACAGGCTCCTGAGAGAAGTCAACACATGGGCAGCTGCCAGTCCTGAGCCCCAGGCTCCCCTGAATAGCATTCCCCACCACATGCCCACAAGCCAGGTCCTCTGCACCCCAAAGAGCTCTCCCTTAAGGGTTGGCAGAGATGCAGCATCACTCTGCCTCACCAAACCTCCATGCTATGCCCTCCCTCGAGCAGGACCACCTCCCAATCCTTAGGAGCCCCTGAAACCTGTGGTGGCTGGTGCTCAGGCAAGGGCTGGTGAGAAGAGCAGAGCAGGAAAGCAATGGCAAAGGACAGCGTGGGCTGGCCAAGGAATTGCACAAAGTCCCAGCAAAGCTGCTGACACTGAAGGCTGGGGAGGAAGTTACGAGGACTGCACCACGACTCCTGGCCAAAGGAGAAGATGCAAGAGGAGACATCCCACCACCCCCACCCCCAGTTTCGTCAGCTTGCGCGCAAGCTGATGCAAGGGCAGCAGGTGGCAGGGCGGCTCAGGGTGAGCAGAAAGGATGTGCCTCCACAGAGCCCTCAGCCTCCCCCCACACCTCACCTGCCTGCTGGCCAGCCCAGTCACATCGTCTCTGGCCAGGGCATATCCCTGTGGACAATGGTTCCTGCTGTACTCATGCCACTATAATGAAGAATAAGAGGACCTTTTTGGCTTAGCTCAGTCTTTTTCCCAAGCAACTTCACCTTAACAGAAAAGCCCCTCCAGCACAAGCACCCATGTGAGGGACACGCTCTTGATAATGGCCTGGTGCTTGGCAGAGCCTGCTGTGCCACGGGAGGTGGCACAGACTGGCACCAGGGAGCCAAGCCAGCCCATCAAGGCCACTATCCTCCTGTGGTTGAGCACCCTGCAAGATCTCACTGCTGCCCTGTCTCCCCTGTGCAGGGCACTCTCCCCCAAGACCTGGCGTGAGGGAGGATGCTTTGTGCCTAGCAGAGCACATCACCCCGGCCCCAGAGTGAGGAGGTGGGGCAGGAGACAAAGCAAGAGGACTAGGCAGAAGTGCAGCCCCTGAAGCCAGGAAGCCCAGGGAAAGCAAAAGCACACACGTGGGCACTGCTGTGGTAGCCAAGGAGAGATGACACAGGGATGGACCACAGCATGGGTTAGGAGCTGCAGCAGGCATGGCCGAGGTAGCACAGAGCTTTTCCCCCACCCGGGCCAGGACCTCTCGGGCCAGGTAGCCTGAGCCCAGCTCTCTGCTGAGGTGACCAAGCCACTCACGACCTCCCGGCTACACCGTGAGTCAGGACCAGCACCACGTGCCATGGCCAGGCCCTACACGTACACCTGCATACCACAAGCCCTACCGACCCCAGGTCCCTCTGCCTGGGTCCCCAAGGACCCTCTGCGCCAGCATGCCCTGCCCAGGGATTTCATCTCCCCATCCCACATCAGACCCTCTGCACCCCGGCAGCTGCTCACCAGTCCTTGCCCTCCCAGGGACCCCTGTCCCGCTGACCCCGGCCAGCCCGAGGACCCAGACCCCTAACCCCAGGCTTCTCGGGGTCCCCAGCCCCACCGACGTCAGTCCACCAGGGACCGCCAGCCCACCGGGGACCGCCAGCCCACCGGGGACCGCCAGCCCACCGGGGACCGCCAGCTCCAGAGGCTGCCCCCGGCCCGGCAGCCCCATCTAGCCCCCGGTGGGCCGTCTCTCCCCCTCCGCCCTTTGCCCCCAGGGAGCTCGTTGGCTCCTGGGATGCCGCTCCCGAGGACTTCGTGCTCGTTTCAGCCAAACGCTCCAAATCGCTGATGCAGGAGCAGTCTCGGGGGCCCTGGCTCGGCCAGTGGGGTGTTAGAGGTGAGCAACACCTTCCGAAGGAGCACCAGTGAGCCTGGCCGCAACTGGAGAGGAGGGAGTCAGCGCTCTGGCAGTAAGAGCCTTCTGTACAATAACCTCCTGTACCCCACAACACCAAATTATTTCTCTCTCAGCGAACAGGAGCGTGTGGAAGTAAGGAGAGACCTGGTGGCACCACAGGAGAGGTGGCCTCAGGCACGGTGGGAAGGTGGAGCAGAATGTGGTGGGAATGTGCTACAAATCTTTTGAATCCCGTGCTGCTTCTCGTGCCCTAGGCCAGGTCCCTTCAGAGGAACCAGGCTGAGCACCCAGCACATCCAGATGTGCCCTTAGAGAGTCACCACTGCTCATCCTGGCCAATAGCTCTTTCTGCTCTTTCGAGGCCAGAGTGATGCCAGCAGTGGTTTGAGTCACCATGTTGCCAGAGTACCCCTGGCCACTCACTTTTTGCACAGCTAAAACTGGCTAGTGGGGGAAGAGGTTGTCAGGGCTGAGTCACCACACTGGGCCAACCCCACCCATGGTATCCAGGGCAGAGCATCCTGTCCTTGTCCTCTTTGTGGGGATGGGGAGGGATGTCGGGATGCATTGTGCAACCCAAATAGCTGGGGGGAAGCTGGTGTCTGTGTTAAGCTCATGGAAACTTTGCTTCTCCCCACTGAAACACAGGTTCCCTCATGCAATAGGAGGAAGCACTGGTGGATGTAGTACCCCTGTGCTGTGGGCTGCAGGAGGGGTGATGCCAGGCAGCTCGGGCAAGGAGCGTGGTGGGAAGCATAGCCACTGCATCAGGTGTGGGTTTTCTGGGCCCCCTGAGTAACGGCAGCACTGTTACTTCCCCTGCTGCTTCATTGAGTAATCAAAAGCTACTACAGTGCTGCCCCAGCGCCCACACAGCCTGAGCACAGGCTTGGTGCTCTTCAATGGGAAGGCAATTGGAAGCCTCCACAGAGCAGTATGCTGCACCCCAACATGGGCACAGGTGTGTGCACAAGAGGGAGGAGGAAAGGGCCCTTCCTTGGGCTCTCTTACTTAGTCCTTCCTTCCCCTCTCTTCACAGATGGGTCCTTCCTAGGCAACAGCTTCAGCTGTACGGAGGGAAGAGCTGCAGCAGAAGAAAGGTAGTTTGCTCTGGCCATGAAGAAACACTTTCTGTTGAATGCTGCAACAGTGGCACTAACATTTCTGGAAGGGGAAATCTATGTTGCAGATCTAGCAACAGATGCTCTGGGAGCAACCCCTGGGCACAGCCTCCATCCCAGGCCAGAAGCCACAGGCAGAGGTGGCTGCAGGAAGACAGCAAGCCAAACAGAAACTGAAGCTTTTGGAAGGATGCACAGAAAGATTCAGGTTAGGAGCACGAAGCTGCAGGTGGGTGACACCCATAGTGTGGCATGTAGAGGTGGGAGCAAAGCATGGCTCTGCTGGTACAAGGGCCACATCCCAGCAGGGGCAGGAGTGGAGGACCTGCAGAGGAGGGCAAGCAGCACATAGCCTATGTGGAACCTGCTCTTGCTGGGCAATTAAAACAGCCTGGGTTTTTCCTTCTCCACAGTCACCACTAATTTTCAGAACTCCCATGTCTTGCCTCCAGCCTGACTTCACCCCCAGGTAGCAAAGCAGTTTGCCAGGGATAAGGTACCTATGTGACCATTTGATTCTGGTGCTCGGCCCAAGAACAAGGCCCTGAAGCAGCCTCATGTTAAACTGGAGAGCATGAGGCCATTACACCCAGAACAAAGCTGCTTGTTGGGCCAGGGGCAGGGCCAGGTACAGCTGCTGCAGCAGCAGCATTTTTACACAGCACAGCACATGCCTCAGGAGGCCAGGCCCAAAGGCTGCTCTCAAGACACCTGCCATGGACAGGCATTACTGTGCTTGCCAGCATCTAGCCATTGGCATCACAGCCCTCCCATTTTGCCTGTGACAGTGCACTACGTTTCCCTGCACTCTACCCTCATCTTGGGCTTGCAACACCCCAATGCCTGCAGAGATGTCACCCTTTCAGCCTGGGGCAGAGGGCAAGCCCACAACAGACAGGAAAGGAAGATGGTGGGTGAAGGGTGTTGCCCACCCTCATCCCTTCACACATCAGCTGAGGCTGACAGAGCCCAGGAAGGATGTGCATGACCTAGTAGCCTTGTGGGGTCCAACTCAGAGATAAGCTCTACAGAGGAAACAAAAGCACCCTCACCAACCACAGAGCCCAGGATCAGCTCCAAAGCACTAAGGCTGTGGGGCAGAGCCCAGAGTTAGAGCAATTTTGTGGACTGAGCCAGGGTAGCTGCATAGCCCAGTGAGAGTAAGGGAAGCCAGTGATCTAGGAGATATAGCTGAAGGGGAATGTAAACACAGGGATAAGGAGAACATCCACTTCTGGGACAAACGCTACAGCTCAGGAAGGACATGTGAAGAGCTCCCACAAGCAGCCCCTGGTCCCTGCTTAGTCACAGCACCTTGATAGAGGCAGCCTCTAGGACCCCTGCCTCAGCTGCCAGACACAGGGTGCCAGGCTGAGCACAGGGTCCAGCTTGGCTCTGATCCATCGGGAAGAATGGGGTCTCAGGGCTAGTGGGAGCACAGCAGATGACAGGGCCAGGTACCCCAGGCGTGTCTGCAGCAGGGTGCCCTGGACCCTGCCCAGCTAGCACTTGGCAGTGGGGCAAGGAAGGAAGGGGCAAGAAAGACAGCTCCACCCTCCCTAAGCAGGGCCACAGGCAGCCTGTGTCCTCCTCAGCAAACACACTCTTCCCAGATTAAACAATTCATCTGGCACTGGGACAGGGAGCAGACGGCTCTATTGAGGACTGTTTGTCCACAACTAGCTTAATAACCTTCTGATAAGAGAGGCAGAGGCAGCCTCTGTTGCAGGAACATAAAGGCCAATGATCATCTCCTGTAACAGAAGCCAAGAGAAGGCTGGGATGCTTTCAAAATAAAGTCCTCTTCTCTTTCCTCTCTGCTTGATTATGAAGCACAGTACATAGCAGAGCTCCCTGCTCATCTCCTTCCTGCTCCAGTCTCCTTCCCAGTCCCATGTGTGGCCCTCTAGCCCAGCCTGTGTTGGCTGCTCTGCCCCTGCCAGGGAAGGGATTTGTACAGCCTGGGGCCATTGCTCTGTAAGCTGGGTAAGGAATGCTGGCAATCACAGGAGGGATGAAGCTGGCCACACAGCTCTGCAAGCTCCAGGGAACATATGCACTTTTGTGCTACATCCTCCAGTCCTCTAGAGATGAGACCAGGAAGGATATTTTGTTTGAAGTAAAGGACCAGTCTGCCTAGTCATTCAGTTTGATTAGAAACAAGGCTGTGTTAGTGCAAGGGGACTGACAGCTGAGCTATAGGCTAGGGATACTTAAGGCAGTACTGCTTTAGGAAGCACTGAAATAGCCAAATTCAGGGCTGAGGCATCATCCCCTTCATTGAACAGTGGAGTAAGTGTGTCAGGGAAGCCCTTGCACACAGCCAGGCCAGTTAATCCTATGCCTAGTGCCAGGAGCCCCACAGCAAAGTGTTCATGATCCCAAATTAACCACAAAGGAGTTAATTTGGTCACAACCAGGACAAAAGCCTAAGGGAAAACAAAGCAAGTGTTTCATGAAGAGGCAGGAGACAGGTTGTGGTAGTGCATTTGAGCTTCCCCTGTCAGTGAGCACAGGAATGCAGAAGAGCAGGGAGCTCTTACCAGGATCAGAAGGCTGGAGCTGAACTGAGGGCACAGACCTGCAAATACATGGCAAGGGATAGAAGCAAAAGAGTAGTCACTTCTGCAGGAAAAAAAATAGCAGTAAGAGCTATGGACACAACTGTGCTAAACCCCTTTGGTTCTGGCAGTCACTTCAATGCATACCTAGACAAAGGCAAGGCAGAACAAAGGTGCAGTTTGGCTAAGATGGAAAAAATCAAGCTCCAAGGATTTGCTTTCTCAAGGGATCAGAAGTGACATCAATGAGCTGGTCCAGTAACTCCAATTGTGACTCTTGTCCTTTGTGAAAAACACAGCTATAGAAGATGAAGACAGAATTTAAACAAGCTCCTTAAATGGCAAGATAAAGACAAAACCCTTGCTGGTCTTTAGTGGCTCAGCTCTCTCAGACTCCTTCCACTGAGCTCACCCCTGCTTGCAGTCTGAGGTCACTCTAAAGAAATAGAGAGCAGCAGCAATATGCCCATTTAGGAAGACAGGACAAAGTGGAATGCATTGTGACATCTGCCTTAAGACAGTCAAGATCTTGTCAGTCAAGTGTAGAGAAGGCTAGATAATATCAGCCACTGCAGGAGAACATCTAGTCAGAGTGATTCCTAGAAAGTTTCTGACAGTGCACTGCCAAATGGCCTTCACATCACTCCAAAGGATGGAAGCTGAACTTCCCACTCTCCTAAGGCTATGAGGATGAGTTTGAGCAGGGAAGGAAACTTTCTCTCCTCTGCCCAGGATGAGAGAAACTGAAGCCACAGACTTCAGTGGCTTGAACCCTGTGAGATGTTAGGGAGCCCTTGTGGCTGCTGCAAAGCTAGTAAGCAAGACCTTACAGTGCAAGAAGAGGAAACAAAGAAAATGTGACAATTCAATAAATAGAAGCTTTTATTACAATAGAAAATAGTAAAACTCATGTTAAAATAGACTCTTGCTTTTGGACTGCTCAGAAAAGCCTAAGCCTTGCTTTTACCTGCCAGTGCCCACCAGGGTCCTGAGCCCTAAGTGATGAGCAACACATTTGTGTGCTAAGAGCCTCACAGCTCTTCCCTTCCCAGTGACAGTGACAGACTACAGCAGCAGACAGAGCCATGTCCTGCCAGGCAGACAGGTAAGGGCTCATTACCACAAGAAGCCTCATCTCCTTGTGCAATCAGGCTCCTGTGTGAAGCTGGCAGCTTTAGCTGTGGACAAGAGGGAGGGGAAGACAAAAAAAAATCATCATCAGACAATAGCAGCTGTTCTGAGACAGATAGGAAGGCAGCAAATCCATCTGCTAGAGAGACCACAGCATCCAACTGCCTCTGACCTGCTGTTTGCCTAGTAGCACTGCATGTCCCACTGAACATGCTCTGGCTTGGCTCCCCTCTGCCTCCAGTGACACTCCATAGGACCCTGAAGGAGACTAGCAGACACTGCCAAGTTAAAACTGTTGTGTAGCTTATGCAGTATTACAGGCAACACCCTCCACCTCCTTCCTTCCATAGCCAGGCCAGTGCAAGTGAGTGATTGTGCAGTCTGGACCATTGTGTGCTCCCCTCCTCCTCACCAAAAAAGGGCAGGGGCAAGAATAGAGCAGAAAGCAGAGGCCACAGGACAGCAAGGTCAGGTGTGAGTGGCAAAGACTCGTGCACCATTGCCAGCACAGGAGCACTCTTGATTGCAAGCCCTGCCTGCCCACAGCTGGCAAGCTCACTCCAGTCCCTCATAGACAGCTTTCTGGAGCTCAATGGAGAACATCTCCTCCCAGGGCCTGCGGATCCACTCCACCAGCTCTGCCAGCAGCTCAGGGCTTTCCGTGCGGATGTGCCACGTGCTCTCCAACTTCAGCACCTGCAAGGGAGCAAAGGAGCAGGTGGGTGAGCAGGAACCAGCCTGAGAGGTACTGATGAGCCCTGAGCCACTACTTCATATAGAATGGGCAGGTTGGAAAGGACCTTAAAGATCATCAAGTTCCAACCCCCCTGCCATAAGCAGGGATGCCAATCACTAGACCAGGTTGCCCAGGGCCACATCCAGCCTGGCCTTGAACACTGCCAGGGATGGGGCATCCACAACCTCTCTGGGCAACCTGTGCCAGTGCCTAACCACCCTCTGGGGAAAGAACTTCCTCTTAATCTCCAATCTAAATTTCCCCTTCTTCAGCTTATAACCATTCCCCCTTGTCCTATTACGATCTGAACAGCTAAAAAGTTTCTCCCCTTCTATCTTATAATCCCCCTTTAGGTACTGGAAAGCTGCTATAAGATCCCCCCGAAGCCTTCTCTTTTCCAGGCTGAATAACCCCAACTCTCTCAGCCTGTCCTCATAGGGGAGGTTCTCCAATCCTTTAATCATCTTTGTGGCCTCCTCTGGACTCGCTCCAACAGCTCCACATCCTTTCTATGCTGAGGAGCCCAGAACTGGATGCAGTACTCCAGGTGAGGCCTCACAAGCACAGAGTAGAGAAGCAGAATCACCTCCCTAGCCCTGCTGCTCATGCCTCTCCTGATGCAGCCCAGGATGCAGTTGGCTTTCTGGGCTGTGAGTGCACATTGCTGGCTCATCTCCAGCTTTTCATCTGTCATGACCCCCAAGTCCTTCTCTGCATGCTGCCAGCTCCTTCCAATTCCTAAGTGACATCATCCTCCCTCTCTGCTGCCTGTCCCTGCATGACTTTCATCCCTGCATGACTTGCTGTGCTCCCCTGCCTTGCTAGGTTAGGATGGGAGATAAGAGCCTCAGGACACTCTTGGCACAATCCAGAGCCCAGGATCTTGTGTGGCCCAGGAGCCCCTGCTGGTTACCTCATCATAAAGCATCAGCTTGAGGTCACAAGGACAGAGGCGATAGGTTATGACATTGCTGATACTGCTGATGGGCTGCTTCTCCTTCAGCTGGATGTTGCTCTTAGCAGCCACTTCTGCCTTCTGCTCTTCATCCAAGCAGGGCTGCACCTGCCACTGGTGATTCTCCTCCAGCAGAAACAGCATGCTTCGGGTGCTCAGCAAGGTCACAGGAGAAGCAGATGCCCCTAAAAGGATAGAAGGGAATAGGAGAGGCTTTGCTGACAGCCTGAGTCACCACACAACCAACTTTGCTTTTCATTCCTTCCCTGGGGAAATCCTTTGCAGCAACAGTAATTCTCTAAGTTCTTGGCTGAAGAAGAGGAGCAGAGTGGCTAGAAGTGGCTGGGCTTGACTAGCTTACTCAAGCATGCATATAAAACACCACTGCTCCACAAGCCTTGCCCTCAGGTGAGGCCACAAAAGACATTTGACTCCTTTGACCTCTTCAACAATGCTTTACTACTCTTCAGTTAAAAGTCAGCAGCTTCAGCTCAAAGGCTTCCTTTGTTTGGGCTGAGCTTGTCCAGCTGCACACATCTGGTGGTTGGAACAGAGAGCACAGATGTAAAGTTTAATGCCAAGTTGGGAGAACAGAACAGAACATGGCAGGAAGCAAAGGAGTTTTGATCAACTCTAGGGAGCATAAATGTCATCCAGCTGATTTCAGGGGATGCAAAGGAAAAGCACTACCACTTGGGAATAAATCAGATGCACAAAACCAGAGAGCCACTAGCAGAACTGGCTGAGGTCCTAGGTGCTAAAGCAACATCTTGCTTTTCTTGCCACATCCTCACTCTTGGGAGTTAATAGGAATATCAGACATGGGATGTTTGATTAGTTCTGTCTGCTTGGCAACGAGAACCATGTTCACTTTTGGACACTATAATCTAGCAAAGGAAAAGACTGTAGAGTTAGAAAAATGTAGTTCTTTCTCCCACAGGCTATTTGTTCAGCTCGAGGAGACAAATAAATGTATTTCCCTTCAGATTCTTGTTCTCTCACACCTTGTCAATGACCAATGATGAACAAGAGTGCAAAAGCAGTAACAAATTGGTCAGAATGGGATTAACAACTCGGTTGCTTTTATCAGTGTCCCAAGCTAAGTAAGGCACTGTGATTATCTACTGAAAACTCAAATCCCAGGTTTAGTACATGTGGCCCTCAGCAAGCCCCAGATTGTACACTAAAGCCACAAGCAGACAGCACATGGGTAGGACACCTGGCCACTGAGATCTTCTGTACCTTGGATCAGGTAGGCCAGAAGGTAGAAGAAACAAGTGTCATCTGCAGCTGCAGAATCCATGGTCTTGGAGTCCAGCAGAGGCCTAGAGGAGATACAACAACAGGCTGAGCAAGGAAGCACTGCTTCCAATTCAGGCTTGCTGTGAGCTAGTTACTGTTCACTGCCCTCTTTGAGAAGGGAGGGAACCAACTCTTCTAGATGTTGCAAAACTCTCCCATCACTCTGCCTAGCCAGCTAGGAACCAAATGCTTCTTTCAAGAGAGGCAGCCACTCTATGCCTGCCTCTTTTCCTTCCTCCCTCCATTATATTCTGTTCAGGCTCCTGCAGGATAGCTGGGGTAACCCTGCCTGGCTCAGTCCATGCCACCCCTTTGCCTGCTCATGCCCTGTGCAGCAGGGGCCTTAAACCTGCAACACAGGCCTAGCTGCCACTCCAGCAGTGCCTCTCCCTATGCTTCCCAGGCACTGCTGGACAAGCAGCCATCCTCTTCTACTTCAAACCCCAACCTCTCAGAGGCTGCTCTTACCATAGGCAATGCTGTGGATTCATTTCCACAGTGGCAATTTCCTTCACCTTACTCCTGTGCTTAGCAGACAGTTCTTGCAGGAGACCTAAAGGGAGGCAAAAGGCAGACATCTTTTATTTATTGCAAGCAGTATGGAACAGCTCAGGATGGTTCTCTAGTCTAACAGAGTGCTGCTGGAAGTTAGGATGTCTGAGCTGGCAAGAAGTGGATTTTCCAGCATATATCCAACTACAGCTCTCCTGATTGCTCTCACAGTATCACAGTATGTCAGGGATTGGAAGGGACCTAGAAACATCATCTAGTGCAACCCCCCTGCCAGAGCAGGATCATCTAGATGAGGTCACACAGGAATGTGTCTTGGATGTCTCCAGAGAAGGAGACTCCACAGCCTCCTGGGCAGCCTGGGCCAGTGCTCTGGCACCCTCACCGGAAAGAAGTTCCTCCTCATGTTAATACTAAACCTCCTGGGGTCCAACTTGCTCCCATTCCCTCTTGTCCTAACATTCCAAGAGCCTCTCCCCAGCCCAGTTCCACTCTTACCTGTCAGGGTCTGCAGGAACTGGTCACAGCAGCTCTGGTTCCGGATCAGCAGGTTATAAGAGGCTTTGGGGTTCTCAAACTCCATTCGCAAGCTCTGGTGGCACAGTCCCACTTCCAGATGGGAAATATCAGACAGGTAGTGAGAATCATTCTTCTTCAGCCAGTCTGCAGGTTGTCCCCTAATCACAGAGCACAGCTCTCAGCTGCAGCAGGCTGCCCCATCTCCTTTCCCACATTAGATTGCAGCAGGGAGGCTTGCTAGAAGAGCCTTTGCATGTCACCACACCTCCAGGGGGAAGGCTAGCACAGGTTGGCATCATCCAGCACTCAAAGCCTTTCTGCAGGGTCTCAGTTGCCACCATTCTCCTCACCTGATAGCCCCAGTGACTTCCAGCACATAAATCTTGAGATCAGAGGCAACTAGGATTGACAGGAACTCTCCTTGTCGGCCAAACTTCACCATGACCACCTAGAGCACAGAGAGGGTGGCTCAGAGCAGGTCCAGAGGAGGTCACGAGAATGCTCAGGGGCTGGAACACCTCTGCTATGAGGACAGGCTGAGGGAGCTGGCATTNAGCACTGGCCTGCTCCTTTGCCAGCCCAACTCAACCACGCTTCACTTCCCTTCACACCTCCCAGTCTCTGGGATGCCACCTCAGGGCAGAACTTGCAGGACAGCCAAGGAGCTGTAGAGTGCTGCTGCAAGAGCTCACCTTGAGGAAGCACTGGAACTCCTCCTCATTCTCCTCCAAAACCTCCATATCCAGGTAGAGCTTGAGGCGATGATCCACAGAGTGGAAGTCTCTCATGTTGAGGATGCTGTTGACAGCTGAGGAGAGGAAAGGGTATGACTGACACTCTGCCCACCAAGCATTAGGTTTATCATTAGTGTTTTCCTGCAATTGTATGACCTTATAATTTACATACAATACTGCCCAAGAGTACATAGTTCCCAGCAGAGAAGCAGAAACACTACACTAATCAACTTCTCCTCAGCAGAAACTTGATCATGGGCTCAGTTTTAAATTGTCTCTTGTGCTTGGACCCAAGAAACTGCTTTATTTGTCACAGTTCACATGTACCAAGCTGAATATGGCAATCCTAAACCCCAGGCCTACACCAATAGCAGTCTTGAAAGGCTGGGGGACATCTCTACAGATCCACAAGCCACTGCAGGTGTGGTAGAGTCACTTAGTGGGTCCAATCAGACAACCTCCGTAGCCCCTTAGCAACTTCAGTTACTCTGTACATCACAAGCTGAGGCCCAAACAAAGGCAGTCTGCTACATCAGAAATCCAAGGCCCTTCCCAAAAAGCATTTGTGGACCTCCTAGGAAGTGCTGTCTTGCACAACAGCCCTCCCACAGGCAGCACAGCTCTTCTTTGAGACAGGCTTTGTCATGTGAAGCTCACAAGAGCCACTGAGGAAATCACAAGGAAGTGTAGATCCACTAAGCAGAGCCTTGGACAAACACAGCAGCCTCACACTGCACTTTTAAACCAGAGAATAAAGACAAGAGAAATTGTACATCCTATTCTCCAAAGGTAATGCTCCAGCTGGCAGCTCACTGGTGCCACAGGAACCAGTGTGCCTGCAACTGAGCAGTGCAGCTCCCAGAACAAAACTCTATTACTCAGAGTCTGAGCAATACTAAGATTAGGAGCTGATTCAGTTTTCCCTACCTTCACACATGAGGATTGCACAGAGTGAGAATGAAAAACTCTCCTCCCAGGAATCATGGTCACAGCTGCTTGAGGACCTGTCTTCTCCATGAAACAGGAACAAGCACCACTGACAAAGCTCAACCCCAAGCTGTGCACATCATCCCTAATCTCTGCACAGCTCCTACATACTCACAAGGACTGAGATTCCACGTTTGCTCAGCCTCAGAGTTCAAAGAGACCTGGGAAGGAGTGGGTCCACAAGCACCACTGTAATGGTAGCTCCCCATCAAGCTGCCCCCACTGATGTCTGTGTGGCTGATGGACAAGGACTGGCTCTTCATGCCCAGCTCCTTCTTCCTGCAGCCCCCATTGGAACTGCAAGAGCTGGAATGGAGAGTGCCCTCATGCTCTCCACTCAGTTCTGGGGTCCTGGTGCTGTTGCTGGTGTCCAGCTCCGAGCTGTCCTCCCCACCAATGTAGAACTTGCTGCTCTCACTGCCCAGGGCAGCTGTTGTTTCCTCTGGGCCTTCCTGCTGGCTGCCTCCCTCCAGGATAGAGTCTGAGAGGTCCTCACTCGTGCTGTCAGCTGGCAAAGGTGTGCTGGAGTACACATCTGAAGGTAGGATGACCACATGGTCACTGGAACAACTGGGACAGGCTATGGACTCCCCAGCTGCTGCAGCATCTGTGGAAGATTGGGTCAGGGATAAAGAAAAGAACAGAACAGCTCTCCCTCAATAAGAGTATACTTTTTTCCCCACCCCCTTTCAAACCACAAAGCATCCCTTTCAAAGTAGACAATAGTTATAGTCCCAACTTGAGGAGCTTGCTGAGAATCACACCCTGCACACCTCCCCTCACAAATCAATGAGAAATTCCAGATCAGGGCCAACCTCCACCTGAAACAGCTCTGCTCAGATGGAGGGTGACCAATGCGTGCTATAGTTGCAACTGAAACTCTAGCAGGGCTTTGGCTGGTGACTTTCTTCCACTTTGTATTCCCAAGTGCTCACATAGCCTTTGAAGCCAAGATCACCACCAGGAAATCCAACCTTCCTTATCCACTTCCATTTCCAGCTTGGTTTATCCTCCAGCCAGCCAAGCCACAAGCATGCCATGTCCCTTCTCCAGCTGTCCTCATCCCTTTTGATCCCAGTTCCTGATGCTTCACTCCCAGCACAGCAGACTCCCAGTCTTGGGACTCCCACTACCCTAACTGGGGGGCACAAAGTATCCTGAGGTGGGAGAAAGTGTTGCAGCCAGGCCAGCATCTCTGTCCTCACTGAAGTACTTCAGTGCCAGGATATTTCATCAAACAAGCAACATCTTGTGTGCAAATCCCACTTCAAATACAAACTGACCTCTGCAAAACTCAGGAATCAGAAGATGCCTATTCAGCACCCAGGCAAGGCACCACATCTAGTTTCAGACACCCCAAAGAAAAACGTGGACAAATGGGAAAGAGTACAAAGGAGACCAGCAAGAATAATTGCATTGTACAAGATGTGACTGACAAGCAAATTATCTAGGGAGTTGAGCTTGTTTAGTCTAGAGGACAGAAGACAGGACTGGTTGTGGGGGGAGAACAATGACCCTCAAGTACAAAGCAAGCAATAAATCACTCCCCATAAGTGAAACAAGAGCAGGCTTAAGATCACAGCTAGGTTAGGGTTCCACTTGTTTTACTAACAGCCAAAGTTTTACCTGGACAAGATTCTCCAGAAACCTCTTTTAGTAAAAGCCCTTTAGAACAAGTCTCTGTGGCAGAACTGACCACAGTTTCAACAGGATGAGAGATTACATGACCTTTAATGCTACTGCCAGACTTCAGATCTCTGTGGACCATCTGCAGTTTCCAGCACCCTTATGTTCTCCCAGACCCCAGGTCACTCACAAGAGGGGTGTTGTTTGCTTAACCTTAAAACAGTGGTTTATTCCTGCTAGTGAACAAGGTAAGGTCTTCCCAGTCTAAGTGCAAGCACATTCCACAACAGGTTTTAATTCCAGTATAGCCAAGGCATCACCTTCTTCTAGACTTTCCATGCTCTGCAGCACAGCAGCCATTCTGGTACTCTGCCCAGGCACTAGCAAGCATCCTTTTTCTGGGCACTACATCCTACCTTGATCTGAGGCAACTAGGGTCTCCAGGATTTTGGCATCTCCAACCTCTGAAGGATAAGGACCTTTGTGCCAGGGAGCCAGGGACTGTGAAAATTCCTGCTTGCATTTCAGGCATTGGAGCTTTGTGGATCCCTTTTCCTGGTCTTGCTTTCGCTGATTCTCCTCAACAGCTGGGGATAACACTTCAAGGACACACTAGAAGTGGCAGCACAGGGAAAAGAGTGCTAGCATGCAGCTCTAAGCATCCTACTAAAAGCAAACCTCTGGCATCAGCAAGTTTCAACATGCCTCATTTGAGCAATTCTGAGTGCAGGGGGTGCCAGGCCATTTCCCAGCTAATAGAGGATCACAGAGAGTTTGTGCAAGACTTGCCAAGATCACAGAATCCTAGAATGGTTTGGGTTGGAAGGGACCTCTGGAGCTCATCTAGTCCAACCCCCCTGCAGTGGGCAGGGACATCCCCAACTAGATCAGGTTGCTCAGAGCCCTGGCAAACTTCATCTTGAATGCCTCCAGGGTTGGGAACTCAACCACCTCCCTGGGAAACCTGGTCCAGTGTTCCACCACCCTCGTGGGGAGGAACTTTTTCCTAATATCCAGTCTAAATCTACTCTTCTCCAATTTAAAACCATTGCCTCTCGTCCTTTCACTGCAGGCCTTTGCAAACAGGCCCTCTCCAGCCTGCTTGGAAGTTCCCTTTAGGTACTGGAAGGTCACTAGTAGGTCGCCCTGAAGCCTTCTCTTCTCCAGGCTGAACAATCCCAGCTCCCTCAGCCTGTCCTCATAGCAGAGGTGTTCCAGCCCCTGATCATTTAAAATTGGCTTTAAAATTTAAAACCATTGCCCCTAATAATAATAATAATAATAATAATAATCACAAGGTCCTCCACAGATCCTTTGTGGAGCAGGAGAAATCCTGAGCTCACAAGCCAGATCTGGGTCGTAGATGTCCATGTGCTCTGAGAACAGGGACCCAATGCTGCCTGGAAGAATACAGTGTCTTCCAGGGACATTGTTTCTCTTCCCAGGCTTCCCCTTGCAGCCTTCCCTACCTGTAGGCACTGCTCTGGGCAGTCATCCAGCACCACATATTTGCGTTTCTGTCGGTCCTTACAAATGTAGCTGAAGTGCAAGGAAAGGACAGGGAAAATTCGCTCCAGGTCCTACAGGAGACAGTAGGAAGAGAGCAGAGCATGCAGTATACAGACTAGAATTGTTTGGCTGAAATGTGGCCACATCAGAACTTAGTTTAGCAAGTATTGAATAGCCCAGTCTACGTAGCAAGTATTGAGTAGCCCAGTCTGCTTTCTAAACATCACACTGGGCTCAGTGGTCTAACAAAAAGTGCAATCCACAAACAGCTGTCCAAGGCTAGGGTGATATCACAGTAAGGAATAGATGGGAAGTAGGCCTCCAGTTCATTTAATTGCTTCTTGAGAGTCTCTCATTCCTGCACTCTGGAACAAGTCTAGCCATTGTCTTTTTAACTCCAGCCTTGGAACAGAAGTGGTGCTTGCATCTTCTGTATTATCACAGGGACTCTAAGCAATATGGATGCTGTTAGATACACATGCATTGGGTGGAAGAGATGCTCAATCAATTAGGCTTTGCAAAGGAAAAGACCTGCAGGGTAGTCTGACAGAAGCCCAAGTCCAGAATGCTGGCCCACACAGGGAGTAAGATGCCAAAGGCTATGGAGAAGCATAACTCACCATCCTCTTCCATTTCATCTCAGAGGTCTCCACCTTCTGCAGGCATTTCAGCTCCAGTTTGTGGAGGACTCTGGCAGCCTTCAGTTCCACCTCAATCACATGCTTAGCTGTGACTCTCAGGAAGATCCAGTCTGGCTCTGGGTCACCTTCACCTTCTATTTGACTCACCAGCACTGGCTGGCAAAGGTCCACTGCAGAACAAGATATAGTACAGGTCAGTATACACAGCAGGCCTTCAGGCTTGCTTGGCCCAAGCCATTAGAATTCCCACAGTATGATAAAGTACTGAGCAGCATGATAAAGCTTCAGGAATATCACATTTGATCCACCTATTCTATCCTCACCTAAGCCCTGAGGCACAGCAGTGAAAGGACCTGTTTACCTTCTGGCTTCTCCTCTTCTTCCTCCCCCAGCATTAGCTCATCTGCCTCCTCTTCTCCATTCTGTTCTCCTTCTACATGCTCATCCAGCTGTACTTCAGGCTCTTCCTTCTTCTCAGCATCATCCAAAGAAGAAGAGGATTCTTTCTGGGTTACTTGGGGTTTTCCCTGCTCTGGGTCAGAGCTCTCACTCTGCAAGTCTGTTGGAGCAGGTCTGCCTGCAATGTCATCTGCAGGATGGCTCAGGCAGGGGACAGGTCCTTTGTCCTGCTCCTCCAGGTGTCTCTTGTACCGCAGCCAGTCAACACCAAAGCGATCTCGGAAGCTGTCCAAGCGCTTCATCTCCTCCTGATGCTGTAGGACCAGGCCTGCAGAGAGAAGTAGGAAAACAGTCACCACACCAGAACACTCCTCTGACTGGGCAGTTCAGCTACTGTGTTGCTGAGGAAGAACACAAGCCTCACCAGCAGAGAGAGGTAAAGCCTGGGGTTCTTGTTCTGTATCGCTGGGCTCTGAAATACTCGCTCTGCGCACTTTGACTTTTCCCTGGAACAAACAGGATGAGAATAGTTGGGAGGCACCAGAACAACCAAAAGAGCATCTGCCACTTTACTCTGCTCTCGTGAGACCTCATNTCTGTCAAGCTGAAGGGTTCATAGGTGTTCCAGTGCAGAAGCACACCATGAAACATTGGTTGCAGTATATCAAGACTCACAGCGTATCAAGACTGATAGGGAGTCCAGTCCCTTCCTAATACACAGCAGCACATAGGCTCACTACCACAGAGTCAGTAGCTGGATGAAGCTTTCACATCAAGGCAGCCCCTTCACCCAACATGCCAAGTACATGATTAAGGAGCTGTCTCAGTGCCAGACCTTGCTTTTCTTCCGAGGGAGCCTGCCAGCCACGTTCTCTGCTGGGGACTGACTGTCGCTCCAGTCTGCCGCACAGGAACTGTCCAGAGCACTGCGCTCCAGCGTGGCCTTGTCTGAGGTAGAAGTGTGGATGGACTGGGACACACTTGGTACAAGTCTTGGAAGATGCTAAAGTCAAAAGAAGAGAATGCTTTATGCTGAGTGCAAAGGGGACACCAGGTAAGCAAGCCACAACTTAAGCTGACTTCCCTGCCTCTCACTCCAGACATTAACCATTTCCGTCACAGTGATGACAACAGATCCTGCCTGGTTGACTGGATTGTTTATCACAACCCCTCCAATTTAACTCTGCCTTCCTTAAAAACAGCAGATGGGAAACTGCTAACTGTTTGTTTTCCTGAAATGTCAAGAGTCAGATAGTTCCTGAAGAGGAAAGAGGCAAGGTCCAAGTTCTACAAGACTACATAGGACAGAGTAAGTTACACTAGCCAATCCCAGCAATTACTAGGAATCAGTATGGACTGAGCCAAAATAACTGTGGCAAAGAGTCAAGGCAGCCCATACAGATTTCATGGGACACATGACAATGCAAAAACCTGACAGAGTTCCCAGTCCTAAAGTCAGTAAGATCAGGTTACAGCAAGTGTACTTACCATTAGGTCTGAGGAAGAGAGTGGCTCCCCATCCAAGAGGAACTGTAATTAGATACCAATGTGCACTCAGATTCCATTTGGCTGGCACACACTCAGGACAACATCTGCTGACTCCCATTCCCGTTCAGACCATCCCAAGGCTGGGATCCCTGGCACAAAACTATCAGAAACAATCCTGTTGCTGCCTCTCCATTTCTCCTTTAGTTTTAGCTACCTGATCTAATATCATATAAGGCCAGAAGGGACCATTGTTCCTTTACAGACAGAAATGTATCTAAGACAGTTTGCAGAAGACATACAACAGATTATTCTGCAACAATGCACACACTGTTTTGAAAGTCCTGAAAGCTCTCTTTCACTCCAAAGCTTGTACCCTACTTCTAGCCTAAGTCTATCTAGCTTCCAGTAACCTGACCTCAGTGAAAATTCATTCCAAGATGTAGTTTGAAGATATATGCCAGTACTCACATTGGAGGAGGCTGCCCTGGGAGACAGATGTACAAGGGTTGCAGATCTGTGGTTTTGATGGAACCATAATGGGTTTCCCTCTAAATGCAGCTGAGTAAGAGAATGAGAGAAATTGTTATTAGAAGCAATATTCTATACCCTGACCTAATCTGCCTGCAGGCTTCAGGCCTTCTCTTTCCCTCAGGAAACTTCTTTGGAGTGGAACAGTGATCAAGCCAGGAGAGGACTAAGCTTTTATATCCTGAAATTTGTTCAGTGAATAGAGAAGGAAATTTAAGTACTTCTCCTCATGCCCCTAAATCATCAGGAACTTTTTCAGTAGTGACTCTGAGAAGTGTTGAGAGAACAGTCCTTTGCAGGCTATCTTCCTTCACAAGCACTAGAGCAACTGCAGTTATCCTCCTTTAGTCTTCTCTGAACACACAACCCACAACAAGATTAGGGAAGGATCTCTCCAACTTTAACACTGTCAAGTTCAGTAAAGGAGGAACAAGGAAGTTGGGATGAACATATGGAAAAAGATTAGCTTGAGCAGGGGTCATTGAAAATAAAGGCTGCAATTCAGATGTCTCTCTGAGGCTCCCCCGGCAGCTTCCCACATTCAAATTGTGTGCTCAAGAGCTGAACTGATCATTCAAAACTCTCTTCTTACCACACAGTCTCCACCTTGCACTCCCTGACCATGACATCTCTAATCTACCAAGTCATCAAGCTTTGTGCTTACTTTTTTAACATAGTGCAGAGTGGCCAAAGGTGCCAGTTGAGCATGTTCCAGCAGCAGGTTATAGGCCACATCCAGGTGCTGCAGATTCACTAGCTGTTCAAGCCCTGCAAACCAAGCCAGAAATCATCTGCACACTACAAGATATAACTTAGGAACCTTCCACCTATCCCACTCCCCCAAAATGGAACCCTAGTTGTGCCCAAGATGGCAAGTTTTGTTCCTCCTCAAGAAAGGCAAGCCTCAAGCTTGGAAATGCTCCTCTCCCTTGTGGGCTGAGATGGAGTTAACCCCAATACATGGGCTTACCATTAATGCTGTCAAGCTCATTGCTGCGCAGGATGAGAGTCACCAGCTTGGATTGGCTGAAGATGCCAAGGCTTGGCACTTTGGAGAGGAAGTTATAAGCCAGATTGAGGTACTCTAGTTCTGCAAGGGTCTGTTCAGAGAGAAGAGCAGCACTGCATCAATTGGGACCTTAGCTTAAAGCCTGATCCTGAACTCCAAATAGGGCACCAGCCCTTACCATTGTTTCCATCCCACCAAGGTCAACTAGCAAGGGAGTTTCTTAAGACTATTTCTGCAGAAAGACTTTGATGTTCACATTTGGAATGTTTTGTCCAGGGCTGCTCAGCATGATCTACTTGCTTGACAGGATTTGCTAAGAACAGCTTTCTCCTTCCTCATTAACTTCAACAGAGCACAGGAAGAGACTGGACCCCCTGCCTCAGCAAAAGGACTGGACTACCAAAACAAGTTTCTTTCTTGCCTTTGCAAAGATGATGATGGTGAGCCTCACCAATTTTGTGCAAAGCTTTCAGAGTTTCTCTTAAAAGAAGCAAATCCAGCCCAGCCTGGATTTCATTGCTATTCCCTACATGCCACTGTGATTCCCACGTTTCTAAAGGAACCAGCAGCTTTCTGAAAGCAAGAAGGAAATGCTACTGGCAGGGATGCACAGAGTGATAAATACAGCTCACCTTCTTGGCTCAGAGTGGATGGGGAACACTGCCTTCTCTGCCTCAGAGCCTGCACATACAGGACAACAGTTTCAAGGCTGCAAGCACTAGCCATGTCTCTGATTTCTTTTGTTATACTTGACCTAGCAGGCATATGGGCAACAGTTACCAGCATTTTAGCAGTGTTCTTGCCACCACTCTGGTGCTTGGCCAAAGATACTCACTGTTAAATAGTGCTCACAATCCTGGAGCTTGTTGTGACTCAAATCCAAGACTCTCAGGGTGTTCAGTAGTTGCTGAAGGATAAAAAGAGACTAGATCAAGTCCTATAAATGTCTTTACTACAGCATGGAAAACCCATCCTTCTGGGAGAGGCCAGCAAAATTAACACTGCTCACTCCTTCCCACCCAGAGCTAGCAGCATCAGTAAAGCAGTGCACAGTTCCTGGCCATGAGCATCTCCTCTCTTCCCCTCAGTCATGCAGGAAGGATGTCACACTCACCAGGGAGTCATCCAAGGCTGTGATGGAATTATAGCTGAAGTTCACAGTATGCAATTCCAACCATGGAAGAGCACAGCTCAGATCTCCACCACATGCTGAAATGATTTCCTAGGAAGAAGTGAGGAACTATTCCTTGGTGAGGACTAGCTGTTACAGTCTAGAACAAGGCTAGCATGTTATGCTTTACACATCCTGCCTTGCCCAGAGCAGTAATGACTTTCATGTCATTAATTCAAGTAGTTGGAGGTGATGGGAATTGCATGGCTAGATATTTAGAAGGGAGGGGAGATGTTTTTGCTTCTTACACTCAAGGAGCGATAATCAACCTAACATGTTACAATTTGAAGGCTCTGGAACACTGAGCACAAAGACTGATCCATCACAGCAGAACTAAGATATGCATGCCCTGGCCAAACAACTTGTGCTCTAGCACAGAGAAGAAGGTCTCAGAGAATGCTCTATCAGCAGCCCCTGTTGCTTAGCAGGCAGCTGCTTCTGTGCCACAGCCACCACAGCCCACACTGCTCAGTTCTCTGTGGCTGGAGCTTGCTGGGCACCAATGCAGAGAAAGACACTGGAACACAGCATTTCCTCTGACTATCAGCTCTAATTTAAGGAAATAAACCTTGACCAGCTGCAGGTCTTTGAATGTGGAAACAGCCAGATACACAGAATGGTCAGAACTCTCTCACACAAATATTGGCCAGAGCCAGGAATTCTCAACCAGCTATGAGAAAGACTACAGAGCACATGTATGTCCAGCCAGGGAATACTTCAACACTGTTTGGATCAGGAGTAGGACCCCAGAATGGGGAAAGGACAAAAAGACATATACAACATGGACTGATAAGATGGTTAACAGAGTCTCCCAGGAGGGCTGTGGAGTCTCCTTCTCTGGAGACATTCAAGACACATTCCTGTGTGACCTCATCTAGGTGATCCTGCCCTGGCAGGGGGGTTGGACTAGATGACCTTTCTAGGGCCCTTCCAACCCCTGATCTATACTGTGATATTGTCTCCTAGATCTTTCCTATATGAAGGGATCAGAACAGCCTTTCTCCTGTAATTCACCCCACGAGCTGTGTAGAGCCACTCACCTCCAGTGTACTGAGACATTTGCAGCAGGTTAGAGATTCCAACTGAGAATAGACAAATCTGAGTCCCCGGAGGCAGTGTGGAGGAACAGACCTCAGCTGCAGCAGGGAGGAGAAAGGAAGGACAACACACATCAAAACATTCCAGTGTAAGCTACCATCCTAGGCCCATCTCTGCAAGAGATCCCCCATTTCCCTCCCTAACACTCCAGGCTTTGCTCACATCCAAGCTTCACCTCAAGCCAGTGGCTGCAGGAGTTTAGACTCATGTCTTCTAGGGAAGCCTACTAGTTTTTAGGAGTAGAGGTATTCTCCAACCATAAAACCAAGCAAAGGCAAACAGCAAGATTCAAAGCCTGTTCTGCCTCCTCTACTTACTTCCAGATGCCGGAGGGACTTGAAAGGGAAGATCTTCACAGCAGAATGCAAAACACAGTTTGGAACATGAATGAGCTAGAGAAATCAGAAAAGAAGTCTCATGTCAAGCTGGATCTGTGCTACAATATCACTCCCTTGGAGCACTAAGCCCCCTCCAGCTCAGGTGTTCACTAACAAGCTCTCCCCAGATGCTGCTATTGGCACTGTCTCCTGGCCCCATAGTTCAACAGAGGTCAAAGAGAAAAGCATGTTAGCTAGCACAAGAGCACAGTTTGCCAGACCATAACATTCCTTTTCTTCTTCCCCACCCACATGGCTACAGCACTGGCAGAACCCCACAGAGGTTTGACAGCTGGACTCCTCATCTGCCACCACGAACAAATCTACCAACTGCTGGAGCTGTGTTTATTGAGCAACTGAGATGAACTAGCACACTGGTGAGAGTTGTGCATGTGTATTTCACTAGAACAGGCCAAATAAGGCAAATCACAAGCAGATACAATGCAAAGCAGAGTCAGTGTTAACATCAGACTGAGGTACCTGCAAACCTCCTAAGCTCTAGCTGGGCTTTCACCTTGCTGATTTTCTCCCTGCATAGCCTAACAATATTCTTGTAGTCCTCCTGAGTTGCCTGTCCCTTCTTCTAAAAGGCATAGACTCTTTTTTTCCCCTTGAGTCCTAGCACAAGCTCCCTGTTCAGCCAGGCTGCTCTTCTTCCCCACCAGCTCATCTTTTGGCATATGGGGATGGCTTGATCCTGCATCTTTAAGATTTCCTTCTTTAAGGATGTCCAGCCTTCCTGGGCCCCTTTGCCCTTCAGGACTGACTCCCAAGAGACTCTCTGAACTAGACTCTTACTAGGCCAAAGTTTGCCCTCCAAAAGCCTACAGTAGCCATTCTGCTGACCTCTCCTTACTCCTCCAATAATCAAAAACTCTATCATTTCATAATTGCTATGTCCAAGATGGCCTCCAATCACCACATCACCCACAGTCCTTCTGTGTTTAGTCAACAGCAGGCCCAGCAGGGAGCCTTCCCTAGTCAAGAAGTTGTCCTCCACACACTCCAGCAACCTCCTGGAGTGTTTCCTCTATGGTGTGTTATTTTTCCAGCAGATTATCAGGTAAATTGAAGTCCTCCATGAGAACAAAGGCTAGCAATTGTGAGGCTTCTCCAAGTTGCTTGTAGAATGTTTCATCTGTCTCTTCATCCTGGTTGGGTGGTCTAGAACAGATTCCCACCAGAATATCTGCTTTACTGTGCTTCCTGCTGATCCTTACCCATAAACACTCTACCTTGTCACTAGCATCACTGAGCTCAAAACACTCCCTAACATACAGAGCTACTCCACCACCTCTCCTTCCTTGCCTGTCCCTCCTGAAGAGCTTATAGCCATTTCAGACAAAGGAGTTAATGCTTCCAATATAGACACCAGAGCACAACTGCAGGGCCCATCTCTGCCAGCTACATCCACACTCACACAAGTGACTCATCAGGTGCAGAACTGCCAGCCCAAGGCCTCCTCAGCACTACCACTTCCACAGTTACAGCCCTAGTGGCAATGAATCACTGCCTGCCAGCACTAATGAGGCATGTTGAACGGGGCCATTTGGAGGGGAAGCTTGCACTGAGAAGCTCTGATGATGTGTTTTAGCAAAGTTTATTTCAGATGCCATCGTTGCTCTGTGTCCTGACCACCTCCTCTCCCTCCACTGTCTTAAGAATCTCATCAGGCTGATATTAGTTTCTCCAAGCAAATCAGATACTGCACCATAATGGGGAGCTTCCCCCTCTTTGCTGCAGAAAGCCTATTTTTTTGTTAACACAAGCACTCACCACAACGTGCTCCTGACTGCAGTATCCCTCCCCACTTCCTGCTGCAAGGAAACCCATGTTTCTCCACAGGCTCTGGGCCCCATTACAATCTCCACCTCAGCACAATGCTACAAAACCTTCCCAACCCCTCAAATCTCTCCAATGTCTCACACAGAAAAAGCTTTTAAAGACATTGCAGGCCAAGTGCTCAGCCACAACACCTTCTGAGCACCATGTGGAACCCAAGAACAGCTCCTAATTCCCCTTCCCCTTCTACTACCCTCCTAGCAGTGCCCAGTCCCAGTGTCAAATAGAATCCTGTGCAGCCTCATAATACAGGTCACCTTTCAAAAAGCCCTCTGAAGAATCCCTAGCTCTCTACTTTTATCTTTATTACATCCTTCTTAAAATTAACAAGGACATGTTCCTAGCAGTATCACATGCTGTCAAACAAACCAACCACAACCACTGCCCAGGCAGGAGCATGTTAAAACTCAGAAGCAGGAAACAGAAGGTTTCAGAGTAGTGGGTGTACACAACATCTAAGTGCTCTGCTGCCTCACGCAGAGCGGGAGCACTCAGCTGTGCTCAGCTGCCAGATACTGCCTGCATTGCTCAAGTATTTCAGGAAATAATCATTTTCCCAACAATGTCAACACCTTACCAAGGTCAGAACATAATTAACCTCTGCTGCCCCTGTTTTTAACTCTGAAAAACCTGCTGAGTTGCATGGCTGATCCTAGATGAACTAGCTACACACTATGATGCTGAATTACGACTCCATGCAACATCCTTGTGAGAGTTGTCTGACCTAAGCAGCACCAATGTAAGACAGGCTCAATGGGCACCAAAGGAGGCCACTCTAAAGCAGTTAGCTGTGCCTGCTACTTCCACTGGCCAGCTCTGCAGTACCCCTGGCCCGTCACATCCCCGACCACGGTAGGTATGGACCTTCAGGGAGTGAGTCTTCTGCAGGACGTCGAAGAGGAACTGTGCCTGGAGGATGGCAGCCGTATCAGCGGGGTGGGAGGGCAGAGCCACGAAGCCCCGGTTCTGGTTGCGGGAGCCCAGGTGCTGCTCGAAGACCTGCGTGAGGTGCTGCAGGGTGGGGGTGAGCAGCGTCAGCGTGCTGGATCCGTCCAGGATAAGGTCCCCTGCAGGGTAGGACAGGGCAGTTCGTGAGCGTTGCTGCCCCCGCACCTGGGCCTTCACCCTGGCCCAGCCGGGCCCACCACTCACCCGCGTCCTGCAGCAGCCGCGCCAAGCCGCGCACCAGCGTCTCCGCCGCCGCCATCTGCAGGGCTAGAGGGGGAGGCCGAGGCGGCGGGGGCCGAGCTGACCACGGCACGACTTGTCCCGCGGCAGCGCCGCCAGCTCTTCGCACTTCCGCGTTACCACAGAGACGCGCCCTTCCGCCGCACCAGCGAGGCGGCTGCTGCGGCTAGAGCGCCCCCGCTTACATCCGGTTGCCATGGAACCCTCCCCAGCGTCCCCCTCCCGCCCGGCGGGGCCCGCGCCCCCCGGCCGTCGCGCCG
>VWZO01016170.1:93822-109733 GCA_013396975.1 Bucco capensis
CACGGCACGTGTCAGGCGGAGCGCGGTGGCGGGGCTGGGGCGCGGCGCGGCTGGGGCGCGGCGCGGCAGCGGGCTGCTCTCTGTCTCCGGTGGTGCGAGGTACGGGCCGGGCGGGGGTTGAGGGGGACGCGGGTCCTGGCGCTTGCTCCTCCGCTGCCCCGGCTGCAGCAGCTCACCGGCCCCACGGACACGCGTGGCGGGCGCCGCTGCCCCGCAGAGCCTGGGCCGTCCCCGTGAGCGGGGCGCGGCATGCCCAGGGCGCTCCGGTGCTGCACAGTTGACGGCACGTTGTGGGTCGCTGCACGGTGCGAGGCGCTGCATGGTGTGTGGCATGGCATGGTGCAGGGCGGTGCGTGGTGCGGGACACGGGGCATGGCACAGCACGCAGCACGGTCCCAGGCACGGCGCGGTGCCCGGTGCTGAGTTCTGCACGGCGCGATGTGGTCCCGTGCGGGTTGCACGGCTTGGCGAGGCACAGCACAGTGTGTGATGCAGTGCATCCCCAGCGCTTTTTCACTCCTCCGACTGTCCGTGTGTCTAACTGTCAGAGCCGTTCGTATGTCAGTGGAGGGTTGTCTCTGTTTCACTGTCTGGTGGCAGTACTTCGTTCTGGAGCAGGTTTTGTTCCCGTGTATTCCTGTGCTTGTTTGTGGGTCGTGTGGTTCCATCCTATCTGGTACCTCTGTGTGGGGCCTGGGAAGGGAATGGAGCTTCAGGAGTGAATGGCTGTGGTAGTTTGTCCAGGTTTATCCAGTTCAGTGTGATGTAGGATTCACTGAAATATTTAAGCCTTACAAAATCTTAGTTTCAGCATAGCCATGTGGCAGAGAGATCCACAGGTTAAACGCAGAGAGATCCACAGGTTAAACGTTTCATGCCTGGAAACTTCATGTGTTGACTGTCTTATGTGTTGCCTTTTCATTCTGGTGTGTGTGTGTCCCTATTCCTCAGCTATGACTGGGAGAAGTGGGGGCTGCACAGCCCACTCCTGTTTTATTTGGCTTTGAGGCTGTGACTGTCACAGCAGCATCCAAATGCTTCATGGTATGCAGCAACACCCCTCCTGCTCCTCTCCTGTATGGCAGGCTCATCAGTATGTCTTCCCAGGAAAATCTTCCCAGGCCTCTAATCCTTTTCCTTATTGAGCTCTTCCCATCTGTGTCTATCAGCTAGATCTCTTCTCCTCCTCTATCCCCAAACCAGCTTTTCTTCTGTGTCTTTAACATCCACTCCTTGTCTAGACACTCCACGGCTAAATTTTTCTCAGCCTGATGGCTGGGGGATTAGAGGAGAGTTGAGGAGATGGACATGCAGCTCCTAGCCCACAGAGCTGGGGCAGCCTGCTGTAGCCCTCCCAACACATCTTTATTGCAAAGGGACAGCATGAACTGCTTGCCTCTGCCCCTTGAAGATGTGCCAGATGTGGTTTTCTTGGCAAAACAGGAAAGCTCCTGTACTGACACTGTGTAGTAGCTTTTGAGGGTTGAGAGAAGCCCTGCTGGAGTACCTGCTAGCAACATGTGGGAGATGCTGTAGCTGGAAGTGTCACAGGGGCATGCCTGCTCACTTTCCTTCAGCATTTGTTTGGCCTAGATGGTCAGTATGAGATGTGGTGCTTGAGGCTAGCCAGTTCTGTTTATGGCTGCACTTGTGGAGACAGCAGGGAGATGTGAGTGAGCACAAGTCATCAGGCTGTGGATTTTTCTGGCCTCCCTTCGAATCTGGCCTGCTGGCATGATGCTTCTATTACTGAAAATGCCTTCTAGTGGGAGTGCTGAATCACGTACTCCCAACAACCAGGAGGTGCAGTAGGATGAAGGTATCATTCATTCAGGGGTTTTTTTGGTGGTGTTTTTAATTTTTCTTTCCCCTTTTGTCTTGTGTTCTTATGGTAGCCCAGGCAGTGATGCCAGCAGGCTGGGCACTCGAGTATGATGCTCCTTAGCAGGATTCTTAATTCTCCCTGATACTCATTTGAAGTTTCTCTTTGAAATTTTAACCCATTTCTAAGTGGCTTTGTGCAGGGCTGCCTGAAAGCAAAATAGTCTTTAGTGGTGTTTTACACCCTTGAGATCTTTCCAGACTGCTGGCTTTTCCCCTCCCTGTCTTAGTCATCCCATATTGTGCTAGACAAATTTAGCTCCTAACCTTTCCTTATAAACCAATCCCTCTGGCCAACTGGCAATTTTTTTGTTGCTCTTCTCTGAACTCCATCTGCTGTGGGCAATAGAAAAGACAGCCCAGATCCGAGCAGGTGTCCCTCCAGCCTTTCTCCCAGAGGTTGCACAGGGTAAGGGCCAAGTGGCCTCTAGTGGCCAGCCATCAATTAAAGCACCAAAAGGGAGTACCAGTGCTCCCAGGCCATGGGCTCTCTCCCTTCTCAAGAAGGCAAGAGTGCTGGTAGGGTTAGGGCTGGAGAAAGGTTAGGGCTGGAGAAAGGTTAGGACTGGAGAAAGGTTAGGGCTGGAGAAAGGTTAGGGCTGGAGAAAGGTTAGGGCTGGAGAAAAGTTAGGGCTGGAGAAAAGTTAGGGCTGGAGAACATGCCTCCCATTTTCACCTCTCTCTTGGCCCCAAAGTAGCCTACCCCTCTGCAGCTCTGACCCAAGCAGCCCCTGCTCTCAGGTGCCCACGCATCACATCCCAATTTCACAGGGTGGTGAGCAGGGGATTGACTGAAACCCATGGGCAATTCACTGTCCTTCTGAAATTACAAAGCATCTGCCAAGGGCTCTCTTACTTTACTGCTAGTAAAACTGTCTTGCCTTAGGCTGTTCAGCAGCACCAGTAGAGTGATGTCTCAGTGTATTTCAGAATATGCTGCTTTGATAGGTGAGGAAAGACTAAATGTTGGGTTTTCCCTGCCTGTTATCTTCGTTTAGGCAGCTAGGCTGTAGCTTTCAACTCAGTGTAACATCTTGCAAAGCTGGAGCCAGCAGAGTTTGTTGCATCCCAGCAGTTCTCCTGGTTTCCTCCCACCCAGAGCAGCACCTCTGCAAGCATCTGCCTAGGCTACCTACAGGCAAACCTGAGCTTGACCCAAAACAAAGCATATTGTTTTACAATGTTCCTGATAGTTTGCAGTTTCTGTACCATTTTGCTAGTTTTTAGGGTTTCTGCCACATCAGAAGCTGCCATTCAAAGCCCCATCATTTTATTCCCTGAAGTAGTAGTGCTTGCAACAGGCTTATGTAGGCAATCTGTAGCTGTGGATGTTAGTTCCTTACAAATCCCCAGTCCTTCCTTTAACAGTTGGGATGCCATGGCCCTGCAGGACTGCAGAGCCAGGTCCTGTCATCCCCCCAGCTCTTCCTGCTGGAAAAAAAGCATTCCCTGCCTTCAGTTTCAAATGTGCTGCTTTCATGGAATGATACTCTCTTCCTGAGTTAAATGCAAAAGGAAAGAAAAGCCATGTATTGCCCTTTTCCCTATCATGTTGCCTACTAAAAAGCAACTCAGTCTCTGCTTACAGATTATTTCCAGACCTTTCTCCTTGTTTGTTTTTTTTTCTCTTTCAGAATCCTTATGCTCTTATCCTTATGCATTATCCATCCTATGCATTATCCTTATGCTCTGTGTTTCTTGGGAAATGGTATGTGAAGTTGAAGATGACAGTTTAAGATCTACAGGGTGGATTGTGTTCTTCATTCTTTTCTGTCCTGTTCCTTATGGCCTGAACTCTGCATTTGATTTTTGGACATCTGTCTTGGCAGCATATTTTTCTTGAGCTGTTCAAGTCTTCCCCAAAGAGATGGCCAAGCTATTATCTGACTTTGCAGGTTTTTGCTCTTCGATGACATTACTGGAAAAAATTTTGGTTTACCACTTTTGAATTAATTTGTATTTTACCCTTGTAGTTTTAATGAGTGTCTCTTATCCCTGTGTCCAAAGCACTGTACAGGTGCTTACATCTTCTCTCCTTTTCTGTACCAGTTTAGATCAGTTTCTGGAGATCTCTGTGCCATCTCCAATCCTTCCTGGGGTGAAGCCCAGGCTGAGTTCAGCCTGTGTTGTTGCTGTAGATGATATGATGACAGTTGTTTGTTTGTGTTAGTCTCCATCTCACTCCTTGTCAACTGTGGCACCTCATTGCCTTCTTCACTTGCAGTGGCATACTAAGCAGAGCCCTCCTTCAGGCTGCCCAGAGGGTCTTTTGTGTCCCTTAGCCATGCCATTGCACACAGGGCTCAGACCTGCAGTTTGGCCTCTTTCCCTGTAATGTGTTGGTTTGTGTTTAGTGTTTGAATGATGAACTGTTTGTCCTTGTGCCATCTCTCTGGCTAGCATAGATCTCTCTGAGGTTCCTTCTGGCCACGTTGGGATCTTCCCAATTAAAGCTGGTGGCACAAGACCACGCTGCTGTCTGCTCCTGGCACATCCTCTCAGCATCTGATCTCTCCAACTTTATCCTTCCCTGGCAGTCAATGATGCCCCAGCTTTGCACAGACGTGCTGCTGGAGAGATGGCTGAGTGGGAAGTCTTTCCTTCTCTTGCACAGCCTGTGCAGGAGCTGTGTGTGTCTTGGTTGGCCTTTGCACCCTCCACTCTGCAGGTCATTTGGAGGACGACAGGGTCCCACTTGCCCTTGAACTGTTGGAGCTGGTGCACAAAGCAGTGCAGGCTGGGCCATTCCTGACCCTTTGCTGCACTGTGCCAGAAGCAGGCCAGTCCTAGTGATGCTGGGGAGGTTCCTTGAGAGCTGCTCAGATGACCTCTCTGGGTTAGGAGCCAGGGGGGTTGATGGTAGGGGCCAGCAGTGTCCCACAACATTCCCTTGTCCTGCCCTCTCTCCACAGGTTATGCCACTCTCCAGGTTTGCTGGGTGCCTGCCGGTGAAAGAGAAAGGTTGATATTTTGGCCAGGCCCTTAGGTCCTGAACCAAAATGGCAGCTGGAGAGTCCCTTCCCATAGGAGATGTCTTCATCGACCTTCAGCAGGTGAGGTGGGAATCCAGCAGCAGAGGGGCCATCTCTTCCCTGGGGACTGTGCTCCTGCCAGGCTGACTGTGGGACTCACGTCCTGAGGGTTTGCTGTAGTAGGAGATGAGGTCTCCATTGCCCAGGGACAGCTCTGCACAAAGGATGCCCCAGAGCTGCCCACAAGCTTACACCCACTCTCGATGCAGACAGCAAGCTGTGGTCCAGAAAAGGCCAGAGATTGCTCTATGGGGTCCCTGTGCCTTCCCATTCTGTTGGGTAGGGAAGGCAAGCAGCAGGACAAGCTGGGCAGCTTGCAGTTAGACTCTCCCAGGTTAGGCTGAGCTTGAGACACCCATGATAAAGTGAGAGTAGATGCAGTCTCACCCACAGGTACAAAGCTACTCCCAGGGCACAGATATGAGGAGAGGCACAACACAGCTAAATGAGCCTTGCTCCCTCTTTCCGCCTAGCACAGGCAGATTTGTCACAGTTGGGCCTCCTTCTGTTTCCATGGAAACATGGGAGTCCACAACCGCTCTGCACTGGCATTTTGGCTCTATTGATGGAAAAATTTACCAGCTGCAGCTGCTCTGGAGGCAGAAAGGACAGGATTCACCTGGTGATGCTCTTCCCAGAGCATCTCCACCAACAAAAGGCAGAGAAGGGTCCATAGCCTGAAGAAAGCATGCCAAGGGGCACAGGAGGCCCTAGGAGTGCTGAGGAGAGGTGGGAAGGCACAGGGTGGTCACTGGGCCCAAGGGCAGCTCAGCAGAGCAGTGATGCTGTTTCCCAGGGAGAAATACAGAGGAGGTTTAACAAAAGGAGGGATGGCAGACTGGGGAAAGGGAAGGCCAGAGGGCAACTGTTAGATGTAAGGAGAGAGAAATTCCAGCTTAGCAAAAGCTTTGCATCTCCTCTAGTAGGAAAGACAGGCACTGACATGATCCCTTGATACCTGCTACTCCAGGGAGGTGTGCAGGACTGCTAAGGTATGTCTGCAGTGCGTGCCTTGGAGGCTTGCTGATATGTTTTGCCTCTTGGTTTTGAGCAGAGAGAGGAAACTATGCCCTAGCCCTGTCATGTGAAGCCTGCTGCTCCTCAGCAAGCCCAGCACCATGTGTAGGGCAGGAGGATCCCGAGGGCTGTAGGGGTCTGCAGTGTTTTATTGTTGTCTGGCAATTTCTGTGCAGGGCAGAGATTGTGCAGAGAAAGCCTCTCCTGGTGCCGAGGACGATGAGGACTTGGATAAGACTTTGTCAATCGAGAGATTTGGGGACCTGATAAGCAAATCAGCATCAAGCAATCTGGAGAAGCAAAGACGCAGCTACAGTGAGAGAGATTTTGAATGTATGTAGGTTTGAACTGCTGTACCCACTTCCACCCTTGCCAGCAACCCTTGCTCAGCCCCACATGCTCTGCAGCCTTGTGCTGGAACTCTGCAGATCATGTTAACCTGCTATTCACTTCCTCCCTTCAGAGCATTCCCAAAGTATTATGGACACCCAATTTAGCACCAGTGCCCGTGGCTTCTTCCCAGTCTGTTCCCTGTTTTCCTTGTCTCCCACAGGTGTAGCTGCTGCCCAGCACACAGTAGCATAGCTCAGCCCAGGGTGTTCTCTCACCTCCTCACTGGTCATTGAGACCTCTGCAGCCACCTCTCCCATGTTCAAATGTTCAGTTTGAAACTGGGTTTCTTCCATATGGATTCAAAGAAATATCCACATATGGACAGAAGCCAGGCTGTCCTCCCCAGTCCAAAAGCAGATGGCCCCAGTCAGACATGCCTGTGTATTTCTAAATAGCAACCATGAAACCATCAGGCTTATCTGCTCAAAGAGAGGACTGCAAAATGAAGCTGGGATGTGATTTAAAATGCTTTAGCTATCTCACCTGAGCTCCTCTGATCATCCATGTTTATTCCACTAACTGCCCTTCTGTGATAAAGGCAGCCAGTCTGCTCAAACTCAGTTTATGTGTCAAATGAGAGTGTGCCCACAAGAGTGGTCATCATCTATTGCCTGGTGTAAGTGGGTTGTGTGAGCTTGTAGTAGCAGCAGGGAAGGACAGCAAGGAGAGATCTCTGTTCAGCAACCTGCTTGTGTGGGAGGCAAGTAGTGATGATTGGGAGAATTTCCCACTTTCTGGCTTTCCACAGTCAGATACTGTTTATTTTCCAGCTTAGCTTTGATAGGATACAACCTTGGAAGCATTATGTTGCAGGTACATCACCAGGCTGTTTTCTGCTTGGCCACTCGTGTGCAGTTTGCTGCTAGAAGTCTATGACTAGAGAGCACCCCAGCTGCTACTTTCTGCTTGTGTCCTTTCTCTACAGAGGCTCCATCCAAAGAACACTTCCCAGCTGAGCACATGTGGCTGCAAGGTGCTAATAGCTGTGCCATGAGTTGAATCCCTGTCCTGTGCCCACAGGACTTCCCTGCTCAGAAGCTTTGCCTGTCTGCATAGGTGTGTGGCTTGGCTTGGAGGACACACATAATCTGCTTGAGCATGCATGGCAGAAGCTTCTTTGAACATTTAACTGAAGATTTGTACTGTTGGGGATTTTTATTTGTCAGACTCAGGCTTGTTTTCCTCTGGGGTCTTGACAGATCCATGTTATCTGGGGTTATGTCAACCCTGGTTGTCACAGGTATTGTGATAATACAGTTTGTATAGTGCAGTGTGTGTTCATAAAGCTAGAAGATCTGGTTAGGTCGTTAGACTTTGAAAGATAACATACCAGCCCATGGAGAAGAATGCACTCTGCATTTAGAAATGTTTCCTGCCCTATTCAAAGCCAGGAATTCCTAATATCATAGAATCCTAGAATGGTTTGGGTTGGAAGGGACCTCTGGAGCTCATCTAGTCCAACCCCCCTGCAGTGGGCAGGGACATTCCCAACTAGATCAGGTTTCCCAGAGCCCTGGCAAGCCTCCCCTGGAATGCCTCCAGGGATGGGAACTCAACCACCTCCCTGGGCAACCTGTCCCAGTGTTCCACCACCCTTGTGGGGAGGAAGTTTTTCCTAATATCCAGTCTAAATCTACTCATCTCCAGTTTAAAACCATTGCTCGTTGTCCTTTCACTGCAGGCCTTTGCAAACAGGCCCTCTGCAGCCTTCTTGGAAGTTCCCTTTAGGTCCTGGAAGGTCACTAGTAGGTCCCCCCAAAGCCTTCTCTTCTCCAGAATGTAGGCTCTTCCTTCTAGGCTCCCTATCCAAATTACTTTTCCATATCTCTTGTATCAAGTTCACTGAGAATTGTAATCAAACATCTAGGACACTGGTCTGGCAATAAGTTTCCATACAGACAGGCAGTGGAAGGAAGGAAGGAAGCAGTCAGGGATGGAGGGTAGGGGCTGGACACACAGGAGTTGCAGGAGGACAGAGAGGAAGAAGAGGGAGGCATGAAGCCTTTTGTGTTTGGAAGAGGTACGTTTTGCCCACCTCTCTGGATCAGTTGATGTGCAGAGGTGAAGAGTGATGATCCCCTCTACTGTGCCAGCTCAGCCACTTAGCATCACTGCCTTGCCATGCAGCCTAAGGCTTCAGTTTCCTTCTGATCCAAACTGTAAATAGTTCTGTCTTGGGCTGATGTGAACAAGACAGAAAGGAAAGATGGGCTGGGTCCTCCCCAGCAGCTTTGTGCTGTAGAAGGAGCAATGTGTGTGCAGTTGGAGTCTTCCTTGCTTCTTCTTACATGAGAAAGTCATGCCTGACCTATCTGTGTGCTATAGGGGTGCAGCAGTGGAACAGGAGGGTCTTACTGCCAAAACCTGCAAGTGAAATAGGTTACATCTAGTTAAGTCAAAGAAGAGAACACTTTGGAGTAAAAAAAAGTGTTTCTGAAGAGCCTGAACTCTTTTCCAATTTGCAGATGTTTGGCCTTTCCCAATCTCCTCTAATTTTGCCACAGGCCTCTCTTGCTGAACCAGGAGGGGGTGTGAAATATCCCTGCTGTTCCCAAGGGGGGAAACAAGGGAGAAAAGACTTGAGAAACCAAAGGAAAGGAAACATGACAGCAGAACAATGAACCTGCCTGGCTCTCCCAGGGAGCAGGTTACAGCTTCCATTGAAAATGTCCTTTGAAGGTAGTTTTTCACTATAAACAGATTTTGCTGCCATGTCACAGGAAAGCTGGGAAGGAACCAAATCAAAACAGACTGGAAACAATTCCTCAGGAAGAGCTGCTGAGCAAAGCCCTGAGAGTGGCTGGTGCCCCCATGATTTCAGCTGCTCCAGGTGCTGTGCATCCTGCACACTGTCCATGGGAGGCTTTGTGCCTGCAGATGGACCTGGCAGAAATGGCTTTCCTCTCTTTGGCAGGGAGATGCTGAGCCTACTTTGCTCCCAGTATCATTGTTTTTGAGTGAAGTCTCAGAAATGCTATTAATTTCTTCTTCTTCTCTAATTCCCATGACACCCAGGTCAAGCCTGTATGAATTTCTCATTCTAGATGAGTTTAAAGAAAAGTCCTTCTGCCCTGGTTTTTTACCCTGGTTTTTAAAGAACATCCTCCTAACTGAATTTACCTTTCAGAGGCTGGTAGAGACAAGCCAGCACAGTACCTGCAGGTGGAATTAAGTTGCATCTGCCCTCAGAGGCCTGCTCTGTGGTTCCTGTGGGTTTGCAGGAGGGACTTTCTGTCCAAGTCTTATTTAACTCAAAGAACACTATGCAGGAAAGAAATCATAGCATCACAGAATCACTGAGGTTGGAAAATACCTGTAAGATGATGGAGTTCAACCATAAAACTAACACTAAGTCCACCCCTAAGCCATGTCCCTCACATGTTTGTAAAGGGCCCAAAATCATGCATGTAGTGCTGCCATCCCCAGGGCAGTGGAGATGCCTAGGGGTGGCTTGGCACTACAAGAGGGCTGCCTCCCCAGTCACCCCAGGCTGGACACATCCCTGAAAGAGCTTTGCTGTGTCCCTGTGGGTTGGTGGCTCTCCTTGCCCTTCCTGGCCCTTGATCTCCAGACCATGCTGTTTCCTGGAGGGGCGCCTGGCAGGTTCCTCCCAGCCTCTTCCTGCCCCTGACTCTCTTTTTCTCTCCCAGTCCACCGCCAAACCTCGCACCACATCCATCATCCCCTTTCCACTCACCTCCCTTCTGCCCTCAAGTTCCAAAAGAGGACCCCTCGTGCCAGCAGGAGGAAAAAAAGGAGGAGGAAAAAGAAGAAAACCTCAGTACCCCCCTCCGAGGTCACCCCTACCATCCAGGAAGAGGACGAGGAGGGAGGAGAAGAGGAGGAAGAAGAGGAAGAAGAGGAAGAGGGAGAATCTGAGGCAGAGGAGGCCCAAGAGAAAGAGATCTCTGCTGAATCTGAGGACAAAGCTCGTGGGAAGGACACATTCCCTAAGCTGGAGCCCCTAAGCAAACCAAAGGCAAGGCTAGAGCATCCCTATCTGCATGGGGATTGGAGGCTGGGGGGATATGGAGAGAGGGTCAGTGCCAGGATCTATGGTTATGGGAGTGTGCTGCTCAGGGGTGAGAGGCTGTAGCTGTGCAATATTGCCAGAAGAGTGGTTTTGTCCCTGACTAGCTGAGATGGGCACTGGAGGACAGTGACAGATAAGCTATTGCTTGGGGTGGATGCTGGGGAGAGTGTGCATAACCATTTTGGGGCTGTAACACCCAGGAGAGAAGATCAGTATGTCTGTTCTTAGGGTGTATAGCATGTGGAGGAGGCTCAGGAAGGCCAGTTGCAGGCTAGGAGGCACATGTGGGAAGTGGTGTGGCCCATTTGAGGAGGTGGGGACATGGGGAGGATCTGTGTGACAGGCAAAGTCTGCCTGTCCTGGCTCTTGCTGTCAGGACTGTCCTCTCTGCAGTTCACCATTGGCAGTGATGAGGAGGAGTCCAGCAGTGCTCTGGCCCCCACACAGTTCCATGTGGAAGAGGAGTGTGGCATCCTGTCCCCTGTGCCACACTTTGCTGACCTGTTGCAGGACAAGGAACCTGATTCTCTCCACAGGTAAACAAGTGCTGCTGAGCTCTCTCTGCCTTGGGATTGCTGCACAGACCTGGTCCTCAGGGGTAGTGTCTGTGCTCAGCCTGAGCTTGCCTGCTGAGCCAGAGGAGACATGAGGCTCCAAGGCCACTCTCCATGGGGACAGTCACTCCTTGGGACTCTTGCAACTTTCTTGGGTCCATGGAATCTTCAGGGTGTGCATTTGAGGTCACTGGGCTGCACACCTGGATTACCCTTCCTCCCAGCTAACTTACACCCCAACACTGACCACAAGCTGATCCCACTCAGCGATGGGGCAGAGGAGGAGCAGAAGGGACAACCTTTAGGTTTTGAGATGGGTGACTCCTGGCTCTGCTCCTTCTCAGGGACTTCTTGGTCAGGGCTGAGCTGAGGGACCTCAGCCCCTGAGAGGCCAGTGTCCATCCTCATCCACCCTCTTTGCTGCCACTGGTCTCTTTAATTCCTACAGCCTCCCTGGGCCTCGGGAACATCTGCCTCGTGGCTGGGAGAAACGCAAGGCCTGGGGACAGGTGACAAGTGGACAACGAGTTACCTATGACTTGAAGGAGAGGATGTGCATTGGCAGCATGACCACACTGGAGAGTGCAGCGTATCAGCGCATCCCCACAGATGAGGCTGAAGCCCAGATGCTGGCATCTGCTGATTTGGATGGCATGAAAAGTGAGCCTTTGTTTGTGACACTACTTACCTTTCTAGTGCATGTGTCCCTTGCTTCTCCTTACTTTGCCCTCTTCTGTAGCAGCTCTAGGCAAGATCTTCAGCCTATTGCAGGACTTGGTCCTCGCTTTTCCCTTGCTTTTCCAACCCTGACTCCTCTCGGTCAGCTTTGCAATGTCCACAGTGCTGGTCTCCATGTTTCCAGCACCTCTACTCATACCCACCCCATGAATTCTTGTTCTTCCACCCACCCCACAGTATCACAGTACAGATTAGGGGTTGGAAGGGACCTAGAAAGATCATTTAGTGCAACCCCCCTGCCAGAGCAGGATCACCTAGACCAGCTCACACAGGAATGTGTCTTGAATGTCTCCAGAGAAGGAGACTCCACAGCCTCCTGGGCAGCCTGGTCCAGTGCTCTGTTACCCTCACTGCAAAGAAGTTCCTCCTCGTATTAATACTAAACCTCCTGTGGTCCAACTCGCTCCCATTCCCTCTTGTCCTAACACTGGACTGCCCTCTCCAGTTCAGAGCACCTTGTGTTTTCCTGAGAGCCAGCTCTCTCCTCCTCTGACACACTTTCCCAGCTCTCAGCCCTCTGTGTGCCATGGCAGAAAAGCTGAGGTGAGGAGCCTCCCTTCTCCTCTGCTCTCCTGGCACAGAGGCAGCTGCCCCCTTCAGAGCTCCTCCAGGGGGACTGCCCCTGTGTGCTGCGTGAGGGCAGACAGAAGAGACGTCATGGAAATGCACACTCCGGGCCTGAGGACATGGAGAATTCAATAGGTTGCTCTGCAGGCTGGAGAGGGAGGGAGACAGCCGAGGGGAGCGAGGGAGAGAAGCCGTGCTGCGCACACAGCCTGCCTGTCTCCAGGCCACAGGCACCACATCCCTGGGCTTCTGGCACAAGACTGCAGCACAGCAAGGACCCTGCTCCTGAGAAGCTGGTGGGGCAGCCCCCCACAGAAGCATCTCTGGGTGGAGCCAGCCTTCCCAGGACCTCCTCAGTCCCCCAGGGCTGCTGCAGCTGGCACTTTCATGCCCTGTGAGAAGGGGAGCGAGGCACCAGCTCTGGTCCTGGGGCTGCAGTGAAGCCTCCCTCAGAGGGGCAGCTTGCTTTCCACCATCAGCCTAGCTACCTCAGTCCCTCCTGTGAAGGTGAGTGTCTCATGGCACCTGACCCCTGACCTTTACAAGGACAAAAATGTCAAGCCTTCGGGAGAGAGAGGAGGCAGCGAAGGAATCGGAAGGGGGCAGCAGCCCGGAGGTAGCTCACACTCGCAGCTCACTCAGCTATGAAGACTTTGAGGAATTTGCCTTCAATTTTGAAGACTATGATTTGTGGGAGGCCATCAGAAATCATCTGGGCTATCCAGACGGGGAGCCCACTTGTAAGTACCAGAGCAGTGACTCCATGGTTGCACCTGTAGATCAGAGACCCCAGCTGAAGTGTGTATCCCCCACCCTGTGTTTGCTGTCTGCACCCTCTTTGTGTCAGGTTGGTCTCCTGTTGTAGAGGAGGTTATGGTCTGCCCACTGGCTGCCTGGGGACACCAGAGGAGCTGCCTGCTGTCTGTGTGTCTGTCCAAGGTCTTTGTACAGATTTATGTTGTGGTTCTGACGTGCTTCCCTACGGACATCTTGCTTGAGCAGCTCTAGAGGCAGCTGCATCTTGCTATTTGTGCTTATTGGGATGTGGCCCATGCTGTGGCCAGAGAAAAAGCAGCTACTCCAAGATGTGTGTAAGGACAGAGACATTTCCCCTTCTGTCTGTTGCACAAGGTGACAGAGTGCTGTCTGTTTGCTGGAATTTGAGCTGAGCTGTGGATGCAGCAGCAGAGGTGGGTATAAGGTTCTCAGCTCTGCACTGTAGCCTGATGGCCAGAGGAAAGAGTAACCTGCTCCCACTGTCTGCAGGCTTAAGTGTGGCTGTGAAACTGGGGAATGGCAGGCTGTCTGGGGTGCCTGGAAGGGAGAAAAGAGGAAGGAAGCAAGAGGGAAAAGCAGGGAAGGAGACTAGGAGTCCCAAGAGCAGAGAACACCTTCTGGCTGGGTCTACTACTTGTTAACTGTAAATCGATAGTATAATAGAAGCAAAATTCAAACTAGAAACCTGGAGCGACCAGGCTCCATCAGCTGTGCTGAGCTGAGCAAACAGTACATTAAAAGTGTGAGAAATTGCCTCAGGTTCACCTGGGAAAGGATGGCTATTCTTGGGAAGGGAGAAGGGGCAGATCCCTTCTGCAAGGTGTGATATGCATCCCTTCTCAAGTAGGGAAATTTGACTTTCTAGCAAGTTAACACAGTCATTGATTGCCACAGCTAATACTGCAGGTGCAGGATGTACTGTCCAGTCAACTCTGAATTGTTTCTGTACAATGAATCCACACTGGAGATTAATCTTGCAGGGAGATATGGTGGAGGCAGGGATGGCAGAAACACCAGAGTCAGCTCTGTACAGAGCCAACTCATGTCCAGCCAGGGTCACTTGCCCAGCTCTTTGCTCCATGTCAGTATCTTTTCATGGATTAACTCAGATCCAGGAGGAATTTAATAGCTTCTGATCAGAGTAGAGTCCTTATTGGGCCTGAGCTGGTCAACTTGCATGGGGTTACCTTGGAAATGTCCACCATCCTTGGGATGCTGGATAGCAAGTTGCTCTCTAGTACCAAGTTGCTCTCTAGTACTGATACAAATACTCTGATGCCTCTTTTCTGGGCTTCCTGCTTGTGTATAGAGGCTAAAGCAAGGAGAGAAGCAGAAGCTAACATATGAATTGAAGGCAGTCACCCACTGGCTTGGACTAGTTAGCACAGGCACTCTGGGGGAAGACTTTAACTGGTGCTAAGTTGTATTTGTCATCTTCATATTGAAGATGGTGGAAGAGAAACTTGCTGATCCCATGAAATCTGACTGTGCAAGGGGATCTTGTGGAGGAAACTGTAGGACATGCTATGTGGGAGGGTGACAGACCAGTTTGTTGTAGTGGAGCCTCCATAGGAATCACTCTCTGTCCTCAGACATTGGCACTGTGTCATGCTGTGCTCTTGGGGAATCACTGGAGAGGAGGTACAGCAAGAGCTTCCCAGCAACATTGGTAGCAGTGGGGCAGTTGTTGGCTCCTATTGACATTCCATTGCACTAAGTGGAGCAGGGAGGAGTCCAGCCCAGCCATCAGCAGAGCAGCCAATGGGGGAAAATGCCCTGAGGCTCAGTATTGATTCATTTGAGATTTAATTTAGCGACCCAGATTTCCAAGGAGCAAGGCCATGGTGTGGCTGGATGGATGCTGGGGATGTCTTTCCATGCCAGAGATGCACAGCTGTTTTCCTGTGTCACCACCCTTGTGGGGAGGAACTTTTTCCTGATATCCAATCTAAATCTACTCTTCTCCAACTTAAAACCATTGCCCCTTGTCCTTTCACTCTAGGCCTTTGCAAACAGGCCCTCTCCAGCCTTCTTGGAAGTTCCCTTTAGGTACTGGAAGGTCACTAGTAGGTCCCCCTGAAGCCTTCTCTTCTCCAGGCTGAACAATCCCAGCTCTCTCAGTGTGTCTTCCCAGGAGAGGTGTTCCAGCCCCTGATCATTCTCATGGCCTCCTCTGGGCCTGCTCCATCAGCTCCATGTCCTTTCTGTATTGAGGGCTCCAGAACTGGACACAGTATTCCAGAGGAGGTCTCTGGAAACTGAGACCTCCTACAGTCTCCTCACACAATTAAATAAAACAGTCATGGATATTTCCCTGTGTCTCCCAGACCAGCAGCTAAACTAGTCTTCCCCTTCCCTGTCCTTTATGCTTGCTGAGCAGCATCCATTCTTCCAGTGGGAAAAATGAGCCCTAGCCAGGTAGCTGCAGAGCTGTGCAGGCAAGGCTTCAGGTTGTTTAGATGTGTTGGCAGCAGACAAAGTGATCTCTTGTGTGTGTCTTCAGGCCATCGTTTTGAGGATAACCCTGGTGTGAGGAGGCACCTCATGAAAAAACCATCTCGGAGTCAGACAACCAGGACAAGCAAAAAATTAGCATCCACTCCATCTGTCAAGAAAAAAAAGAAGAAGAAGAAGTTGGATAGAAAGCCCCATGAGGTATCCATGTGCTGTCCTCCTACACTTGTTCAGGAGTAATAATTCAGAACTAGAAATGGGGAATTTATAAAGACATACGTGTGGTTTCATATAATTAATATATAATATATATGAACTATATTGTAGTATAATATATTATATATATAATTATATAAAATTATTTTATATATTATAATTAATATATTATATGAATATAAATGAATATAAATTAATTATATTATATTATATATGTGAGATATATAATATATCCTATAACATTATGTA
>VWZO01016170.1:109764-119948 GCA_013396975.1 Bucco capensis
AATAGGAATTTATTATATTATATATGTGATATATGCTATATCCTATAATATTATGTATTATATTATATATTGTATGTATATTATATAAATATTATATATTATATATAGGATATTTATATATAAATATATATTATATATTTATAATAGGGTATATAATATCCTGTAATAGGATATATAATATCATATAATTAATACAATCATATCATTAATTCACCTTAGGGGTGACATTTCTTATTCATTATCTTGAGGGCTGAAAAGACACTTTTTTTTTCAGTCAAAGTGGAGATTTCTCTGAAATCACAAAGCTTTGGCCTTAGGAAAGGCATTAAAAAGTCACAGAAGTTGTAATGCTGTTGTGGAAGTTGGCAGCACAGTAACACTGGGGAAGAAACCAAGAAGCAGACAGAGGATAAAATGGTCACAGTTTGGCAGAAAGGGATGCAGCATTGCATCATTCTCTTTCCTCTGCCCATGCCATCTGACTTGGAGCTTTTTGGTGTTCCATGTGCTGATTGATAGACATCACACTGCCAGTGATATTTGACCTTTGCTTTACTAAGCCAGGGTTGGTCAGGCAGCACTTTAGACCAAGCAGTTCCTTGAGAACAAGCCTAAAGCTTTCTGTGTAGAGTTGTGTCCCTCACAGGAAGTCTCAAGTCCTCAATGTAATTCTAGGTGTTTGTGGAGCTAAATGAGCTGGTGATGGATAAGAACCAGGAGATGCACTGGAGGGAGACAGCCCGCTGGATCAAGTTTGAGGAGGATGTGGAGGAGGACACAGCAAGGTGGGGGAAACCCCATGTGGCTTCCCTGTCCTTTCGCAGCCTGTTGGAGCTCAGGAAGACAATTGCCCACGGTGAGTCAGGAGCCACAGGTTAGGGTTGGTGTCTTGCTCTGGGACAGGTTTTACTGGACAGCTTAGGTGGCTGTTTGGCCCCTCCCTGGAGACACACCAACAGCATCTATGTCCAGGCTCCATGTAGGGTCTTATGGAGATAAAGCAGCCTGCAGCCCTTTTGCCAAAAGGTGCCTGTGTGGGTTCCTTGCTCTGCTTTTCTGCTCTCAGCCAGCTAGGGCCAGCAGGTCTTGGACCCATCTGTGGTGTGAAAAGGCAAGTTTGGTCAGAGTGGGAGAACAAAATGAGAGGGAGATAGCAGAGCATCTTGGAGCTTTTGGGTTCTCTTAGGACACGAGACAACTGGACTTGGGGCATTTCTCAGCGTAGAGAATCTTCAGCCAAAGCCTGGCTCCTGGTGGGACAGCTGTGTCCCAGAGTGTGCATGCAGAGGGGAGTGTTGCACTCTAGGAGCAGGACTTTTCCCCTCCTGCTGGCAGGTGCCATCCTCCTTGACCTGGAGCAGACCACTCTGCCTGGCATTGCTCACCTCATGGTAGAGACCATGATCATCTCTGACCAGATCAGAGCAGAAGATCGAGCCAAAGTGCTACGTGCCCTGCTGCTGAAGCACAGGTGGGTGACACGTGGCTGAGAGCTGCCAGGGCTCAAGGGTTATCTGTGAGCCTCGAGTGGCAAGGGAGCTGGGTCCCTTCATGGCTACCCCTCTCCCCTTCAGCCACCCCAACGATGAGAAAGAGGGCTTCTTCCCAAGGAACCACTCGAGCTCCAGCATGAACTCCATCGTGGGGAACCACCACCACAACCACTCCACTGACACTTGTGTGCCTCTCATGGGGGAAGAGCGCATTGAGATGGCAGACTCCAAGGCCAATGAGACTGACTGCAAGGAGGTGAGGGTGCCATGGGCCTTACTACTTCTTTTTCTGCACTCTGGGGACAACTGTTGGCTGCTGCTGTAGCCCTTGGTGCCCACCACTGGGCCTTTTCATGGGGGTCTTGTGCTTGCAAGGGCTGAGCCTCCCCTGGAGCACTGGAAATCAGGTCACTGCATTATGATTTCAGAGCCTAATTTTAGCCTCACACTGTATGCAAACGTCTGCTTTAGCATGCAATGGCAGCAACAGCCCTGGCAGCCTTTGCTGTGAGGGTGCCTTGCCTATGAAGCAAGGCATTGGGCATGCAGGTGAGACAAGTGCAGCTGTAGATACGCAGTTGGGAGGCAAGGCTGTCTAGTGGGACCAAGACATGGGAACTTTGTCCTTACTTATTTGTATTCTTCCTTGGCAGAAAACCCCACATCTCCATAACTCTGAGGGCACATGGGAACTTTGTCCTTACTTATTTGTATTCTTCCCTGGCAGAAAAACCCACATCTCCATAACTCTGAGGGCCACCGTAAATACCTGAAGCTGATGGAGAAGATCCCTGAAGATGCAGAGGCTACAGTAGTCCTTGTGGGTAAGAGGCAGCATGGAGAGTCCTGCAGCACCAGAATAGACTATTGCAGATCCTGGTCTGGCTCCAGCTGTCTGTGCCCTCCCTCCTGAGGGGAATCTGGTCACCTTGTACATGTTCCCAAATTTCAGCTGGGGAGGGAGCTTTGTATGCTCTCTGGTGATGGAGCATATTCGTTGGGGTTTGGGTTTTTTTGTCTGTGCTAAATGTATGGGGTGGCAGGGTAGTTCTTCTCCTAAATTAAGGAAGAGGTTGATAGACAGTGCTGCTGAGAGCTGGGGCCCAGCTTAGAGGAGAAAGTCCTGCTAGGCTCACCAGAACATCTCATTTTGCAGCTCAGAAGTGGGCAAGTGGTTCCTGAGGCACTGACTGCTCTTGGGCCTATGACCATTGCTGCCCTCAGGCTGGCCTCTTCAAACCTTACCAGCTTTTTGCTGGCCACAGAGGGCAGAAAGATCAGTAATAATGCCATAGAAATAGAAGTATTCAATAAACATTTGTGTTCAGTATGGGAAGGAAGCAGCTGGTGTGCTGGAGGATGTGGGAGTACTTCCCAATCTGTTAGGAACTGAGGAGGCTGCCAAGCATTGATGAGATGTGGCCATTGTAAAAGAAACTGTACAGTTTGCACCTATGAGTCTGTAGAGAACTGGCTCGTTTTCCTCTGAAAAAAAAAAGTCTAGGAATACAGGGAACAGATGAGAAAAATGGATGAAAGCTAGTGTTCAAGAAGGGATGGACAGTGAATCCAGTAGCTGTAGGTTGTTTCACCTGATGTCCTTCCTGGACAACATCATGGCAGAGCTAATATGGGATTCATTGAATATAGAACTAAAAGATAAGAATGTAATTATTGCCAAGCATTGAGGTTTAGGGGAAATAGGTCATGTCAAGCAAACCTGATTTCATTCTTGGATAAGATTAGAAGTTTGTTGGAGAAAAGTAACATGTAAGATTGTGAGAATCCCCCAAATCACTCTTTCCACTGTTCAAGGCAGCCCAATGATTAACTCTACTCCAAACATTGCCTCCTGCTAGGTTGTGTGCAGTTCCTGGAGCAGCCAACTATGGCCTTTGTTCGACTAAATGAGGCTGTCTTCCTGGAATCTGTGTTGGAGGTTCCCATTCCTGTCAGATTCATCTTTGTGCTGCTGGGACCAAGCCAAGCCAACATGGACTACCATGAGATCGGCCGCTCCATCTCCACCCTCATGTCTGACAAGGTGAGCAGCTGATGGATGCTGATGCTCCCAGTCTAGCACAGGCAAGGCACCTTCAGGAGCTCCTCAGGAATCAGGTCTGGGACAGAAGGGCTGAGAGATTCTGGGCAAAAGTCCAAGTGGGGCAGGCAGACATGAGCACCTGGGATTTTTAAGAGCCAACCTGGCTCAAGCCAGCAGGATGCTTCCAGACACTTGACTGGGACAGAGAGTGCTAGGCTGGGTGAAAAAAAGGGGCAATAAACAAAGGCAGGAGCAAAGGACTGCCAAGGTTAGAGTTGTGTTCAGCTGACAGGAAAGACTGAGGGATCTGGGTCTGTTTAGCCTGGAGAAGAGGAGATTGAGGAGAGACCTCATCGCTCATGTAGAGAGGCAGGGACTGGTCTGTTCTCCCTAGTGGAGAGTGATAGGGCAAAGGGAAATGGATGGAAATTGCACCAGGGGAGGTTCAGGTTAGATATTAGGAAGAATTTCTTTGCTGCAAGGGTTGTGAGCCATTGGAACAGGCTGCCCAGGGAGGTGCTTGAGTCCCCATCCCTGGAGGTGTTTAAGAGACAGGTAGATGTTGCATTGGGAGGGATCATTTAGCAGGTTGCTAGGGCTAGAACAAAGGCTCCACTGATGATCTTCAAGGTCTCTTCCAGCTGGAACTGTTCTATGATTCTATGGCATTTCACAGAGAGGAGGGCAGGCTGAGTGGTGCCTGTGACCATGATGCCTGGACCAGGTTACACTGACAAAAGGACCCAACAATGCCTGGGAACTGTTGTCAGGTGTTTAGGTGAAGCTTTCTAGCTGAGTCTCATGGCTGGGGCATCCATTCAGGGGAGCACATCCACACAGGAGGAAAGACAAGGAGGCAGGAAGATTTTTTTTCTTTTCCAAACATGTGCACTGCTTGAAGTTCCCCATCTGGCTAGATGGGAAGAAAGTGAAATTCATTATCCTAGTAAGGAATTAAAATCCTAGAATCATAGAACAATCCGAGTTGGAAGGGACCCACAAGGATCATCAAGTCCAACTCCCATTAGGCACAGGACAAACCCTCAAGATCACACGAGGTGACTAAGGGCATTGTCCAAGCATCTCTTCAACTCCACAAGACTTGGAGCCATGACCACCTAAATCAAATCAAAGATCATCTGAGCATCTGCTGCATACATCCAGGCCAGGGCAATCAGAGTTTCACGTGGTCCTCCTGGCTGGTGCCATGTAACTCTAAGAGAGTAACAAGCCTGCGTGACCTGGCAGCAGTGCACCACTCTCCCTAAGCTGGGGACTAAAAGGTCCACTCAGAGCTGGTGGGTTGTGGGCAACAAAGGCTTCCTAGGAGCTGCAAAGAGCTCAGTAGAGACCATGCTTTTAGCCAGAGGAGGTGAGGTGCCATATTCCAGCTTCAGTGCTGCATTTTTGGAGCTGATCTTGCTCACTTGAGCTTCCTCTGTTGCAGGAAGAGGGGAGCCAGCTGCTGCAGCCAGGGCTGGCCATGGCAAGGTTACAGGGTGGCTGGCGCCATGAGGAGAGGATAGTATCATTTACACTTGGAAGCTCTGGCTCCAGGGAGTCTGTGTGCTGCAGGGACAGGTCCCTGCAACTGTCCCCTACCTGCTTACAGGCTGCTCACTTGTTCAGCTTCAGCTTGAGCCCTTTCTCTGCAGGCACGTTCCAGAAGCAATGCAGCATTTCCACCTGTTTGCCAGCACCTCTCTGCCTATCTGCACTAGTGCTGTCCCATGGGCTCCTTGGAGTCTTTCCTTGTCATCTTGCCCTTGCTGCCTAGTTTCCATTGCATGGCTTCCCTCATGCTATAGACTCTTATTTTCCCTCCCTCTCCCATATGGGGACTCCAACTCCCAGAGTCCCTTATGCTCCTTGCTCAGGTCGTGGTTCTTGTGCTCTATATGTGTTGCTTTAGGACTCCACCAGCTTCTCCCCCAAAATAAACCCAAGATGAGACTAGGATGTCCCTGCCCACTGCAGGGGGGTTGGACTAGATGATCTTTCTAGGGCCCTTCCAACCCCTAACATACTGTGATACTGTAACAAGGATGGATAGGGAAGGGAGGAGAGACATGGGATTAGGTGAGGGGCATTGAGTAGGACAGGGAGGACAGACTCAGGAGTGTGGGTCACAGAGTGGCAGTAGTAAGACCTGTAGTAGTCTCACTACTGTGGTCAAGGGAGTGGGATGTTACTGTCTGGTCACAGCATGCCTTGTTTCCAGGCTGTAGGTAACTGGGTGCAATGTTGGTCTGAGTCTTCTCCCTGTGTGTGTTTCACTGCCCTTCCCAGCACTTCCATGAGGCTGCATACCTGGCAGATGACCGTCAGGACCTCCTCAATGCAATCAATGAGTTCTTGGACTGCAGCATCGTCATCCCTCCATCAGAAGTGGAGGGGAAAGATTTGCTCAAATCCATTGCCACCTTCCAGAAGTTGCTGCTGAGGAAGAGGAAGGAGAGGGAGCAGAAGTCCATGAAGGAGGGGGCTGTCCAGGAAGCCAAAGGTCTCTCCACTCACATTTGGGCAAAAGAGTTTGTGCCCCAGTGGGTGCTGCCCTCACAGAATCTGGCAGAGGGGTGAGCGGGTCCTGCCTTCTGCAGTGGGCAGCAGGGAGGGGGCCCAGTGGCTGTGGGCAGCTTTGGCAGCTGGAGGCAGTGGGATGTGCAGTCACAGGGGCTCCAGCAGGTTAGCACTGCTAGAGGAAGGTCTCCATGGGGTATGGGGGAGAGGGACAACCCAAGGGCAGACCTGCATTCCCATTCTCAAGCCCTACCCTCCTTGCCTCTGCAGAGCTGTGTGAAGTGAAAGCTGAGGAAGAAGAGGAAGAAGCTGAGGACGATCCTCTGAAGCGGACTGGGATATTTTTTGGAGGTCTGGTTCGGGACATCAAGCGCAGGTACCCCAAATACCTCAGTGACATCAGAGATGCCTTGCACAGCCAGTGTCTCGCAGCCGTTCTCTTCATCTACTTTGCTGCTCTCTCTCCTGCCATCACCTTCGGGGGACTCCTAGGTAATGGGCCTGCTTTCTGGTCTGCTCTTTGCACCCTGGGACACTCCCTGTGTCTGTGTGAGGCTGTGCTGGGCTGGGCTTCAGTGCTGCTCACTCAGGGAGAGCGGCAGCACTACTCCTCAGCTGCTGCCTTGTCCCCTCCCTGCCACTCGGCCTCTCCAGCCTCAGCTCCCCAAGCTCCCTCTATGCTCCCTGCCCAGCACAGGGGACCTCTGTCTGAAAGGACAGGGACCTCCCTCTGTCTGGAGCTGTGTCTGCTGCCTGTGGTGACAGTGCCTGTTTCTGGACTATAATGCTCACATGTTGTTCTCTTTCCCAGGAGAGAAAACTGAGGGTCTCATGGGGGTCTCCGAGCTGATAATCTCCACCTCAGTTTTAGGGATCCTCTTCTCCCTGCTTGGAGCCCAGCCACTCCTGGTCATTGGCTTCTCAGGGCCTCTGCTGGTGTTTGAAGAAGCTTTTTATAAGGTACATGTGAGGCAGTGTCCATGTTTGGCACTTGCTCGTTCTGCCCTGGAGCTGGAGAGGGCAGCCAGCATTTCTCAGCTCTCCAAAGGGTCTTTGGTGGGATGGATTTCCAGGCTGCCCTCAACTCAGCTGAAGCTGGCCCTGGCTCTGCTGACTCTTTACAGGTGACACCATAGGGACTTCTGCCTCCTGTTGCTCTATCCCATGGGCTGACTCCCTTGAGGGGTGACAGTGGTAACAGCATTCCTCTACCTGCTGAACATGAGGAGAGATCATCCCCCAGCCCTGTGCTGGCACATCCTAGCACAATGAGCACTTGTAGCTGCATCCCAAAATACTGGTCCACAATACTTTCTTGTTCTTGGGGCTTCTTTTGAAGACCATTTCATGACTTTTACCTGTGCCCAGGTTTCCTTGTATGGGAGCCCAACAGAAAACAGTGTACCACCTGTTTGGGATGTCCCATGGACATTACTCCTACATCTCAGGATGAGCCCAAGTATGTGTGCAGAGATGTCATGGCCAACTAGGATGGACATATTTCTTTATTAAGTAGCATGACCTTTTCACTGTTAAAAGCATCCCTGTGTTCATCCAAGTAGTGGGTCTAATCCTTCTTCCTTTTTCTGACTCCTAGCATGTCTGGGCATTTAAAGCATGATTTCTCCTACAGCTAGATTTTCACTTTGGTGTGTCAAGAGTTTGGAGTTGGTGATGCCACTGCACAGTGAGAATTTCTCTGCTCTCCTGTGACCAAACTTTTTACTGCCTTTGCCCTGTCATTGTGTACAAAAGATGTACTTCTGCCCTTTGTGAGGACGCTGTGGTGCCAAGGAAGGTGCAGAGGGAGGGCTGTGATTTGTGCTGGATGTAGTTGGTGGATGAGCAGAGGCAGGAGAGATGGTTTGCTCTGTGGTGAAGAGTGAACAGTGCTGCTTGGTGTGAGCTAGCTGATGTGTTTCTGTGCTGAATGCATAGATGTAGCTGATGTTTTCCAGGAGAGTTTTTGGTCTTCGTGGGGAGCAGATGCAGGAGGAGGAGCCATGAGTAACTTCTTCCCCTTTCCATTTCAGTTCTGCCAGACACAAGGCATTGAGTATCTGACAGGCAGAGTGTGGATTGGTTTGTGGCTCATCGTCTTCATCTTCATTATTGTGGCAGCTGAGGGCAGCTTCTTGGTGCGCTACATCTCGCCCTTCACCCAGGAGATCTTTGCCTTCCTCATCTCCCTCATCTTTATCTACGAGACCTTCTACAAACTGTACAAGGTAGATTTTGCCCAGGGAGACAGGCTACTGCATCTCTCCATCCCTCAGGAACCTGCTGCATATAGCATTATTAGCATATAACATGGAGAAGGCAGGGGAACTGAGCCAGCTCAGCCGAAGCTTTCCTAGGCATTCTACAGAGCAGTTCTTTGCTGGCTTCTCATGCCCCAGCCCAGCTGGCAGAACAATGTCTGTCTGCCCTTCTCCTGCAGGAGGTATTGAAGAGGGACCACTTTTCTCTCCCCAGCCCAGCTTGTGAGGTGAAGTGACGTGCTGGGATTGTCCACAGTCACTATGTATCAACCCCCCCTCTCCACAGAGCGGGATACCTCCACTTCCCTCTGCCCCCAGTAGAGACAGTGCTCCCTGCTCTTCCTTGCACTGACAGTGTCCACTGCTGCTCTCACCTTGCCCAGGTGTTTGCTGAACATCCTCTGCTGAAGTTCTACCCACCCAATATGCAGAGTGGCCTGAATGCCAGCATGCTGTCTGCAGATGCCATGTCACTGGGAATCAGGATGCAGCCCAACACTGCTCTCCTCTCCCTCATCCTCATGCTAGGCACTTTCTTCATTGCCTTCTTTATGCGCAAGTTCAAGAACAGCCGTTTCTTAGGAGGAAAGGTGAGAAGTTTGTGACACCCAGATGTTCATGACAAGGGATGTGCCAAACAAATCATGCTTCTTGCTTCAGAGCTTTTGGACCACCCCCCAAAGAAACACCAGCAATCCCTTAAATGTGATGCAGAAGGAATAGTAGCTTAACCTAGGCTGCAGACCAGAGCTGGCTGTTGATGGTATCTGCACTGTCCTACTCCAGTGAGCTTTGCTGAAAAGTCCCCTGTGCCTTGGTAAAGCTCCTTTGGGTGGATACAAATCTATTAAACGAGCATACAGGCAGAAGAGCTTACAACTTGTTCCCTTGGAACCTTTCTGTACCTGCAGGACACCATTCAGATAGGCCAGTAGGAGCAGTGCTCAGTCACTTAGGAGTGGCTGGAGAACTGTGTGTTATGTGGGCAGTGGCATGCACAGCCCTATGGCTCAAGGTTGAGTTTCCCTGTCCTGCTCATCAGCAGTGCTCTGTTTTGCTGTGGTGCTTGGCCCCATCTGGGGCTTTGCTTTGCTGGGGGCACAGAGCTAGCCCATTTCCTTTGCTTGTGCTGCAGGCTCGGCGGATCATCGGAGACTTCGGGATCCCCATCTCTATCCTGGTCATGGTGCTGGTGGATTACACCATCACTGACACATACACACAGGTAGGCACCAGTGCTGCCCTTGGAGCCTCTTCTGCAGACCCATGGTCACCCCCGTGGCACCATGGCGTGCTCTTGTGCAATAGGAGATTTGTATTTCCTGCCTCTTTAGTTATAAAAGCACAAAGCAAACAGAGGCACTCCCCTTGTCCTCACTCCCACACTGAAGGGAAGCTCCGAGGGTCTTCCCGTAACTGAGAGCAGAGCTATAAGGACTGGAGTGCCCTGACATCCCTCTGGTGTTACAGCTTAGTAAGGGGAGGCTTTAGGGGACCAGAGAAGATCATAGAATCCTAGACTGGTTTGGGTTGGAAGGGACCTCTGGAGGTCATCTAGTCCAACCCCCCTGCAGTGGGCAGGGACATCCCCAACTAGATCAGAGCCCTGTCAGATCAGAAAGGTTCATTCCCAGTTTGTAACTCTAAAAACTTACAGTCCTTCAACAAGACATAAACTGGTTGTGGACAGTGAAGAGGGTGGCATGCAGAGTGGTTTCAGTGGGGTACTTGTCATGGGTTTAATATGCTTATACTACTTTATAGGTTACAAAATATTTTTATCACTTGGTCTCACATGCAATGAGCTCTTTCCCAGATTGTGCATAAACATAATGTTATCAAACAAACCCTTTCCCCCCCCCCCCC
>VWZO01016170.1:120001-221749 GCA_013396975.1 Bucco capensis
CCCCCCCCCATTTTTTAGTAGATGTGTAGTTGTATCTTCCTGTTTTGGTATTTTTTTCAACACTGGGGAGAGGATGAAAGGTATTTCCTGTTTGGCATGCAAGCTTTTTATCAAGACAGCCCAAGGCTTAATGGAATCCAAATGCATTTCAATGTCAATGAAAAAATCTGGGTTTATCAGACATGAGTAAACCCAAGTGCTTTGTTACATCCTTTTCATACCCTTCTACAATTAATATCAAAAGCATTTTCATTCCAATATTAACCCAGCATACGTACAAAGCTTTCAGAATAAATGAGAGTTACACAGCTTAGCTCAAGTACAAGCATTCCAGGAATATTATTCATACTTATGCTGATTAACATAAATGCAAATCATAAACTCTCCCTGCAGTCCTCACGCAGGCAGAGAGCAGGAACTGCTCAAGAGCAGCACAGAGCCAAAAGTTCAGATGCTGATGAGCACAGGATTGAGCTGATGTACAGCTAGGAATCTGTGTGGTCTCTAATGGGAACACAAACATGATATTCCCCCTGAACTTGATCAGAATGAGGTCATTTCCAGACAATGTGGCTACTTCTGGGGTCCACACTGAAAAAAAAACAATACTGAAAAATGTCTTAGAAAAGGCTTGGAAAGTCTGTAAAGCTGTTTCAGAGAAGGGCAAACCATTCAGGACACTTGATTTATCCAAGCAGAGGTCAGGGAGTGTTTTAACCATGGTCTGCAAGCACTGACATGGAGATGAAGTTCCTGAGGGAAGATATTTCCTTGGTCTTTTGGACAAAACTCCAGGGAATTCCAATAGCTGAAAGGAAATGAGACAGGCCAACATTAGGGGAAATGGGATATTTGCACTGAAGAGGATTATCCATGAGAAAGTGCTGCTTGGGTGAGAGTAGCTGTTCCATCATCTGAGGCATTCAGAGCAGGGAAAGCAGTAGGGCCAAGGCTAGTCCAGTGTGAGGCTGTGGGCATGTGTATTGATGAGTAACTGCTGGGTTTTGTGGCTACACCACCAGAAGCTGAATGTCCCCTCTGGCCTGTCAGTCACATCTCCTCACAAGCGTGGCTGGTTCATTCACCCTATGGGCAGCAGTGGGACATTTCCAATGTGGATGATGTTTGCCTCGGCCATCCCTGCCCTCCTGGTCTTCATTCTTATCTTCATGGAGACCCAGATCACTACGTGAGTACCTCCACCAGCAACACCAACCATCAGTAACCCCAGGGCAGGTGAGACTGGCTTGGGTGCTAGTGCCATTTGTGTGGAGATGCATGTAGCATCCCAGCAGGACAGCAAGAGCAGTATGCTGGCCATTTCAGACTGTACCTTCTTGAATTCTCCCATCATCTTTCAACTCCCCTTTTGGCATACAGTGTGGTGGAGACCTGCCTCAGCCAAGCATAGGAGGAAACCTCTAACCTGAGATTGACAGCCACCATCCCTCTCCTCAGCCATCATTCTTGTTGTCCCCATATGTGGTCTCTCCAGGGAGTGAATGTTGTCCCCAGCCACTGTGCTGTGTCCCTGGCCACTGGGCTGGGCCAGGCACTGACCTGGCTTCTTTTTCCTTTCCAGGCTGATTGTGAGCAAGAAGGAGAGGAAGCTGCTGAAAGGTTCTGGCTTCCACCTGGATCTGCTGCTCATTGGCACTATGGGGGGGCTGTGTGCACTCTTTGGGCTGCCCTGGCTCACTGCAGCAACAGTGCGCTCTGTCACGCACGTGAATGCTCTGACAGTCATGAGCAAGGCCATTGCACCAGGAGAGAAGCCCAAGATCGAGGAGGTGAAGGAGCAGCGTGTGACTGGAGTGCTTATTGCTGCTCTTGTCGGTGAGCCTCTAACCACTTGAATCTCCTGACAGCATCCCTGCCCCATAGCCAGCCTGCACTCTGCCCAGTCACTGCAGGACTGCCCCACCTACACTCAGCTCTCCTCTGGCAGCCTTTGCTACCCCTGCCATGGTCAGTCCATCTCTGCAACCCTTCCACCTAGACCTCTCTTGAGCTTCCTTTCCCTCGCACCCTGGAACAGATAGAGAGGAGGCAGGAGAGGGATGGAGGCTGAGCTGCCATGTCGAGGGGCTGCTGGGGAGCACTGTGTACCCTGAGCTCTGTCTGTACAGGTCTGTCCATTGTGATGGGGAATATGCTGCGGCAGATCCCGCTGGCTGTGCTCTTTGGCATCTTCCTCTACATGGGAGTTACCTCACTCACTGGCATCCAGCTCTATGAGAGGCTGCTGCTGATCTTCATGCCATCCAAGCATCACCCTGACCACATCTACGTTGTCAAGGTGAGTGAAGGCAGGTTGCAGAGTCTCCTTCTCTGGAGACATTCCAGAGCCACCTGGACACATTCCTGTGTGAGCTGGTCTAGGTGATCCTGCTCTGGCAGGGGGGTTTGGACTAGATGATCTTTCTAGATCCCTTCCAACCCCTAACATTCTATGATTCTGTGATTGTATGAGCCAGGTAATAAGGAGAAGAGGAAGGAGAGGCAGGTGAGGGGAGGGTGGTACTTCGCTAGAGTGATGCTTAGCTTAGTGACCCCCCTTTGGCTGCAAGCTTGTGCTGAGAAGTAAGTGCAAGCCATGCACAGAGGTGCATGCATGTTAGGATAGCATACTGATAGGCTGCATGCAGGAGCATGTTGCTAGGATATTGTATGGACAGATGTGTTTGTAGGAGTGATGCATTGCTTGAGTGGGTATAGGGACACTACAGTTCCAGGTGGATATGCTGCTGGGTTGCACAGAGGCTGATGTGTTAGGGAGTTCTGCCTTGCTGTAGAGTACAGGCAGGTAGAGTGTGCAGCAGTGTTGTACTCTTGTACTCTACTATTCAGAAGGGTTATGTTTTGCATGGAAAATGTGTTCTTAGACTGCATTTCCCTTGCTAGGTGAAGACCTGGAGAATGAATCTCTTCACCTGCATTCAACTGGCCTGCATTGTGCTTCTCTGGGTCGTGAAATCTACGGTGGCATCCCTGGCCTTTCCCTTTGTCCTGATCATGACAGTGCCATTGCGACGCTTCGTGCTGCCTCGCTTCTTCCACGACAGGGAGCTCAAAGCAGTAAGCACAGAACTGTCCTCACAGTCTAGTTCACAACACTGCAGTGAGGATGAGGAGATCTGGCAGACTGAAAGTCTGGAAGATCTTGGGCTGCCAAAGCTTTGGCTCTTCTTGCTGTTTGTCCACCAGCAGTAGGTGGGTGAATGGCTTTCTCAGAGCTCGAAGGCCTGGCAGTGCAGTGTGGGATGGATGGGCACCCTAGAGCAAGGAGACAGCATTCTACCACACAGAGGTGTGGAATAAGCATTTCCTCTTGCATCTTTCTACCTGTTTGTGGCTCACTCATCAAGAGGCACCCCGTTTTCCCCACTGAGACAGCAGCAAGGACAGCCCAGCAGCATGACAGATCCTGTGGCTGCTTGGCACAGGAGCACGTAACCACAGTGCCAGGGTGCTGGCAGCTCCTCGAGTGCTCCTGCCAACATCCTGAGCTCCTGTTGGAGAGCAGGCTGGAGCAACATCCAGAAGTGGGTGCTGCCAGCAGACCAGGGAGGGAGGAGTTGCTGTACTGGACCAAAGCCCTGTGATGGGGCACTGTCAAACAAGAATGTTGATAGGAAAGGGCATCAGGCTAGGGATGCATGGATGGGCATAAGGGGTCAAAAAAGGAGCCTGTTGGGGGGGGGAAGGAGCAAGAGCTTTGCTCTTGCCAGTACAGCCCAGCTGCCTGGCTTGCTGCATGCCAGCCTTGACCCTGTGCTAGGGGAAGCTGTGCCCTTCAGAACCTGCTCTCTGCCTCTCCCCAGCTGGACTCGGAGGATGTGGAGCCCAACTTTGATGAGGATGGCCGGGATGAGTACAACGAGCTGCACATGCCTGTGTGAGCTGGGAGCTGCCCTTCCCACTCCTGGGACACACCACTGGCAGCTGCTCTTCCCTCCCAAGGACTAACTGGAGGCTTGCTGTGAGTTACGGGATCTCTTGTCTGGACCAAGCAATGGCTGTTCCATAGCCCCAGGGGAGGCAGCCCTGACTCCTGCTGCACTGTTGCTCACTCAGCAGAGGCTGTGAGTCCTGTGCCACTTGGACCTGCTGGGCTGAAAGATGCCTCCTCACATCCTAAAGCTGCATGGATCCTGAGTGCCTGTGGGTCAGGGGTCTACCCCCTCCCTGCTGGAGGGAGCTTGTGCCTGGTCTCCAGGTGATGAAGGGGAAGGAACCACTGTGCCACTGTGTCCCTCTCCACTGCCATGAAGCTTGGGTGTCTCAGCACCACGTGCCATTGAGCAGTCACAGTTAGAGGCTGGATGCTGCCTGCAGAGAGCCAGTGGACTTCTCCCAGGCCATCCTCCTCCTTGCTTGGCTGGCAGATGCCTTGTTCCTGCTGCCACTGCCCCCTTCCTGCTGGGCCTGTGTCACAGCCACTTGCCCATGCAGCTACTGCAGCCTGACAGACCTGCAAGGAGAGACCAGCACCCTGGCCCTGCCCTGCAGAACATCATCTGGCCAGTCACCCTCCCACACAACAGTTTGCAGTTCTTACTCAGCATGAGGGAAGCTGTTTGTTTCCTCCTAATTTTCCCAAAGCAAAATTGCACAGGGAGGAGAGGCTGGAGCCAAGCAGCTATCCTGAAGCCCACCTTCTTGCAGGGTCTAAGAAAATTCCTGTGTCTCCACAAAGGTTAAAACTCATCACAGGGAGCATCCCAGTTCCTGCCCCTAAAACCAAACTATACTTAAGAAGCTATACAAGAGATGTAGTGCTAGAGCACAAACTAGTCCTTTGGGTCCCCTCCCTTTCCACTGGGTCTGGCTCCCTGCAGCCTTACAAGGGAGTCACTGAAACCCCCAGCCCCAATTCAGGATGAGCTTTCACATGCAGGGGTGAGGTGCAAGTGGGAAGAAGGAGAAGAAGCATTCAGCATGCCCAGCACTCAGCCCCACTTACCTCTGGGCAGCTCTGAACACCTCTTCAGCTGGCAGGGCTGTGTCCTGAGGTCTCCCATTCAGGGCTGCCTCAGAAAGTGCTGCTTGTGTCCTTGCTGCCTGCTGTGGCTCTGTGGGAAGACGTGCACTTCACCCTCTCCCTGGTGGTCAGAGCCAGAGTAGCCTTCTGGAGGAGGCTGGGATGCTTGCTTCACCATTGGATTTGGGATAAGCCACTGACCTGGTTCCAACTGATCAGCCTGGCTCCTGTGAGGAATGGTGGGTGCTCTGATACCAGGAGAGCACAGAAATATCCCACCAGACAGAGAAACTTCCCAGTGTGGCAGGTTCCTGCTCCTCTGCAGGGCCTGGGGTGGAGAGACAAGTGTCTCTGTGTGTCTGTGGCCGTGTGTGTCCTGTCCTGTCTGTGTAGTGTAGGAAGCCTGTTGTCACTGTGCTTTGTGGCTCCTCTCACTGTAGTGGAAACAGCTACACCTTCCTAGACAGGAACAAAAACATCTGGCTCTCTGCTTTTATTTGTGAATGTAAATAAATCAAATTGATTGAAATCCATCAACAGAATACCAGAGGCTACTGGGTGCTGCCACATCAGGACTGTGCTGGACTACAAAATGTGTGGGGAGAGAAGTGGAGAGGCTACCTGAAAGTCCAGGGGACACTTCTGGTGTGGGGAGAGGGGAAGGGAGAGTATCCTGGGTGCCTGCAGCATCCCAGCTGCCCAGAGAATGTTCTGGGATGGGAGAAGTGTCATGCTCCCTGGAATAGTATCCAGTTGTGCCAGGTTAGGACTGCAGTTTCTTCCACCTCTTTGCTGTTTGAGGTTTATCTTTACAAAAGGAAGCAGCCACCCTTGCCTGTCTGAAGAACTAAAAATAGGTCTCTTCCCAAAACTATCAGCTGTATTATTTGAAATCATTGTGGATTGAGGCCAACTGTTTGGTTTTCTGTTGCTGCCACCCAGGTTCAAGTAGAGCCAAGCTATCTTCTCCAGCTATTTTTATTCTCTGCAGCCAGGAGGGGCTGGTACATCTGAGTTGTGAGATCCCACTGGCACCCATTCACATGGCTGTATGACAAGGAAATTGCTGGCTAAGAGCATCCCCATGACAAACCTGGGCCCTGAAGCTCATCCTTGCAGGGCTCTTCAGTCCTCTGGCTCTCTGAGGTACCTATGCTGGGGTGGGAATATTCCCTAAAGAAAGTGAGAAGGGGAAATGGGAGCAAATCCTCTGTTAGAGACCTCTGACAGGCACAGCATTGCTGGAACAGGGATCTGACCTCAACAGCTCCCCTTCCATCTCCAGCTGGCTGCCCATGGCAGTGGGAGCTGTGACCGTAGTGTTTCAGCCTGCCCAGTGAGCAGGTGCTGCCAGTTCAGAGAGCTGTGTCCAGGCCTCCTGCTTGGCACCAGGATCCTGGGAGCAATTCCATGAGGACAGCACTGGGTCACTTCTGTGCCTGTGCAAGGTTCCCCTGTCTGGGTGCATGCTTTTGGCTTGGATGCACCTATTCCCAAGGGACCATGTCTTGCTGTGACACATGGCTCACGTGAACCCCCCCCTCAGAGAGAGGATGCAAGCTGTGCATGGGGAAGGCTCAGCCTGAGCTCTGAGATGTGGATAGCAAAGCTTCTCCCCTGCAGGGAGCAGCAGGAAGGTAGTCTGGCACCCATGGTATCCTGACAGACTCCGAGGCAGGCATGCAGGAGCAGGGGCAAGGAGAAGTGCTGATCATGCTGCATAACATCCCCTAGCAATTACAGCCCTGGGCCACAGGCTGCCAGATATGACCTTGCTGCTGAGGAAGGAAAGGGAAGAGATCTCTCCAGCACAGAAATGATTTTACAGGCTGAACCTGCACAGGTGAGACCAAGAAATGTGCTGAGCTCCAGCTATCAGCACTGCTTAGCAGAGCTTGGCCACAGCCAGGGGCAGTGATGTAACACCATTTCACCTCCTCTCCAGCTTGCCTGGCTTTATTGTGCATAGAATCACAGAATCATTTGGGTTGGAAGGGACATCTGGAGGTCATCTAGTCCAACNCAGACAGAGTCAAAGACAGAGAGCTAACCATGTCTGGTAGAACAGCCTAGTCTGGCAAATGCCTGCCCCACAGCTGCCTGACACACTTTCTCCAGCATGAATCCCCCAGCAATGGTATCTGTGAGCAGAGCTCTGCTTACACACTTGGGTGAGCAGAATCTGCAAGGCCATTTGTAACAGAGCCATCTGTGATCTTCACAGCATCACCCATTAATAGCTAGGCTTGGTCTGGGTCAAGCAAAAGCAGGGCAGGCTTAATGGGAGAGGAAATGAGGTGGATGCACTTGGCTGGCCTCATCACCACATGCTCCCACTGTAATTATAGCCTTCCCCAGCTCAGCTCTCTCCTTCAGCAATCTCCCCACCAGCACTGCATTTCTCATGACCAAGCTGTAAAAGCTGCATGTAGCCCCATGCAAACCTGCAGCAGCATGAAGGGAGCAGTGGCAGGGAACCTCAGTTTGTTGCAGTGGGAGCTGCACATGTGGCCTGGAATGTGGCAGGGGATGGAGGGAAGGACTGGGACTGCTATCTGCAGAGAAATCTGGAGATACCCAGTTATAGGCTAAGTCCATCCAGCACAGACAAGTGCAGGTGAGGCTGGTAGAAAGCCATAAGCTGGTGCTGGCTCCAGTGACACAGCTCAGGAGGATGCTTCAAAGGCCAAGGGGTGCTATGTGGTGATAGTGGGCTGGATGTTCCCAGCATCCATCCCCTGGGCCTGTCTGCTCCAGCTCTCTGCTCTTGTGCTTAGGCTGAAAATGAAGAAGACATCCTGTTTTCCTGACCTACAGAGAAAGAGCAGCCCTGGAGGGCATTCCTGTGCCTGGATGGGATAAAGAGCTTTTCCCACTGTGGTCAGACTAAGCAGGGGTGCAGTTGGCTCTGTAGTGATCTGCTTTGCAGTGAGACAAGCTCGCTGCTGATGGTAGCTGAAGTGAAGTGCAAGCCAGCAGGGTGCCCAGGACAGATAAAATCCCCATCCCATATTGTCTTCCCTCACAAGGAGGGATCCCCCTCACACTCCTGCTCTCCAGAGAAGCAGATGCCATAGTGCTTGGTGTGACCTGAAAGTCTCTCCAGGAGACCTTAATTACATTCCTCTGGAGTAGGAACACATCTGGTACAAACAGGATCCTGTGCCCAAGGAGTCTGGGCTAATTCCTGCCACAGAGCAGCCTCAGGCAGGGAGAGCTCTGGCATGGCTTTGGCCATCACCCTCACCTTGCAGGGGATGGGGCTAGCTTGTGAGCAGCAGGGGCAGGAGGAGAGGTCCCTAGCTTTGTGCTGAGTTGGAGCAGTGTGAGCCTGAGCTGGTCTGGACAGACCCTGCCCAGGTCTGAGCTGTGCCCAGGCTCCCCACAGGCTGGGAATGGGAAGGGAGGAACTGCCCTTTTCAAGAGTCGATTTTTAAGCCAATTTCAAACAATTTTGTGAAACAGGAGCAGGGAGGGGGGCAGAGCTGCCCTGCTGTGTGTCCCCTTCCCCTTGCACTCGTGCAGTCTGTGTCTGGAGAGTGCCTTGGGGTTTGGTGCTTTGCCAGGGTCAGGCCACTCCTGCAAGGGGACACACTTGATTTTTGGCAGCTGTTTCTCAGTAGTTCTGTCCTTTTGGAGAATCCTCTCCTAGATACCCTGTGTTTTGAGCAAGGGGGGATTTGGTGGCCCTGGCAAAGAAACAGGTCCTGGCAGCAGGGGCTGTGATGGTGGCAATGTGTGACACAGTACAAGTGCCCTCTTCCTGCATTTGTGCCTCCCCATGTCCCTGTCAGGGTCCAAAGTATCCTGTCTCTGCTGCTGGCTCTCCTGAGTGACATCATCCCAGAGATTACAACAGAGGAGATAGTTCTCCACCCTATGAGCATGGCTCATATGGGGAGGTGGCATCCATGGCTGAGGTGTCCCAGCTTGTCCCTTCACAGGTAATGGCAGAGTAAGCCTGGCACATGCTCACAGCCCACAGTGGGCTCATGCTGCTCTGCCTGCCTCCCAGGCGTGTGCCAGACTCGTGGCAGAGAAGGAAATTAAGATGTTGTCTGGCATCCAGGAGGAATTCCTGCTATGGCTTGTTCCTGCCAGTCCTCCACTGACTTCCATCGGTGTGGAAAGCCCAGCAGGAAGCTGACTCACTGTCTCCTACTGCCACAGCTGGGTGCAGGGATTTGCTGCCTGCAGCACCGGAGGGCTGCTCCTTTCATGGATGTGGGAATAGCTCATCACCCAGGCCCTCCAGCACCTGCTTGTCCTTGCTCTCCTCTGTCAGAGCCCAGCTCTCTGCCAACAAGCAGAGAACAGCCATGGCACCCTGCTTCCTATGCCATTTGTGGCTGGGCTAACAGGGGGGCTGGGAGCTTGATGGGTTGTTAGCACCACTGCCAAACACATGGGCAATGGGGAAGGAGGAAGCCCAAGTTGGGAAGGAAGCTGATGTGCTGGAAAGGAGCCCTGGGCTCATCCTGCATAGTGGGGCCATGCTAACCCTCATGGACTGCTTTGTGTTCATTGTGTCACTGATGGGGCAGGGAGCTCCCAGAGCTGCTGGGGTGGCAAAGGTGAGGTGCCAGACAGGTGGTGAAAGCAGCTGCTGGGCAGCCAGTGATGGCAAGGCAGCACTTGCCAGCTTATCTAAGATCTGTGACGAAGTAGATGGTGGTAGCCACTCCTTCCCAGTGAGCAGCACCTCAAGAGAGTTAAGAGAAAGTTCAGACATGCTCAATTCCATCTGAACTATATGCATATAGGACTAGTGATTTAATCTTGTAACAGAAAGGAGCAAATGTCAGCCATAAATTTCTTCTCAAGATTTTTGCCACCTTTCCTAGGAGGCTGATAGAGCACAGGACTTAGAACATCAGTCACTGCTGCTGCATTTGGGGAATCCAACTTTTATTGCCTGGATAGTTTGTTCCAAGGACCAAACTTCTTCCCTCTTAGAAGGTGTCACTTGACAGTAGTGTTAATACTAAAAGCCTTGTCTTTTGAAAGCTTGGTTCCTTACCTCTCTCTGGGCTTTCCCAGCCCTGTTAGCCTCCTGGCTCAGAGCTTTGGAGAGTTCTGTCAGGCTGGAAGAGCAACTGCTCCCTTACAGCCCAGCAATACATCTGCTGGTGGAGATCATTAGCAGGCAAGCAAAAAGCAGTTAAAGGAGAGGTGTGCTCCTCAGTTTTCCCATGGTTGTGAGGGGCTCCATGAACCCCTGGTGAACACTGAGAAAGGAGAAGCTGAACATCAAAATGGTCTGCAGAAGCAGCAATAGCAGAGGAGGAACAGCACTCCTGTGGGGAGAAGGCTGACTGTGGCAAAACCAGCCTGATAACAAATGTGTGGCTGCAGAGAGGACTGCCAAGGACACATGGCTTTTGAGTTGATCTAATCCCCTTCACTAACAGGGTAATTGGCCTTGCGGGTAGAAGTATCAGATCTGAGATGAGGACTGTACTTAGGATTCTGCTGCTGTCTGGCACGATGTTTTCATAAGACAGGGAAAGTGGTGTAGATTAAGCTAATCCAGTACAAGTACAAATGAGGCTGGATAGTCATGCCCAGGGTAGCTCTTAGTGACTTGGTATCAGAATTGAAGGACACTCTGACAGCAACTCATATAGTAGAAAACCTTACCCAAATATCCAGGCAGTGAAGGTGGCAGAGGCTGATAGGGGTGGTCATCACAGGTTAGGCAGTGGCCTAGGTGTGACTGTGTCTTGTGGCAGAGGCTGGACAAGATACTGCCATCTCCCTTCGAACCCTCTTTGTGTCTTAAGCAGTTAAAAAAGCACATGATCAACAAAAAGAACAAAATCAAAAAGATTTCTGCCCCCCCCGCCTTCTTCTCAGATCTTTTTTCTTTCAGAATACAGAAACAATTTCTTACTCCAGTGAATACCCTCATGGTGTAGACACTCATGGACTATGATCTGGCCACACTTTGTAGGCAAACTTTACCCAGCCTTTTGCTCTATGCCAGCTGTTCCAGATCTCAGGGATCTAATCTGGAAGCTCTACCAGGATTCCTATTAAGGGTTTCTCTCAGTACATCACACCATGGTGACCTGCTGAAAGGACACTGAACCCAAAATGTTTGCTGTTGCAGATGACATCAGTTGTCCCTCCAAAGCTTGCCTTTGGTCGCTCTGGCTGTAGAGAGATGACCCCCTCTGCATGTCGGTGGAGGACACTGGCCCCTCGGCCTCACCCCAGAACCTTTCCAGCATCCTCCCCTCGATATTCCAGCTTCTCCCCAAGACAGCATGCCCAGCTCCGCTGCTCGTGCGTGCTCCGGGGCGGAGCGGAGCGGGGCGGACCGGCCGCTCCCCGCTGCCCGCGGCCGGCGAGGCGGAGCCAGTGGCGGCGGCGGGGCGGGCGAGCCGTGCCTGCCCGGCCGCGGCGATGCGGAGCTGAAAGCCGGCCGGCAGCGCTCCGTGCGGGGCGGGACCGCCGATGGACGCCTCTCTCCGTCAGGTGGGCAGCGGCGGGGACGGAGGGGCGCGGTAGCGGTGGCGGGGCTGCTCCCTCCGGCTCGGGAGCTGGGGGAGCCGGGAGGAGGCCGGGCGCCAGATTCCAGTCCCGAGGTGGGATGAGACCGGGCTGCCGTGCCCAGGCTCGGCTCCGCTGGGCGCTGCCCCGAGATGTCGCGCTCCCCGCGGGGGCTAGCCGCGGCCCCGCTGCCCCCTGGCCCGGGCAGTCCCGGTTACACTTCTTCTGGAGCGCGGAGATGCAGCGGCTTTTGTCGCCGAGCGGTCCCCAGGCCCAGCGCGGCACCGGGCAGACCTTGCCGCTTGCTGTAGGGGTTACGGGAGGCATAGCCCGAGGGATGAGTTGTCCCAGCAGTTCGGGCGGAGGGCTGCGTGCAGGAGGAAGGAGAGGCTTTGTCGCATGATAGTCATGGCTGCCCAGAGACTGCTCAGCTCGCATGCTGCTCTAATCCCCTGGAGCGACTCAAGGGTCCGGAGCCTGCTCCTGCCTGTGCGTGTGCATGTCACGGCTCGGCTCACCGCACGGGGCACTGGGCCAGAGCCGAGCCGGTGTGCAGCCGGCAAGCGTGCGACGGGAGGGAGCGACCGTCTCAGTCCCCTGCCTCCTCGCTGCCTCTGCCCAGTCACCTTCACGCTGGCGAGCAGAACGGGCTCCCTCAGAGCCAGGCTCGTACCTGTTAGACATGAGCTCTCATCCTGCCCCTGCTTGCAGTGCTCTATCCTTGGGGGTTTACAACAGCCATGTGGGCATCGTGCTGCCCGGGGTGGGGGGCAAAAGGAATGTGCAGTTTTAAGGCACATGGTCTGATGCCCTGCATGCTCTAGAGCCCCCCAAATTCTCTGTGTCTCTTTCCTTGCCTGAGCATGCACGGGTTTCCAGCCCAGCTTGGTGCTACCTTTGGCTGTGAGGGGTTGGTAAGTGCAAGGCTGGGGCAGCCCTTGCTGGCTTCATGGGCAACAGTGGGTGCCCATGGCACTGGCAGTGGGCACGGCAGCCTCCTGAAAGCATCAGTCATGTGCCCCACTCCAACCTGTGCTTGGTTTCCAAGCCATTAAAGCAAGCGTCTGGCCCTTGCCATGTCCTGGGTGCAGCAGGGAGACTGGCAACCCCTCTGGAGCACCCTGTTGTTGGTGGGCTGGAGCAGCTGATGAGCTAGGGCCTGCCCCCTCCTTGGTGAAGCACTTTCTTTATCAGACCAGATGTTTTCCAAGATCTCGCCCTGGGAGCAAGGAAGGATTGGCTGTCCTGGGGGTTGTGCAGCTGGGGCTGCCTCATGGCACATCACCCAGGATCTTTTCAGCCATTAGCTGATTAACCTGCTGCTCCTGGAAGGCTGGGATGCCTGNTCGTGGTGTAGACACTCATGGACTATGATCTGGCCACAAACTTTACCCAGCCTTTTGCTCTATGCCAGCTGTTCCAGATCTCAGGGATCTAATCTGGAAGCTCTACCAGGATTCCTATTAAGGGTTTCTCTCAGTACATCACACCATGGTGACCTGCTGAAAGGACACTGAACCCAAAATGTTTGCTGTTGCAGATGACATCAGTTGTCCCTCCAAAGCTTGCCTTTGGTCGCTCTGGCTGTAGAGAGATGACCCCCTCTGCATGTCGGTGGAGGACACTGGCCCCTCGGCCTCACCCCAGAACCTTTCCAGCATCCTCCCCTCGATATTCCAGCTTCTCCCCAAGACAGCATGCCCAGCTCCGCTGCTCGTGCGTGCTCCGGGGCGGAGCGGAGCGGGGCGGACCGGCCGCTCCCCGCTGCCCGCGGCCGGCGAGGCGGAGCCAGTGGCGGCGGCGGGGCGGGCGAGCCGTGCCTGCCCGGCCGCGGCGATGCGGAGCTGAAAGCCGGCCGGCAGCGCTCCGTGCGGGGCGGGACCGCCGATGGACGCCTCTCTCCGTCAGGTGGGCAGCGGCGGAGACGGAGGGGCGCGGTAGCGGTGGCGGGGCTGCTCCCTCCGGCTCGGGAGCTGGGGGAGCCGGGAGGAGGCCGGGCGCCAGATTCCAGTCCCGAGGTGGGATGAGACCGGGCTGCCGTGCCCAGGCTCGGCTCCGCTGGGCGCTGCCCCGAGATGTCGCGCTCCCCGCGGGGGCTAGCCGCGGCCCCGCTGCCCCCTGGCCCGGGCAGTCCCGGTTACACTTCTTCTGGAGCGCGGAGATGCAGCGGCTTTTGTCGCCGAGCGGTCCCCAGGCCCAGCGCGGCACCGGGCAGACCTTGCCGCTTGCTGTAGGGGTTACGGGAGGCATAGCCCGAGGGATGAGTTGTCCCAGCAGTTCGGGCGGAGGGCTGCGTGCAGGAGGAAGGAGAGGCTTTGTCGCATGATAGTCATGGCTGCCCAGAGACTGCTCAGCTCGCATGCTGCTCTAATCCCCTGGAGCGACTCAAGGGTCCGGAGCCTGCTCCTGCCTGTGCGTGTGCATGTCACGGCTCGGCTCACCGCACGGGGCACTGGGCCAGAGCCGAGCCGGTGTGCAGCCGGCAAGCGTGCGACGGGAGGGAGCGACCGTCTCAGTCCCCTGCCTCCTCGCTGCCTCTGCCCAGTCACCTTCACGCTGGCGAGCAGAACGGGCTCCCTCAGAGCCAGGCTCGTACCTGTTAGACATGAGCTCTCATCCTGCCCCTGCTTGCAGTGCTCTATCCTTGGGGGTTTACAACAGCCATGTGGGCATCGTGCTGCCCGGGGTGGGGGGCAAAAGGAATGTGCAGTTTTAAGGCACATGGTCTGATGCCCTGCATGCTCTAGAGCCCCCCAAATTCTCTGTGTCTCTTTCCTTGCCTGAGCATGCACGGGTTTCCAGCCCAGCTTGGTGCTACCTTTGGCTGTGAGGGGTTGGTAAGTGCAAGGCTGGGGCAGCCCTTGCTGGCTTCATGGGCAACAGTGGGTGCCCATGGCACTGGCAGTGGGCACGGCAGCCTCCTGAAAGCATCAGTCATGTGCCCCACTCCAACCTGTGCTTGGTTTCCAAGCCATTAAAGCAAGCGTCTGGCCCTTGCCATGTCCTGGGTGCAGCAGGGAGACTGGCAACCCCTCTGGAGCAGCCTGTTGTTGGTGGGCTGGAGCAGCTGATGAGCTAGGGCCTGCCCCCTCCTTGGTGAAGCACTTTCTTTATCAGACCAGATGTTTTCCAAGATCTCGCCCTGGGAGCAAGGAAGGATTGGCTGTCCTGGGGGTTGTGCAGCTGGGGCTGCCTCATGGCACATCACCCAGGATCTTTTCAGCCATTAGCTGATTAACCTGCTGCTCCTGGAAGGCTGGGATGCCTGTATCTAATCACATGGAGGCCAGGTTTTCCCAAAGGGCCATTTCACCAGAGTCTCTCTGCCCATCCCTCTGTCACAAGGAACCTTCTGGCCTCTTGCAACAGGAGTAGCCACCAAGGAGCCTGAAGCCCCTGATGGGAATGGGAGGGAGGAAAGTGGATGCCCAGAGATGCATGTCTCAGCAAGTAGCACCCAGCAGAGAACTGCCTGCTTTGTCCAGCTCTGCTTGTCCAGGCATGATTCTAACATTTTCTGGCCAAAGAGGGATTTCCAGGTAGGGGCAGTTCTGAAGCCAGAGACACTCTAGGAGTCTTACATCTCTTGTAAATCATGGGCTTAAACCCCAGTGAAGCAACGTGGCCAAGATTGGAGAGCCAGGGCAAGAGTGTGTGGGAAAGCACTAAGCTTTGCTTTGCAGGAAAGGCAGTGGGGGTGTTAGAGGGGGAACACGGCTTCCCTGGAGTGGGAATGTTTGGCATTTGCTGCACCCCAGCCACTCTTCCTCCTTCTCCATGGGGGGTTCTTGGTGGGAGGGCAACGCCTCAGCAGAAGAGAGTTGCTCCACCTCTTTCTGCTGCAGCAGAAGCCAAGCTTGGCCCAGGGGATGCATGTTATCCCTTAGAAGGAACAGCTTAAACCCCAGTGTGTTGTTGGTTTTGCCTTACCAGGCTCCCATGCTGTGCTTGCAGCATTTGGATACCACACTCAGCAATGTGGTCAGTGTCTGGGCTTGGGTGGGGGTGCCACGGGTCTTCTCTGGTTCCTCCCTCAGCATGCTGGAGACCAAAGGAGTTCCTATTCTTTGAAGTTTATCTATGATAAATGGCTTTGTGATGGGTTCAACAAACTTATCATCCTGGATCTGTCAGAGGGGGAATACTTTTGGCTCATTGTGCCAGCTTGACACTGCTGAAGTGCTTCCCGTGTCCCGTGCTCTCCTCTGACTGCTGACCCTGGGGATGGTGAGCTGGCAGGGTGTGTGCTGCTGTCACTCTTCCCATGTAGCATCCCAAATGGGCCAGATTAGAAAGCTTTCATCCTTAGGAAGTGATACAATGCAAAGATGTGTGGTTCTGGGCTATGAGGTCTGGTTTGCAACGTGGCTCAGAGATGTGGTGGATGATGCGTTTGTTCCAGCCGCGTCCGAGCAGAGGACCTGAGACAGTGCATGTGCACTGCTGTCTCCTTTCTTGGCTGCTGCAGTCAGTCGTGTGCCCAGACAGGGAGGAAGGGCTCTGGAAGCCAGAGCTGTGGCACAGTGATGGATGATAGTTTCCCTTCCTGTCTGGAGTGTGGGCAGGATGTAGGGTGACACAGAGGATATGACTCGCACTCCAGTTCCCCCGAGGAGCAGGAATGCCATGGACAGGGTTAAAGAAGACACTTGTCCCATCTTGTCCCTCTCTGCTTTCCAGTTGGAGTGATCAGCTAGCACATGTGCAGGTGTGCTGACTGCTTGATGCAACTGGCAAGTGTCTGACTTCTCTCCAAAGCCATCAGTTAGTCTGCAGAGTGTGGCCCTTTGATACTCAGCTGTGCATGCTGATGTCTGATGGCTCCTTACTCCTGCTGTAAACTCAATGTGTGGGTGCAGCAGCTACAAGACTGGTCTGATTTTTGTTTGCAAGTGTGATTCTCACCAGTTTTGAGCTGTCAGTTGAAGCTGCCTTGCTGCATCATTCAGATATCAGTGTCCCCATGGAGTTTGGCTTGTATTGGGTGGGGAGAGCTTGTACATGGCATCCTGGATTGGATTTTTCAACAGCTTGGTTTGCCCTCCACATGCTCCCCGCAGCTGGGAGAAGGTGGAGTTCCTGTGACAGAGGAGTGTGGCTGAATGTCCCAGAGAATCCTTCCAGAGACTCCAGTCTGAGGTGAGGGAAATTGTTCAGCTGACTTAGATGATGCTGACCATGAGTGATGTGCTGTCTTTCCAGATAACAGTGAGTTGAATACTCTGTGTTAACAACCCTTGCCTTAGGAAAATCCTCTATTGGAAAGAAACAGTAGAGAGAGCATCATTGTCTTCAGCAATGGGGCTGATCCATGAAGGAATATTCCCACCAAGTCTCTCTCCTCGTTTCTGAGGAACATGTGCCTTGTTGACTTTCCCTGATGACCTCCTCTTAGTTTACTGAGACTATTGTGACCTCTTAGGAAAGAGGATCTGGAGAGGTTGGGAAGGGAAAGAGAAATGCTTACTATTACATCCATGCTGTGTATGTAATACCAACGAGAGCAAGCCCTCTCTAAATAGTCTGTGAGGTTCAACTAAAGAGAAGTACTACTGTCCTTGAAGGTATGAATGGGAATGGATGTTGGAATCCTCCCAGCTACACCTCCCCAAAACCATTCCAAGTGATAAAGAAGCAGATGTAGGGTGTAAGGGCCTGGCTGCCCTGTTATGGAGCAGTAATTGCAGGGAGAAAGCTCTTGTGCCAAAGGTGACATGAGGAAGTGTCTAGTGGAAGAGTGGGAGTCTTGTTAGCTTCCTCCTGAGGGCATTCATCTGGAGCCAGGCTGCATGAGCTGTGACCTTGTCAGATCCTATCAGTGGGGTGAGGGTGGGCTGGCCCCTGCATGAAGGCAGCTGGGTCTCCTGGGGCCTGTCTGCAGCCACCCCATCACTGCCTCCAAAACTACCTTGTACTGCTCTGGTTTCACTTCTTTCCTCACTTGTTTGGAACATAATAATCACAAATCTTTCGCAATTGCTTATTTCCCATTTTGCCTCCAGGAGAATGTGTGAGCTATTTAAATGTGCTCATTAAGACTGAAACTTCTCTGAGGCTGGGTTTCCTGCTTATCCTCCAGTTACCCCAAGCTCTGCACTTCTGTCTCATCCTTTCCATCACAGCTTATACAAAGTTCAGCAGTGCTGTAGAGCTGAGTCCCAGGAAAAACACCTATGGAGAGCCCATCTGCTGTGCAGCACTTGGCACAGCATCTGGGAGACTCTTGGGTCCTGGCCTTGTAAGTGCAATGATTGTCACAGCAACTGAAGCAGTGGTGGCACCTCTTGTGGATAAAGTGGTCAGGGTATTTGATGAGAAGGGGGAAATTTGGGCTGTGTTTTAGTCCTGTTTATTCCTGAGCCAATGATTTAAGATTTGGCTGAATCATACTTCCCAGAAAAGCTGCTTCTTTCTGGAGGATCTCCCATTTTTTACAGTTTCTTGTCGTCGTTACACAACCTTGCTTTAAAATAAATCCTGCTTCATTTCTTAAGTGTCTGGCAGCACCAAGCATTTTTGGGTCCTACTTTACTTCAGGAGAGTTGTTTCATCAAAAAGAAATGTTCTGTTTGCAAGAAATCATTCTCCACCACTAGGTTGCCTCTGGGATGCTGGCAAAGGTGCTAGCAGGTAGCAGAGCAGCAGTCTCAGCACTGCTGGCAGTGGCATCCTCACAGCGGGGTTTAGTTAGTTAGGTTTAGTTAGCAAGTTTGCAGATGATCCCAAGCCTAGGAGGAGTGGCTGGCACAGCACGAGCTGTGCTGCTATCCAGCATGACCTGGACAGGCTAGAGACATGGGCAGGGAGAAACTTAATGACATTTAACAAGGGGAAGTGTAAAGTACTGCATCTGGGAAAGAACAAGCCCATCTATCGGTATAGGCTAGGAACTGATCTGCTGGAGAACAGCCCTGGGGAAAAAGCTCTAGGAGTGCTGGTGGCTAGGAGGATGCCCATGAGGCAGCAATGTGCCCTTGTGGCCAAGAGGCCAATGGCATCCTAGGATGCATTAAGAGGAGCGTGGCCAGCAGAGCCAGAGAGGTTCTTCTCCCCTCTCCTCTGCCCTGGGGAGGCCTCACCTGGAATGCTGTGTCCAGTTGTGGGCCCCTCAGCTCCAGAAGGATAGGGAGCTGCTGGAGAGAGTCCAGCACAGGGCCAGCAAGATCCTGAAAGGAGTGGAGCATGTGCCCTAGGAGGACAGGCTGAGAGAGCTGGGTCTCTTCAGCCTGGACAAGAGGAGACTGAGAGGAGACCTCAGGAATGCTTAGAAATATGTGAAGGGTGAGTGTGAGGAGGAGAGAGCCAGGCTCTTCTCAATGGCATCCAATGTTAGGACAAGAGGGAATGGGAGCAAGTTGGACCACAGGAGGTTTAGTATTAACCTGAGGAAAAACTTCTTTCCAGTGCAGGTGCCAGAGCACTGGCCCAGGCTGCCCAGGAGGCTGTGGAGTCTCCTTCTCTGGAGACATTCCAGAGCTGCCTGGAACATTCCTGTGTGAGCTGGTCTAGGTGATCCTGCTCTGGCAGGGGGGTTGGACTAGATGATCTAGGTCCCTTCCAACCCCTAACATTCTATGATTCTGTGAGTTTGCAGGGACTGAGGTGAGGTCTGCAGCCCATGCTGGGCCACACGTTGCTGTGATCCTCCTGCTATCAGTGGGCTGGATCTGCTCTGGCAGATCTACAGAGTGAAGTTAACGTTGTCACAAGTACTTTTGCATTATAAGGGATCTTTCTGAATAGCAAAAATGATGGATTTCGGGTTTTTTCCCCCAATTTTCTCTGGAAGGCTTCATTCTCACACCTCAAAGCATAAGCAGTAAACCTCCTTACTTCTGTTTATACATCGCAGACATGCATCAGCTCTTGTTGCAACCAAATGTCTTGGGAGCTTCTGTTCAGCAGTTCACAATCCTCTTTGGGTCTCTGACTTTCCAGAAGACATTCCTCTGTTTGAAGTGCTCCTTGTATTCCTTCTCCCCTGAAGCTGCCTTTTCTCTTTGGCTGTATTTTAATCCCAGTTTGTTCAAACAAGCAGGCTGTGGAATCCACACTGCTCTGATGGTCTCATCCTTGTAGGTACTTCCTGACCTACCAGATGTTGGCATCTGCTAGTACTTGTCAGACTAAGCAGCCCATAGTTACTTGGGATAATTCTGCTATTGCCTTCATTTGGAGCCTGACCCTTCCTGTCTCTTGGAATTTCCTCAGCATTTCCAGGCTTATTAAAATGAGTATCAGCTGGTAAGAATCTTTCTTGGACAGATCTCTGGGAACTCTTGGATCTGTTGATTTTTAAAATATTTTACATCCTTTCCGTTTGCTAATATATGGGAAAACACTTCAGCATCCCTGTGTGATGCAAGAGGGGTGCTTTCCAAGGATGTTTATTAAACACTTCTGCATGGATCTGTTGTTACTCATGATGTTGCCATCCCAGTCTAGGAGCTGTGTGCTGCTACTAGCACGTCTTTGTCCTCAGTGACTGTAGAAGAAAAAATAGTGAAACATGGACATGTCTTTACTGTGCCAAGCTTTTTCCTTGTATGGGCTGTTTCCCCTCTTTTCCCCTTATTTCAGATTGACTGACAGTGCATCCCAGCTCAGAGACATTCCGCTTGCTTTCTGTGTGGTGTTTGAGGTAAGGACACTGAGGATGATCAAACACCAGGAAAATGTCTCATGGGAAGAATTTAAGAGCTCTGAGAGTACTTTATTAGTGAAATGAGAAATGAGGGGAGACACAGCAAAAGCACAGAAGATAATAGATGAGACAGAGAAGGTGGATTGGATATCTCTGACTGTGAGAAAAAGAGATGTTCTGCTTCACAGTGATGAGGCTGATGGACTAAAAAGTGTATGTTTCCATATAATGTGTGAGTCAATGGTAGAACTCCACATGGCAGGCAATTATTGAAGTCAAGGATATGGCAAGATGCAAAAAGGTATTGGCCATAATCCCAAACGATGCCTAATAAACACTGCAGAAGAAATACTGTTTCAGGGCTCTCATCATTTTGACAGGAACGCATTGCATAGTGGCTGCTCAAAGGCAGGATGCTGAAGCTGCTGTCTCTGTGATAGACTGCTCTATCCTTATTCTAGGGTATGTAAATGGCTGGAGATGTCCACCTTTTCCCCCTTCACCCCCCCGACCCTTAATGTGTTTGTTTGTAAGCCCTCGGTGGGGGGTAGCCCTTTCACCAGCCGAGCCGCGGGTAGGAGAGGAGCTGAGCCGGATGCGGCAGGTCACCACAGCGACCCGCACCCCTGCCCGGCGGTGCCTGGCCGGCGCGGAGCCGCGCGGGCTACAGCGGCGGCACGGAGCAGCCCCCGGCGAGCGCAGCGGCAGAGGAACACTGCCGGAAACGGTGCGCACCCCACCAGGTTCCGGCCAGGGGCAGACCCCGGAGCAGCGAGCAGCAGCAAACCCCGGAGCGGCGACAGCCTGCGGCAGCCCGCACCTGCAAGTCCCCCCCCGGAGCAGCGAACAGCAACAGCCTGCTCCCATGAACCCAGGAGCGGAGGCACACGGTGGTAGAAGAACGAGCAACGCAGCTACGAGGCAGAGGCGCGGACGGCACGCCAGGGGGGCGGGACTTCCGCGGCGGGGACTGCCGGGAGCCCATGGTGCTTCTGGGAGAGAGAAGAAGAGAGAGAAAGTGTGTCCTTCTCCGTCTTGCAGCAGCTAGGCAGTGTCTTCATTGCCTATCCGTTCCTCCACCCACCATCACTCTTCACCACCCGGGTTTCCTCCACTCTTCATCTCATCTGCCACCTCACCTTAGTCGGACTGCAGCCCAGCAGGTTGTACTGCGAGTGGGGGGGTGGCTGGTGGTGTGAGGGGGGAACCGGGAGGGTTTGTATCATCCTGTATTTTCATTGTTATATCTATATTTCTCTGTTAAAAAGTTATTCTTTATAACTCACCCCCAGTGTACAGAGTGGATTATTCATTTTCTGTCCTTTTGGGGAAGGGGGAGGTCCTTTCAAACCAGGACAATCCTCATGGCTTCCTGAGGCCTTGAGCTCTCCTCTCTGGACCTTGAATGCCCCTCAGCTGCCCATCAGCCCTGCTTCAGCCTGGAAGCCATTGGCTGAATTGGAGAGAGGGAGGATCCTGCAAGGAAGCTGCTTCTCTGTTTGGTGGCAAGAGGGAGATACAAAGCAATGCCCAAGTTGAGGGCAAGGCGGGGCAGGGGTAGCTCTTTGCTGGCTCAATGTGGAGCCACTAGTTGTGCAGTGAAGGTTCAGGTAGGGCCACACTCAGCTGTTGTGTATGCCATGTTGCCTTCTTCATTTCAGGGCTACAGAGAAGATGGGTAAGGGATGTTCAGAGACAGGAAATACACATCTGTAGGTACCCATGTGGGTAATATGCCCTAGGGAATGACTTGGTTTAATTCAGGTTTTAGGTGGGGAAGAGCTCATAGAGAAGGCATGGAAGTGGTGCTGGCTTTTAGGAACTGAATATTAATTGGAGTTTTTGAGAGTGGTGAGAAGCAAACTGTAGAATTGTTAGTTCACCTGTGGAGGGCAATGAGTCCACTGCAGGGGGCAGCTAATCTTAAACTGAGCCTGAAGAGAGCTTGCAGTGAAGTCTGGAAGGATGCACAGCTGCCTCTTCTCTGTGCACCTTGTGCTCCTGGCAAAGGGCAGCTTGGAAGCATAGGAAAACAGTTGGGGGTTCCCCCCCCCCCCCACTCTCTCAGTGAAGAGCTTGTGTGATTGCTGTAGTGGGTAGTTGCTTCTTTGTCAAGAATTACCTTGAAGGACCAGGCATTTCCTCGGGGAACTCTAGCTGGGAGATGTACAGGGGAGTGGGGAAGAGAGAAGCTGTGTAGCAGCCAAACTGGAGGAGGAGAGAGGAACAGAACAGATGGAAAGGGAAGCAAAATTGGGGTGCGAAGCAGTGCACATACATCAGTGACCAGAAGTGACAAACTGCTCTTAGATTACTTAAAAAGCACAAACTTTTTCCTGATACTGCTATTCTGCAGAGCTGCTGGTAGACTCAGGGGTTTGCTCCTTAATTAGGAAGGAATGGGGCTGTTAGTTGGCAGAACTTGTCAGAGTCATGGGCTCAGCCTGGGCTGCAGCTTTGTCCCCAGCTCCATGATCTATGGCCTGCTGAGGCTGCCTAGGCTCAGTGGGCAGCTGTGTGGGAGCCATGGGTCCTCCCCCCCTGAGATCCAGTCCATTTTTGCTCTGCAATGTGTCATCATTGTTCCTCTTCCTAGCTGCTCCAAGTTGGCTTTTGCCAGCTCAGCTGTTCTGGCTTCTGTTTCTCTTACCTGTGGCCTCCTGGGTTGTTTCTTCCCTTCCAGCAGCTGGTCCAAGTTTTGCTGATGAGATATACAGCCTGGGTTATGACTTCATTTCAGCCTGACATCAGAAAAACAGCAAGTTTGCATTCCTTCCCATATGGGTATAGGGTGTCAGAGGCTTCTCCTCCCCACTGATCTTGTATCCATTAGCAAAGTCTCTTTATATCTGTCCTATCACTTATTCATGATCATCTAGATCAATCTGCTGAGAAGTGCATTTATTGAAACCTGATCATGCCTTTGTCTGGATTGCAAGGGCCTTTCTAGCCCAATCTGTGCTGTGTGGTCTACAACCACAAAGGCCATTGAGGCTGGGAAGAGAGCAGTGCTGCTTGTGGATGCAAGAGAGAACTGAATCAGTCACTCCAACAAAGGCACAGAAGGCCAAAGAAATTTATGGCTTCAACTAATTTCTTGATATTATGGATACCAGGAAATGTTATTTATTTCCAAGTCTAGGATCCTAAGGTCCCAGGTGTTAGGTGAACTGAGAAAAAAGACCTCTTAGAAAAAAGACATCACAGTGGAAGAGTGAGGCAGTACAGATGAAACACTGCTCTTGATATAGGTATAGGTATAGGATCATAGATCCTATATATCAATTGATATTGATATAGGGTCATAGAATGCTTTAGGTTGGAAGGGACCTTTAAAGGTCATCTAGTCCAACCCCCCTGCAGTAAGCAGAGACATCTTTAGCTAGATCAGGTTGCTTAGAGCCCTCTCCAACCTGACCTTGAATGTGTCGAGGGATGGGAACTCATCCACCACTTCTTTGGGCAACCTATTCCAGTGTTTCCATATATCAATTCCACCCACATTAGTTTAAAACCATTACCCATTGTCCTGTTGCAACAGGCCCTGCTAAAAAGACTGGAAGGCTGCAATAAGGTCTCCCTTATGCAAGCAACTTTGTTTTTTAAACCATAACTCCCCATTATGGGATCAGTTTTCAGGACTCTGCTTTCCTCTGTGCTTTGTCTGAGGCCACAGGAATGAGGATGCTGTTCTCCAAGAGTTCATTTAACATCTGAGTGACCTCCTCTTGATGCAGGAACTCTTGTACATTGCTACTTTGTTCTTTCTTTCATTACCTACTGGTGTTGCTCCAATTAAAACCAAAATAATCCCCTGATAAACTCTAATTAAAAGAAGAATTGGGAGGGGATGAGCCATTCTCATTATGAAAGGGGTTCAAATTAACTGTAGCATCAGTATTCAGCCAGCTTTATTGAATGGAAAGCAAGTTATCACAGTATCACAGTTGCATAAAATCATCACTCTGCTGTTCCTTAGCTGTCTTTTAATGTGTTTTTGGGTGGGTTTTTTTTGGTGTTGTTTGGTTTTGTTTGTTTGTGTCAACTCAATGATTGCTGGTTGCTGTTTTGTCTCTGGATGCAGGTGAGCACCTGTTTTTATGTCTCATTCTAGGAGTGCAGGAGTTTCTCTTGCTGTCCTTGTTTCTCCCACAGAAGTTCAGCGTGGCAGTTGTGGCAACTTTTCTGCTCAATTTAATCCTTTCAACTGATCAATGAACTGTGTGGTATTGGGGAAGAGAGGAGTGATGTGAGGGCAGTCCCTCTGGTGACACCATCTGCTTCTGTATTTAGTCAAGGCTCCTTGGGGAAATTCATGTTTAGAGAAAGGAGCTGGTAAAAGAAGATGCACTAAAGCAAAACTGAGCCTTTCAGGAAATGGGGGCTGTGCTGGGCAGAATTGACAATAATTATTTGTGTTGTGGTTCCTTTTCTAGCTGTTTCAGCATGATGTTTCTTTTGGAAACAACATAAATGGGTGCAGTTATTCTGCTGGTTAGAGGTAATTGCTCTTGTAAAAACAGCTATGACATCAAAGTAAACTGAAGTAAGGAGTTTTGGACAGTTGGAATGCCACAGTGTCTGGGAGTTTCACTGTGTTGTGGAAGGATCTGCCATAAGTCTATAGGAAATGGTGCAATGTTGGACAAAAGAACTAGGTCCCCTTTTGGGGAGTTTCTGTTACTGCTTTTGCACGTGGACTTCTGCTGGGAAAGGGATCTGGGTCAGGCTGAACTTGCTGATAATTTCTGGGTGTTGAAGATACCAGAGGGATCTCATTGTCCATCTCCCCTCTGAATGGTGCCTAATACATAACAGTGTTCATGGCTCTGGGAAGGCTGGAATTGATCAATAGACTTATCTCCCACAGTAAGGAAAATGCAGAGTACTAAAATGTTGAAAGTGACTGAAGTGGTTTAAAAAGCCCCACCTAAACTAAACTATAGCATTAAAAATAGAATTAGTATTCCACATTCTGTATAATGTCATATAGAAATACTGTTGCATCTCTTCAAACATAATAAACCTATAAGCAAAGAACTAATGGTGCTGACAGGTTTAAGAGGCTAGGGAGGGCTTTTAGAATCAATCATTTAGGAGCAGAAAACAAAGTAGGTCTATGAATCGATGAGGAGCAGGATGACCTTAATGTTCCTCAACAATTCAGCACTTTGGCTTTTCTCAGTACTTCTCTAAGCAGAGTTTAAGTGGTATCTCTGAGAAGATGTGGAACAGATTAGTTGGCAATAACTGAAATGCAGTGTGATGTTAGGCTTAACTCTGCCAAACTGCAGGTCATGCTCTCCCTGATTTACCTTCATGCTCCAGCTCTTTCCCTTGTCCCATGTCCCACAGTCAGTCAGGGCACAAGCAAGCTAGGAAATCTGCTTGCCCTGCAGATCACTGCATGTGTTATCCAAAAATCTTTGTGCTCAGTGTTGTCTTGAGAGACAATTTAAGATGATGTAGTGTGTGTGAAACTATATATGCATGAAGGCCATCTTAGAAACACTCAAGTCATGTCATTTAGCAGGTTGCTAGGGCTAGGACAAAGGCTGAACTTGATGATCTCCAAGGTCTCTTCCAGCTGGAACTCTTCTATGATTCTATGATTTACAGACAGAAGCTCTTGCAAGAGAGGGAAACGAAGCCCTGTGAAGTCTGCTTAGCTGTTGCTGATGATTTCTGGAAGCATTTTGACTTACAATGATGTGTGGGTGTATGAAATTGTAAACATGGTTTATTTACATTTTCTACTGTTATTAAAGCATGACTTAATGACCAGCTATTCTAAGTTGGAAAATATTTAGGCAGTTGAACCCATTATTCTGTGTGTTTGTATTTTTCCATGACACTTTCTATAAAAACTTGTTTCCTTCTGTTGTTTTCCACGTGAAGGTGATTTAAAATGACTTTTTTCCTTCACTCATGTTACATTAAATAATCAAACCCAGTTTCTCTTAAAATGTAAGTAAGAGTTGCTTAAAAATTTTAGGCAGCTGTGGCTTGGAAGTAGTCTCTGAACACAGCAGCTTCCCCATGTTTTCCTTGCATCCCATGTGTGGATCTTCCAGGCTCCAGTTCTTTCTAATGGGAGTTTTTGTGTTGTTTGCAGGGTGCCAGGGTATGGCTGCTGGAGCAGGACCATCTGCAGCCATGCACTGTTGGCTCCTGTGCCAATGGAGATGTGCTCTTCACCTCAGATTATGGCATGGTAAGTGAAGTTTCCATCAGCCTGTTGCCTATGCCAAGTTGCAAGTTAGACTTCTTGGTCTTGGGTGACCTTCATTGTTAAAAAGAAATGTACCAACTGAAATGCTGCAATTCTAAGTGACCTGGCTCTGTTAAAAGCTATGCCAAAGGTTTAACAAAGGTTAAAAAGGGGAGACCTCATCACTCTCTATAAGTACCTGAAGGGAGGTTGTAGAGAGGCAGGGATTGGTCTGTTCTCCCTAGTGGAGAGTGATAGGACAAGGGGAAATGGATGGAAATTGCACCAGGGGAGGTTCAGGTTAAAAATTAGGAGGAAATTCTTTGCTGCAAGGGTTGTCAGCCATTGGAACAGGCTGCCCAGGGAGGTGGTTGAGCTTCAGGAAGAGATAGGTGACATCTTGGCTTTGGCTAGGGTGTCAATGTGTGTCAATACTGTCTGCTATCTTTTGGGACTCTTGTCCCCTCAGCTTTTTCCCTAAATGGTCTCTTAATGTTTCTCTTCTGGCCCAAATGGCCATCAGTGCTGACAACACAGTGGTAAAGGAGTTAAGTGCCAGGCAGATGTAAGGAAAGATCCTGTCATACTGTTTTTGGACTTGTCTCCTTCCAAAATTTGTCCAAATCAGCAGAGATGAGACTGCCAGGGTGGTTTGCTGCCTCATGGTTTCAAAGTGCTGGAGTGGGTTTGCTCCTGACAGTGAAGTTCATGCTGTACATCTGCAGCTTGTACTCCTCTGAATTTAGTTATCCCTTTCTTCCTTCCTGCCTCCACAATTCTCTTGTGGAAGGGCCCAGGGCCTCTGTTCTGAAAAAGAAGAAAAAACAAAATATTTTTGTGGGGGTCTTGCTGCAGTAGTGATACAGAGAAGACTCGAGAGAGCCTCTGTGCTGAAGTGGGCTTTGTCCTACTCTGTTCATGAATAGGAACTATGTATTTTTGGAAGCCTCTTGGCTAGTGGGAATTGGGCTGTGGGGCAATCTCCCAAGGGAAGAGACTGAGTCTTTATTACATTCAGTGTGACTGAGCAGACCTGTAGCAAACCCACATCTGGGGAAAAGAGCCTGCTTCTCTTCCCCAGCTCCCTTCAGGAACAGAGCTGCTGTTTGATGTGTGCAGGCTCTTGTGAAGGGATTCTGTGCCAGCTTCTTCCTTCCCTGCACTGGCAAGAGCTGAGAGGTAGTGCTTGTTGGGTACCTGCAACATGCTGCAGCAGCTAGTGCCCTGCAAGGGACATGCAAGGGGAGCTTGCTGGAGGGGGCAGGGTGACCTCATTCTGTCTGCAGCCTGCAGCTGCATGGATGGGCTCTCCCTAGCAGTGATGGCAGCCCCAGGAGTACAGGAAAGCAGGCAGGAGAAACAGTTAGATCAGCACTGTTCATTCTCTATGGAGTCCATCAGTTTCTTGCTGGCACCTGGGAAGGCTGACAAGTAGGGATGGGAATGAGACCAAAGCCCCTGAAGGCATGGAAAAGCCCAGTTTTCTTTGGAAGGGTTACTGCAGGCCAGTTTGCTTTTCCAGGTTTGCCTATATGAAGTCTCCAATCTGTCTATCTTGGGCCTTACCATCTAGCACAGCTTGGGATGCTGGATGGGAAATGGCACATGGTTGAATCTGAGAGTGGGAAGCAACTGAAATAACTGTTGTGAAATGCCAGCATCGTGCTTGAGGAGGAGGAAAGGAGGGCTGGGATATGGCTATGGTGCAGTGGAACAGTCACATAATCTCAACTGTGTTGAAAGGAAGTGAAGAAGATGACCTGAAGAGTGTGTTCTTGAGGAGGAGGTAGCTCTAGCAGGAAGAAGGATGAAGCAATTGAGGCAAGAGTGCATAGAGAGAGAAGTGGGTACTTCCCAGAGCAGTGATAGAAGTTAATAGCTGTCACTGTACAAACACTTTGAAAGCTGCATCATACACATACAAGGCAGTGTGCACACAGGATGTCACTTACTTTATTTGGCTTCTTATCTGCTTAGCTTTCCTTTGCTCTTGACATGACAACCTCTTCCTGCTACTATGGAGAGTGCAGGGCTAAGCCTGGAATGGGAATAAGCTTTGCCTCAACCTCCCCACAGTCAGAGACATGATCCCAGCTGTGTTTTGGTGAAAGATTGTTCTTGTTCTTTTAGGAGCAGCTGCCATCACTACTCACAGTCCTGAGTGCAGTGTAGAATACCTGTCCAGCCTAGGGCAGCTGCAGGCTTCTGCCCTGATCCTGCTAAAGGGATTTTGGTAAAAATCAAGTCACCTTGTATTGATCTATCCCTCCCAGCAGGGAAGGTGAGGGACTAGAAAAAAAGAAGGGAGTGTGCTGTATGATTTCTGGCCAGAGAGCTCAAAAAAGGAGGAACAGGAATGGAAGAATGATTATTAAAATAGGGAGTGGCTCTGTGCCTTACTCATTCCCTTTTCTGATGCTGAAGTATAAAGCTGTGGAAAGGGACATGTTTCTGGTAAGAAATCAGACTGTGTGCCCTGGTGTCAGGAGCTTATTTGTCTTTCTCTCCATTCTTCCAGGTATTTCAGTACCCCAGGGCCTCCCTTTCCAGAGAAAAGGTCTTGCCCATGCACCAGACCAGCATTGATGGGGTAGAGGACATGTCCCTGCTGGGAGATCTGCACGAAGCTGCCATCCTGCTTAACCTGCACCAGCGCTACCAGCAGGGGAACATCTATGTGAGTGCTCAAGCTGGGCCACAACCTTTCTGCCTGAGCATTTCTGGCTAGCTTCAGGGCTACAACTTTGCATGTCATGGCTGGGCTTTGCAAACGAAGCTCCAGGGAGGCCTCCATCCACGCTCTGCACAAGCCTGCTGCTGGCTGCAAAGGCCAATTTGGGACAGACAAGAGTGGTTGCAAAAGGCACAGCACAAGGACTCCTCAGGAGGTAGAAGCTGCAAGACACGGTTCTTTCTATGCTGTCTTTTCTCCTCCAGAGTGATCCTGCGTGCCTGCTCAAAAACATCTGCATCATTCAAACTAATGTGTGTGCAGAGCTCCTGAGTGGAGGCCAGAGGAGAGCAGTTCAGGGGAGCAATATGGCCAAGGCTGAGCTGTTGTTTCAGGGAGTCCTTGGATCTCCTCTTCGGGGCTCCTCTCTTGCCACAGCCAGTGGCAAACTTCCTTATTTAGTCTTTCTCCCTTCACTGTCACTTATTCCAGGGCCTGTGATTTATTTTTTTTTTCTTCCCCAGGAGCTTTATTTCTTTGCTGTGTTTTGTTTTCTTCCCCTAGACAAACATTGGTTCCATCTTGGCATCAGTAAATCCCTACAAAGCCATCCCTGGACTGTACAGTGTGGATGCCATAGAGCTGTACAGACAGCATCACCTGGGGGAGCTGCCTCCCCACATCTTTGCCACTGCCAACGAGTGCTACTGCTGCTTGTGGAAGCGTCATGACAGCCAGTGTGTCCTGATCAGGTTAGCAATGGGAGGCCTGGCTGCTCCCTGACTGCATCACATGCCTTGTTCCTGGGGCTCCCTTTGCAATGACATCTGCCCAAAGGCCTATGCCATCCTCCCTACCCTTTGGCTGATCCATGCTTGCTACAGTGGAGGTCATAGAATCCTAGAATGGTTTGGGTTGGAAGGGACCTCTGCAGGTCATCTAGTCCAACTCCCCTGCACTGGGCAGGGACATCCCCAACTAGAGCAGCTTGCCTAGAGCCCTGGCAAGCCTCCCCTGGAATGCCTCCAGGGATGGGAACTCAACCACCTCCCTGGGAAACCTGGTCCAGTGTTCCACCACCCTCGTGGGGAGGAACTTTTCCCTAATATCCAATCTAAATCTACTCTTCTCCAACTTAAAACCATTGCCCCTTGTCCTTTCACTCTAGGCCTTTGCAAACAGGCCCTCTGCAGCCTGCTTGGAAGTTCCCTTTAGGTACTGGAAGGTCACTAGTAGGTCCCCCTGAAGCCTTCTCTTCTCCAGGCTGAACAATCCCAGCTCCCTCAGCCTGTCCTCAGAGCAGAGGTGTTCCAGCCCCTGAGCATTCTCATGCCCTCCTCTGGGCCTGCTCCATCAGCTCCATGTCCTTTCTGTATTGAGGGCTCCAAAACAGGACACAGTATTCCAGATGAGATGCCACATGTTTATTCCTGGAGATCGCTTCTCTGCTGTGGCTGGGATGGTCATTAGCTCTGTTTGTCCCAGATTGCTGAATTAAATGTATGTCTTCTCTTCACAGTGGAGAAAGTGGAGCTGGAAAGACTGAGAGCACCAAGTTACTGCTGAAATTTCTGTCAGCCATGAGCCAGACCTCCCTTGGGGCCCCTGCAGCTGAGAAGAGCACTCAGGTGGAAGAAGCCATCCTGGAGAGCAGGTACAGCCAGCATCAGGGGGACTGGCATGTGGGGACAGCTTACCTTTGGTAAGGACACTGGGGATGGAGCCAAGCCTGAGCAGTGAGGATCATGCAGGTGAATGGTGTTAGGACAGGGAAACGTGGAGGTGGCAGTCTTCCCTGGGATGCCTGATGCTGGCTGCTATCCCAAGCTGCCCATGGATCAATTAGGCTTCTTTCCAATAGCAGCATGGGGCACACATGGCAGCTGGAGAATCAGTGCTCTAGCCAAGGCTGAATGTTCTCCTTCCTTCATCCCTCGTGCCTGCTCACCACATCACTGTTGATCCCAACTTTATGGTGGTTGCAGAAACCTCTAGAGGAGTAAACTAGGGATCTGCAACAGGATCTAGTTGTGTAATAAGCTGGAATCCTTTGAACCATCTGTGTGAAAATGACTCTCATGCAAGTGGCATATTTCAGGGCCCAGACAGTAGAGAGAAGGAATGTTTCCTGGAAGACAGTGATGCAAAAAAGTTATTAGTAACTGTGGTGAGAAGAGCCTAAGCAGACCTGAAATGTCTAACGTGGCAGCTGCAAGAGCTTTGCAGTTTTTAGGATCCTTCTAAGCAGAGCAGCATTGAGCAGAAGGTTTGGGCTTTGGACCTGGTGCTTGCTTGTTGGATGATTTATCCTTTGCAGGTGTGCAGATTTTACCAGGGGCATTGGCAAATTGGGCAAAAGCTTTTTAAGTGCAGTACAGTCACAACTCAAGATCTGCACAATCTGCTTTAAGGCAAGCAGCTTAGAAGGCTCAAGCCCACTTAGTGATTAATTGGGAACTTGACTGTGATCCAGAAAGCTTACAATGGTCAGGTAGGTGATTCCTGAGTCTGCAAGATCCCAGAGCTGTGAGGTGAAATAAAAGCTCATGACCCATTTTGTGTACATTTCTAGCACAACGTGAGCTATTACAATGCCAAGTGCAAGATAATTTGATTTGTTATCTTTTCCTTGAAGAGGAGAAGCTGAAGACCTGGCCCAGAGCCAGAAGCTGCTCCCACTCCTAGCCAGTCTACCTCCTATATTGCAGTTCAGCTTCACTTGCTCTGCCACTTAGCTTTTGGGTTAGCTCGTGGCAGATTTTCATCCTTGCAGCCCAGCACATATTCCAGGAACAATGCTGAATTCTTTCTCCATTTCCAACAGCATCATAAACAAAGCATTACATCAGCTTTCTCTAATTTGTTTGTGTGTTGTAACATTCATGCTTGATGCTTTTCTTCAGAAATAAGGCTCTGAAAACTCCCTTGACACAGCTGTATTCCATCTTGAAGATATCCATCAGTCCATTAAAAGCTCTGCTAACTTTCCTCACAGCTTTTTTTCTTGCCTGCTTCATTCTGAAGCTCCCTTCTCCATGTTGTTGATTCCTGGTGTTGGTGTGCTCAGAGGTTCTATTGCTGTGCAATGTCTTGGAGGTCACATTCTCCAGGGCAAGGAACTTACCTCCTAATCTGTGCATGGAGGTTTCTCTGAGTGGGATTTCTACAATGGTAATATATAATAACAGAGCAATTTCATTTCTATGCTTTTGTTTCTTTATTTCAAAGAGACACATGAGGAGAATACTGCCTGCATTTTCCTGAAGGTTGCAGGACCTTTCTGACAACATCAGCTCTTCCTTAGCTAACACTTGCAAGGCCTGAAGCTTTCAGCAAACTCCAGCAGGATCTGTAGTTATGATTATTTGTCATGTTATAATTATAATTAATATTTTAATCCTGGATTGAGTGTGTCAGCTTGAATGGTTTAGACTTTTCCCTGGTACTGTTCTGTGGAGCAAGAACACCACTGCATTTTAACTCAGGATTTTTCATATTGTATGAACCACCTGAAGACAGGAAGGTGACAAGGAGACAAAGTTCTTCTTGTTAGTTATGCAGTCTTCTTTCAAAGGGAGAAGCAGAAACACAGAAGTATGGGATTTAAAGTGATAAGAGTGTTTGCTCTATATGTCTGGTGCTTCTGACCAAAAAAATGCAAGTCTATTTAATGGGATGCTGCTGTGTTAAGCACACAACCTGACTGAGTCTTGCCACCTTTCATGTGGTGGGGAATGCCCTCCACAGGGTGAACATGAGCTGCCCATACTAACTGGGGACTAATTCAAAGAACTATAATCCCAAAGGGATAAAATATATCTAAATGTGTTTTAGATATAATATATCTCTAAAATATAGCTATAAAATGGAGATATATTAAAATATATCTAGCAATGTGTTACAGTGCTCCTTGCCTTTGAGCTCTTCCTGCTTGTCCAGTCTAGTGCTGTAACAAATTAATCTCACACTATGCAAATGTCCAAAAGCTGGGCACATGCTTTTTATTTGAAGTGGTATCCCCTCACCAATTGTATCTTCATTGCCTTGTTTCTGCAGCCCCATCCTGGAAGCCTTTGGAAATGCCAAGACAGTTTATAACAACAACTCGAGTCGCTTTGGCAAGTTCATTCAGCTGCACTTCTCTCAACATGGACACATCCAGGGAGGCAGAGTCACTGATTGTATCCTTTTCTTCCATGGACCAGGGAGTGAGGATGAGGGAGAGCTCAGAGTGGCTCAGGAAATTCCTCATCACAGTGTCTCAAAGCTAGTTTATCACTGTGGGCAAATCTGCACTTCAAGAGTGATGAAGTGTTGGTTTTGTGGCTCTGGGAACTTTTGGACTAGATATTACATTTTGTAGGGTTAGAGTTTGACTTTTCACTTTTGCAGTCACAACATTTGATACTTAAATTTGCTGCTTAGATTGTATCCTGATATTCCCAGAAGGTCTTTTTCCCTTACATTTGCCCTGCCAATGAATTAATGTTTGAAAAGTGTGTGTATTCTGCACAGTATTTGGCTGCAGAGGAGAAGAGAAATTCAGAGGGTCAATTATTACTCCCTGTTTTGGGCTGCCCATCTCCAGTGGACCTTGGAACTGTAATCATATAATATCTCAAGTTGGAAGGGACCCATAAGATTAATCAAGTCTGACTCCCTGCTCCTTGCAGAACTACCTAAAACTAAAGCATATAACTGAGAGCATCATCCACATGCTTCTTCAGCTCTGCCAGGCTTGGTGTCATGACCACTTCCCTCTGTAGCCTTTTCCAGTGACAGCAAGGACAGGGAAGACTGGATTTAGTCAAATTATCTTGTGCCATGAGTACTTTCCTCCCTGTATGCCTATGAACTCTTCTTCCAAAGGCTTGGACATACCTTTTTTTTTCCATAAGGCAGCTAAAGCTGTCTTGATGTTGATGTTCAAAGCTGCTGCTGACTGCAAGCCACACCAATTTCCACTGGAGTAGCAGCCAGATGAATTTATTACTGTTGTAAATAACAGGCTTGGATTGTTTAGTCTCTGCTCTTTGTGCTGTCCATAGATTAAAGATAACAGCCTCTTCCAGAAGCAATGAGAACTGATGCAAGACTTGCTGTGTGCAATACAGACTCAGATTAGAGTGGCCTCTCTAATCTTTCTAGGTGTTCCTAATGTGGCTCTTGCTGTGTTTAGGTTACCTCATGATTGTGCATGTCCTGTGCTCTATTTAAATATCTCTTTGGCATATAATCCCTTGGACAAGGAGGATGAAGGAGAATCCCAGATGATGTTTGGGCCTGTTCTTTGTATACTTTCCAAAGCATCAGTCATTTTATGATATGTTGCATGTTCCAGGGTTGAACTCAATGTGTCTAGAAGATTCTTTGCCAGTCATCAGGAGATCTGTGCATGTGTCATGTGAATGTTTTCTCCTTAACATGCTGTGCAGATTTACTGGAGAAGGTAGGTATCACCTCTGCTGACTGATGGGTGAGCCTTCTCCTCAGAGTCTGGTGGGGCAGTGTCACATCTCCTGGATGATGCTACCTCTGTCACTGCCCACAGATAGTAGCTTTTTAGCTGTTACTACTGCAACTTTTCCAGCTGAGGAAGAGGATGGTGCAGGAACAGTGTTTGTTCTGTATCTGTCAGAGTCTGTTCTCCTGTCTTTGATCAACTCTGTGCATTACAGAGAGACTCCAAGAAAAAGCTGTTTAGTGAGAGGAAAGGAAGAGAGAACAGGTATCTGGAAATTTAGTTCCATAAAGAGGAATATGAGGGTACAAGTCTGCATGCAGACATCTCTGCTTTGATGGAGTTTGGGCTCAGGAACTCCCTGAGCAGCAGGGCAAGAACCATCAAGGTTCAGTTTGTCAGTATGTGCACTCTCGAAGTGAGTTCAGAGAAGTCTGGATGTGCTCACTCCCACAGCCACACATGGCAAGATCTTGCTGGAGAGCTTATGTAGAGAACACCATCACTAAACTGGAAGAAGCCTCTCTTGTGCTTTGGCCCTGGAGATTTAGAATCATAGAATGTCAGGGGTTGGAAGGGATCTACAAAGATCATCTAGTCCAACCCCCCTGCCAGAGCAGGATCACCTAGACCAGCTCACACAGCAATGTGTCCAGGCAGCTCTGNTTGATACTTAAATTTGCTGCTTAGATTGTATCCTGATATTCCCAGAAGGTCTTTTTCCCTTATATTAGCTCTGCCAATGAATTAATGGTTGAAAAAAGTGTGTGTATTCTGCACAATATTTGGCTGCAGAGGAGAAGAGAAATTCAGAGGGTCAATTATTACTCCCTGTTTTGGGCTGCCCATCTCCAGTGGACCTTGGAACTGTAATCATATAATATCTCAAGTTGGAAGGGACCCATAAGATTAATCAAGTCTGACTCCCTGCTCCTTGCAGAACTACCTAAAACTAAAGCATATAACTGAGAGCATCATCCACATGCTTCTTCAGCTCTGCCAGGCTTGGTGTCATGACCACTTCCCTCTGTAGCCTTTTCCAGTGACAGCAAGGACAGGGAAGACTGGATTTAGTACTTTAGTACTTTCTTCCCTGTATGCCTATGAACTCTTCTTCCAAAGGCTTGGACATACCTTTTTTTTTCCATAAGGCAGCTAAAGCTGTCTTGATGTTGATGTTCAAAGCTGCTGCTGACTGCAAGCCACACCAATTTCCACTGGAGTAGCAGCCAGATGAATTTATTACTGTTGTAAATAACAGGCTTGGATTGTTTAGTCTCTGCTCTTTGTGCTGTCCATAGATTAAAGATAACAGCCTCTTCCAGAAGCAATGAGAACTGATGCAAGACTTGCTGTGTGCAATACAGACTCAGATTAGAGTGGCCTCTCTAATCTTTCTAGGTGTTCCTAATGTGGCTCTTGCTGTGTTTAGGTTACCTCATGATTGTGCATGTCCTGTGCTCTATTTAAATATCTCTTTGGCATATAATCCCTTGGACAAGGAGGATGAAGGAGAATCCCAGATGATGTTTGGGCCTGTTCTTTGTATACTTTCCAAAGCATCAGTCATTTTATGATATGTTGCATGTTCCAGGGTTGAACTCAATGTGTCTAGAAGATTCTTTGCCAGTCATCAGGAGATCTGTGCATGTGTCATGTGAATGTTTTCTCCTTAACATGCTGTGCAGATTTACTGGAGAAGGTAGGTATCACCTCTGCTGACTGATGGGTGAGCCTTCTCCTCAGAGTCTGGTGGGGCAGTGTCACATCTCCTGGATGATGCTACCTCTGTCACTGCCCACAGATAGTAGCTTTTTAGGTGTTACTACTGCAACTTTTCCAGCTGAGGAAGAGGATGGTGCAGGAACAGTGCTTGTTCTGTATCTGTCAGAGTCTGTTCTCCTGTCTTTGATCAACTCTGTGCATTACAGAGAGACTCCAAGAAAAAGCTGTTTAGTGAGAGGAAAGGAAGAGAGAACAGGTATCTGGAAATTTAGTTCCATAAAGAGGAATATGAGGGTACAAGTCTGCATGCAGACATCTCTGCTTTGATGGAGTTTGGGCTCAGGAACTCCCTGAGCAGCAGGGCAAGAACCATCAAGGTTCAGTTTGTCAGTATGTGCACTCTCGAAGTGAGTTCAGAGAAGTCTGGATGTGCTCACTCCCACAGCCACACATGGCAAGATCTTGCTGGAGAGCTTATGTAGAGAACACCATCACTAAACTGGAAGAAGCCTCTCTTGTGCTTTGGCCCTGGAGATTTAGAATCATAGAATGTCAGGGGTTGGAAGGGANCTCTGCTGGCCACGCTCCTCTTAATGCATCCTAGGATGCCATTGGCCTCTTGGCCACAAGGGCACATTGCTGCCTCATGGGCATCCTCCTAGCCACCAGCACTCCTAGAGCTTTTTCCCCAGGGCTGTTCTCCAGCAGATCAGTTCCTAGCCTGTACTGATAGATGGGGTTGTTCTTTCCCAGCTGCAGTACTTTCCACTTGCCCTTGTTAAATGTCATTAAGTTTCTCCCTGCCCATGTCTCTAGCCTGTCCAGGTCACTCTGGATGGCAGCATAGCCTCCAGCTGTGCCAGCCACTCCTCCAAGCTTGGGATCATCCACAAACTTTCGTTACTTGTATCCTGGTCCTCTCTTGGCCTTTGCAACCACAAGTGTGCTCTCTTTCTCCTGGCTACTCCTGTATTCTTTGTTTCAGAACAGAGTGGTCCACCAGAACCCCGGAGAGAGGAATTACCACATCTTTTATGCTTTACTAGCTGGTGTGAGCGGGGAGCAGAAAGGTAATGTTCTGGGATATGACTCTGTCCTCTTTCCAGTCCAATATGTGAAGCAGGTGAATAGAGCATGGATATTTCAGATACTTTATATATAAACTTTTTCTTGAAGGCCATGTGGTGATTTCAGGGGAAACAGAAAGGAAAGTTGAGAGAAAGAAGCTATGTGAGAGAAGGCACTTCAGGCACTCTGAGCTGCAGGGAAAGGTCAGTGCAAAGTGATAAGGGAATGAAACAGGCTAGAGGCAAAGGAAGGGTAAAGAGTTTTGTTTCAGATGCTGATGGAAGCTGTTCAAGGAGTTCAGAGGTTGGACTGACAGACATACTGTTACACAAACCTTCAGTAAAGGTAATAGGAGAGAGAAGAATTAGAAAGATCAAGTAGTTCTATACATGGGGAAGGGAGAGGTGGGTCTGACAGAGAGCATGTAGAGAAAACAGCAGCTGTGGGATGTGGAAGAATCATCTTTGTAGTGCTGCACCCAGTTAACAGCATCAGTGTGTACCTGCCCCGGGCACTGCTGAGCACTCCTGGTCTTGCTGAAGAGGTAAGATAGGCAAGTAGGAACATGTTACAGTTGCACTCTGATTTTGAGGGACTGGGGAATTTCTCTATGCCTTTGTTCTGTGTGTGTTAGAATAATCAGATTAAAGAGTTGGGCCTGACACAGGGTGGAAGGTGGTAGGACTTCAATTCTAGGCAGTTCATGCCATGTAGGTCAATTCAGAGATTTATCTAAAGCAAAGGCAAACAGTGGGCACCATGGTTATAAGCAAGTAATCTAGGCAAAATGTACAAACCAGATCATTTTCTTCAAAGGATCTCTGCTGTTCTGCCCTACCTCCCTTTCCAAGCTAGTGTCCCAGGCTGCTTCATTTCCCCTATCTGTAATGTTTTGCTAGCTCTTGATCATCCTTGTCTCCTTTCCACATAGATCTTTTAGTTCTTCTCTGTCCTTTTCAAAATGGGAGCTTAAACCTGCAGATAGATAGTATTTAGGATGGGATTGTGCTACAGATACGTGCAGAGACCTAATTCTGTTTTATGTTTCATTCTGTGTTCCTTCTAAAACTGAAGGAACTGAACTGTGCTTGGTTTTTTGACTGCTGCACAGCACTGAGTTGTCTTCAGAAATGTTACTGTGACCCTCTGAACTCTGTCTTAAGTGATGAGACCTAATTTAGAAGTTATTCATCTGTGTGTAAACACTATTTTTCTGTACACTTCATGAGATTGAACTTCATCTTCTGGGTTGTTTGTTTTTGTTTTCTGAATCAATTCAGTATTGCAATATTCTTTGAGACTCTGCAGCTTGGGATTTGAGTGTTCTAAATCCTTTTGCATACCATCTGCAACCTTTGTTCCTGCACACTGTCCTTTTCCCCTTCCCTAGTGCATTCACTTTCAAGATGTGGCTCTTGAGGGATATGGAATCTGTTCAGATGAACTCTTCCTCTGGTAAACATAACACACTTTTGGGGCAGCAAGATCAGAGAATGGTAGGCTGATTGCCATATAAATTGTTGTCTTTCTCCTCTCTGACTCTTTTCCCTCTTGCAGAGAGCCTCTCCCTCTCTGAGCCAGAGACTTACCGCTACTTGAACCAATCTGGTTGTGTGACTGATGAGAACCTGAATGATGTAGAGATGTTCAGTAAAGTCATGGTGAGTCCTGTCCTAGCTTCTGAATTTCTGGGTACAAGGTCTTGGGCTAAATGTGTTGCATGATCTAGATCTCACAGGCAGCCAAAACTTGGTGTTCAGCAAGTATGAAACTCAGCTCAACCTGTTTATGGTAAAAACAAGACTTGAAGAGTGTTTGTAGTATAGAGAAATGGGGAAATTTGGGAAAGAGTTAAGGATTAATAATAATTTAGAATGATGGAGAATTTGGAGAAGATGAATCTCACAGCCCAACCCATAATGGTTCCTGGAGGCTCTCTGGATGCTCTGATGCAGGAAGCCTCCCATTGGCCATTAGAAAAGGAACAGTTTGTTCTAAAGGTAATTTCCCTAGAAATGTTCTGGTAAAGTTGTATCCTCTGTGCAAATGGTGGATTCAGAAATACCATCCAGATTTCAGTTGACATCTGTAACTTTACCAGAGGTTATGGGTTTAGCAGGATGAATATGCAGTTCATGTGTTGTTTGATCAGTGGTTATTGGCCTGAGGCCTTTAATAATGGCAGTGAAACCAGATGAGCAAGGTGGGATAGGGTAAATGGAGAGAATGGGAGACAGTGAAGATCACTGGCAGAGATCCAGCTGAGAGAGGGGCTGTGCCATCCCATTTCCCTTGGATTCATCATGGCTATGATTCTGAGTTTGACATCTGAGCTGTGCAGGAGTGTGATGGTTGCATTGTGCTGTGGCTTTCCATGCAGCCCACATGAGCTGTATGTTGTTTTTTTCATAGACTGCCATGAAGGTGATGGACTTCAGCACTGAAGAAATCAGAGACATCTTCAAGCTTCTTTCTGGTGCCCTTCATTTGGGCAATGTTGAATTCATGACAGCTGGTGGGGCCCAGGTTACAACGAAAGCAGGTAAGTGGGACCCTTAGCAACTTGGTAGACCATGAAAAACCCCATAAGGGCCCCAAGAAGGCTCACTCTATTGTCCCCTTTCTCCCTCTGTTGTACTGGTCTGCAGTGCCTTTAGCAGCAGTTTAATTCTGCACAGGATGTATAGCTCCAGAACACTGGTATGATTTGGTTGGGCTGGGGCTGTGTAATTCTCCTGCATACTCTCAGGCTGAGTCCACAGTCTCCCAGTTTCTCTTTGTGTTGAAAGAGAAGAAGAAAGAAATGAGAACAGGGAGGAATCTGAGATAAAATTAGTCTGTAAAAGACTTCCTCCCATCTTCCTTTGAAGCATCTGCTAGTCTGCACTCTGTTGCCGTTCTCCAATCTCAGCTGGTCTGGTCGAATGAATCCCTAAAGAAAGAGAAGCAATAAATATGTATTACAAGTGCTTTAAGGCTGAAGTTAATTGCCTCTCTTTTTGACATTCAAGTTTAGCAATCCTACACTCAAACTTCACTCTTGTGCCTTTAGGAAAACTTTAACCTTCTCATTCAATAAATATTTTGCTGGTGTTGAGCTTCACCTAGTGCTTTGCTGTTCCTGTTGTCAGCAGAAAGGCTGATTTATATAGGAGTGTGTCTGACTGTGGCCCATAATGGGTGCTGAGCTTGCCTCAGACTGGATCTGTGTGCTTACAGCTTTGGATATGTAAAGAGAATTAAGTAAAGGGGAATGTATTTTGTGTTGGGGCTTAGTCACTTGCCTTGTAGAAGTCCTGGGGTTCTCACTGAGCTGCAGAATATGGATCCCTGTGAGGGATGGGGACCCACAGAGGTGAAAAAAACTGTGTCCTCATTTGTTATTAGTGCTGAACATTGCCAGTGACCTCCTGGGCTTAGATGCCTTTCAGCTTTCTGAAGTATTGACCCAGAGGTCCATGATCCTGCGTGGAGAAGAGATCAGCTCCCCTCTCACTGTGGAGCAGGTAAGCATCCTAGCACTGTGTCTGGCTCTCACATACCTTGCCTGGCACTGGCACTGCAAGTGTTGGCTCAGCAAATGACTGCTGTGGGCATAGCCATGAGGTATTTTGCCACCTTCCCTGGCCCAGCACTTGTTCCAAAAGATGTTAGTGATTTTGCTACTTCCTTCAGCTTCTCAGGTTCAGTTACCTGAAGGACACACAGGAGACATCTGTGTCTGGCCTATTGGCAAACTTTAAGGTTGATTTTACATCTAAATACTGCACAATGCACAACCAGTACAGAGACTGAGACACCTGAAGAGGAGTGGAGGAACCTGGAGTCCTATAGAGATTTGTGATGCCCCCGATGCCTTTTCCTTGGGACTGATTTTTTTCTCTCTGTGTTTACAGGCAGCTGACTCCAGGGACTCTCTCTCTATGGCACTCTATTCCCGTTGTTTTTCATGGCTCATTAGCAAGATTAATACAAAGATCAAAGGCAAGGAAAACTTTAAGTCTGTGGGCATCCTGGATATCTTTGGCTTCGAGAACTTTCAGGTCAGGCTTTTCTCTTTTGCTTGATTTGTATCCTGTTTAGGTTAGCATAGGGCATGCTGGGGTTTCTCCAGTGCAACTTCAAACTGGAAGCAGCAAGATTATATTTAGCTGCCTGTATTCATGGAGCCTGATGTTCAAGGTCTGGTTTGTGATACAGACCCTAAGCAGATGTGCTGTGATAGGTAATATTGAATGTTTGACTTGTACACAAGCTAAATATCCAACTCCTACACGCACATTGTTTGTTTATGTCTATTTTGCCTTGTGTTGAGAATCCTGTGTGTAATGCTTGTGATTGCAACTGATGAGGGATGTAGATTGAACAGCCATATAGTGACTGCTCAGGTGTTTCACAGAAGAGAAAGCCCAGGGACTTAACACTTAGGATGAAAGAAATGTAATTCCCTAAGAAGAAGAGAAATGTGATTATCTTTAGCATCCTTTACTATGATTTAGGCCCACTGAATTAACCTTGCATAAGCTACAAAAGCTTATGTTATATTCTTATATTCTCCTAGTGGATGTGACTGTACTGTTTTCCTCATGTCCAACTGACACCCCTTGCCTCTCTGCTCTCTGGCTTTATTCCAGACCTGCCACTTTCTCTGTCACTGTTACAGATTCTTTTAGAGCCCAGGGACTCTATAATGAAGTTCTCTAATTTTTGTTTCTTCTTCCAGGTGAATCGTTTTGAGCAGTTTAACATTAACTATGCAAATGAGAAACTCCAGGAGTATTTCAACAAACACATCTTCTCCTTGGAGCAGCTGGAGTACAATAGGTAACAAATGGAGGGAGCAGGGCTGCTGTTGCTTTCCTGGGTGGTAGAATGGAGAACAGCATTCCTCCTTTGTGCAGGAGAGGCAACTGGGCCTCAGTGCAGCCCTGACTCTTGATGTGTTCCCTGTCAGCACTGTCTGGGTGTTTTGCCAGCACAAGTCACTTGTAATATTTAGAAAGTCCAAATTCCCTTCTTTCTCTCAGCTGAATGGGAAGATTTTGGGCTTTAATGCATTAGAAGACATGGTTAGTAGGCCTTATTATTACTGACTTCAGTAATCATTTACCTAATGTAGTGGTGGGGTTATGCAAGTGCAAAAAGTCAAGTCCCTAAAGGTAGATGATTAGATATCACACAGCTCCCTAAAGGCAGATGATTAGGTATCTGACAGATCTTTCTGTCCTGCAGGTTCCTATACTGTGAAAAGGGCACTTTTCCTCAGCAAGGAGATTTCAATCAAACTGTCTCCTGAGCTTAAAGAGCACAGTGCCTTCTGCACAGCTGTTTTTTGGCTGTGGGCTTCATATTGGATTGTGTTTTGTGAAGTACCTGGGATGTTCTAGAGTATTTCTGCTTCTAGAGAAGGCTGCTAGACAAAAACTTAGTTCTTGCTCTGAAACAGAAGCCTTTATGTTTGTGAATGAAGCAATTGAATAGGGTCAGGGAGGGCAAATGAGAGCAGCCTTGGAAAGAGAGGCACTTGAATAGGCAATTGATGACATTCTGCAAGGCTATTTCTGCCCTCACTTCTTAGGCCAATTCTACCATTGCAGGAAGCCTGGTATCATCATGACAAAAGATTTTTTTTTCCTGATGATTACATAGGAGTTTAAGTTCTGTGGCTGAACTTTGGAAAGAAGGAGAGAGTTTTATTATTGACTACTGATCAATTTACTCTAGGGTGATGTGCTTAAAGCTTATCTTTCACAGTACAGCTCTGCTTCTTCAGGTAGCTCCATTTATTCCACCATTCAATTAGACAAGGGGTCTGTGGCACTAGAGGCAGCTTGATTAATTTGTGATTTGATTTGGTTCAGGAACCTCTGCTCTGGTTTGTAAACACCAGCTTCACTATCTTCACAAGGTTAGCTTTTACCTGAGTCAAAAGGTCAGGAATTAGCTTCACACACAGCCTGTAGTCTTCCTTGGATTCCTGAGCAAGAGTTATTCCTAAGCTTCTCTGAGTTCTGAAAACAGAAATGGCCTGTAATTGGGGAGTGTAAGAAGGTGGTAAGAGGGAGGGGAAAACACATTCAGCACAGACTTACAGAATTTCATCATTTCTGAAAGAGCATCTGAGAGCAAATACAATTCCTTAGTACTTAGTGTGGAGTTTGCTTAATGACTGCAAGTTGAGCATCAGTCTAAATCCTTGGGATGGATCAGAAAGGCTGTCTCCTACTCCTGTCTCCTTGTATTAGCAGTGCATTGTCTGTCCTAGTCTTTCTCTTCAACCATTGCAGCTCCTGCAACTCGTCTGAAGTCCTGGGACAGATGCCATGCTCAGCTTGTAGTGTTCTTCTGCACCTCAGGGTCTTGGATCTTGCATTTCACATCTTTGTTGTATTTGTTCTTGACTGTCAGGGAAGGGATAAACTGGGAAGCCATTGACTGGATGGATAATGCAGAGTGCCTGGATCTTATTGAGAAGGTGAGCTGTTATCTGTGCCAGTTTGCAGGGATCACAGTGGGGACTGCTGATTGTCTGGAGACCTTCCCTGGGCTTTCCTGCTTTTACAAACAGATAATTGCTTAGATTCTCTTCCCATTGTGGCCTGGCAAAAGTACCAACTGTTCTAGCCATAGTCCTGGCTCAAGAAAGCAGATCTCTGCTCTAATCTTGTTGAGATTAAGCTTAGGGAGGGCATCATAGTTTTAGACAAGGTAAAACCTGAGTGTGAATTGTTTGTAAATAATATATACACTGACATTCTGCTTGCTGATGGCCCAAATTCTGCTTTCAGCTTTGTCATGTAGAACTCAGGAGTTGTTACTCCATGTGCTGTCCAGGTCTCCAGCTCTTGGCTTGGTGCTGTGTAGTTAGAGCTTTTGCTTGACTGTAAAATCCTGTCTTGTGTTTGGCTGTAGAAACTGGGTCTGCTGGCTTTGGTGAATGAAGAGAGTCGATTCCCCAAAGGCACAGACAACACCCTTCTGGAAAAACTTCACAGCCAGCATATGGTAAGTAAGAAAATAACCTGGCAGGCAAATGATCAGTATGTTAGCCCTGTCAGCATTTCAAAACCCAAGGTTTTGTTGATGTAAAAAATAATGTGCTTTGTGCAGGAAATTTAAAATGCCTTAGGCCCCAAAGCTATGATTGTTTAATAAGGCTGCACTGAACAAAAGGAATATGTGAAGAAACCTGAAAAGGGTCTCTGGCACACACAGAGAGAGAGAGGGAGTGTGCATTCCACAGGCTGTGGGTAGAGGAGATGGGAATTTGTTGCATGGAATGGAGGTGAGGTTCTGCTGCTCTGCCACGGGACACAGGGCAGCACCCCAGGCACAGGATGCAGCTGCACACTCGGGAGGTTTCTGCTGCAGAGCATGTCAAATCTCTGTCTCCTGGGGATGGCTTTTGCCTCATGGCTTCAAATGAAAGCTCTCCTATTGTTCCTAATTAATTAAATTCTGTCCTCCTCTTTCTTGTGTTCTGGACACAGGAGTAGAAGGGCTTTTATCATGCAGGTCAGAGAGTTATCCTAGGGACACAGAAACCAGTGAGATCACTGTAGCAATCTCTTAGCCTGTCTCTGGTACAGCCAACACTGTTCCTCTTAATAGTAAACAGACTGAAAACAAAGCAAATTACACCCTGTAGCAGTGACTTATGGAATAATTTACTACTTTAGTAACAACCCTGCCAGCTAATGTTTCTTACTTCCCTAACTTAGGCTTCATCCAAGCCTTGAAATAGGGGATGGGTATGATACTTCCTTTGATGAAGAAAAGATCATAGAATCCTAGAATGGTTANCTGCCAAGCTGCCATCTTCCCTGCATCCTGATCCTGTGTCCTGCACCACATGGTTTAAGTGGAGCCCAGTTTCCTCAGGTGTCAAGTGCCCAAGAATTAGCATTTCCTTCATGGCATGCTTGCCCAGCCTTGATTCTGCAAGCCCTTGCTCACGTGAGGAATGCCTTGGAGGGCTGGATTTTTCCATCTTGTATTTGTAATGTAGCTGCAGAAGATGTAGTCAAGCTGTGCAACAGCTAAGATCCTCGTGCATCCTAGCTTTGTCATAGGCATGGCAGAGTGCCTGACTGAACCTATTTATTCTTATACTGGCATTACAAGAAGACTTTTTGTTCTTTCATTTCAGAGCAACCACTACTATGTGAAGCCTCGGGTAACAGACCATCAGTTTGGCATAAGACATTATGCTGGGGAGGTAAGTGTTGTTCCTGGTGTATCTTGAGCTTGAGGAACTGGATTTTAGATTTCCAAAGATCAAGAATATCTCTGTTTCAACCCAGTTAATGCCCTCTGCTAAAGTACAGATAGACTTAAAATAGCAGGTCATTCTCCAGGATTATACTCTTCAACCCAAAGTTTTGTTTGAATTTCTCAGGTAACTTTTGGGTTGGGGGAATAAACTCCTCCTTACTTCTGTTATTCTTGTTGGCTTTTCTTGGACATTCATAAAGAAACAAAAAAATCCAAGTAAATGTCAAAAGGGAAATTAGACTTTTGGGGAGAAGGAGAAAAGACTAACATTGCAAAAAGGGAAAAGATCTCCAAGCCTTCAAGGTGAAATGCTGCTCTTTCTTACAGAGAGAGAGATGGAGTTGTGTGTCAAGGGAGGGCATGTGCACACTAAAGAACAACTAACCTAGAATCATCTCTGCTGAGCACTCTTGGTTGGGAGGTCAGGGCACTGGGGGTATAGTTAGTATGTCCTCAAGTCAGTGGAGCACCTCACACCTTGCAGAGGGTTTCCCCACACCCACCCTCTAGGCAAATCTCTGCAGCTGTCTCACTTGGCTCCTCTTTTGAGGGTTTTCTGTGTTTTTTGTGGGGTTTTGTTTTGTTTTTGGTTTTTAATTGATATCTAAAAGCCACTTTCTTGCTGCTAACTGCAGTGCTCTGGAGCTCTTTGCCTCCTGTAATCAGATCTTGGCACATGCATTCCGTGCAGCTCTGCTGGAGGTCTTGTACATTGGCATGTGAATGCAGAAGTGCTTCATGGTTTGTACTGCAGTGTTCTAGGGGCTCTGTTTGTGTTGCAGGTGCTATATGATGTGAGAGGCTTTCTGGAAAAGAACAGAGACACCTTTCGAGATGACATTTTAAACATGCTGAAAGACAGCAGGTATGCCCTCTGTATGTTTGTGAGGAGGCCACAGCTGGGAGGCTGAATTGAGCCACATTCATGTACTAACCAGATTAAGGAAAGTTCCTTTTGCCTGAGCGTCAGGAAGAATTCTTTATTGTTCTTTTCTTTATGCTTAAGTGTCCTGCAACAGAAAGAAGAGCTGGAGAAGTCAGATAAGGCTCAGATTTAATCAGTACTCTTCTTGTCCCAGTTTTGAAAAGAGCTATAAAAGCAGGACAGAAATCTCTCCAGGCCATGCTAGTTTTCTCTCTCTCCTCTCTCTCTCTCCTCTCTCTCTCTCTCTCTCTCCTCTTCTTCCTTTTACCTCCCTATCCCAATCATGACATATTTGCCCCTGAATGAGTCAAGGCTCTTTACTGTGCTGTCAAATGCCAGCCTTTGTACAGAGGCTGCTTGTTTTCCAGCCTGCATCCCTCCCTGTCCCTTGGTGAGGGACCAGACATGGCCCTTAACATTGTATCTCAGTGCTGCAATATGACCCTAGAGAAATCAGCTAATTTTGACCTTGAGCAAGGTCTGGAGGGCAGAAGTGGGGCCTGCTAGAAGCAAAGAAACATTTAATAACATTAAAGTTTTTGAGTAGCAACTCTACCACATGCCTCTTATCATAGTCCATGCATTGCCTTTGAGCTCCAGCCTAATCAGACTGTTTCAGAATTGGCTTTTCTTTGAAACCTGCTGCAGAGTTTGCACTGTGAGCAGCCTTGAAACAACCTGAGGGAGCTGAGAGTATGAGCTGCTTGGAGCTGCTTTGCTTGGACAGTGGTCATAGAGGAATATTTCACACAGGGCTTGAAGCCAGAATTGCAGTCAGCATTGTCCAGCCTAATAGAAGCACTCAGGGCTTTTTCAACAAGCCAGAAAGGGAAGTTGTGCTGTTAGCAGTTATAACAATAATGTGGCACAAGCAGTGCTGGAGAACTTTGTGCAACTTAAGAATCAGCATGGCTGTCTAAGGAGTAGCAAAACAGTGCAAGACTGCCCAGAGCTAACCTGTGCTGAGGGTAGCTCAAGAAGTTCTCTGGCCACAAAGGGCTGTGGTTGCAATTGCAAGAGCATGTGAGAGAACCTAGGTCAGGAGGAGTGTGACAGCACATAGTCCAGGTGGAGTACCTTCAAGGTAGTTCTGCCTGAGGGAATATAACTCGAGGGAGATAGAATCATAGAAATCATAGAATCATAGAGCAGTTGCAGCTGGAAGAGACCTTGAAGCTCATCAGTGCAGCCTTTGTCCTAGCCCTAGCAACCTGCTAAATGATGCCTCCCAATGCAACCTCCACCTGTCTCTTAAACACCTCCAGGGATGGTGACTCAATATGATGTCCAAGCCAGAGCAGAATGGAGATGTTCCTTTGTTTAATATCCTGCCTGTTCTTTACTTCTTTTCTTCTCCCATAGGCTGGACTTCATCTATGACCTTTTTGAAAGAGTCTGTAGTCGTTGCACTGAGGAGACCCTGAAGATGGGCACACAGAGACGCAGACCAACTGTCAGTTCCCAGTTCAGGGTAGGATGTTTTCCAAGAGAGCAGCAGGCTTCGAGGGAGGAGCAGATGGATAAAGCAAGGCCTGCAGCCAAGAGGAGTCATTCATCCTTGTTTTCTGTCCAGCACTGAAAATGTGCAGGAATGTTGTAGTGCTAAAAAAGACAGTGCCACTGCCCCAAGGATTTCTGTCTGGTGTAAAATGAGAGATGCTGAAGCTGAGCAGAGTGACAGAGGAAAATAATTCTTTACTAAGTATATGAAGTTCTTGAAGTTCTTTCATGTTTCATGTTGGTTTGGTGTCCTTTTAGGCCACATCTTTTACAGGTATTGTGTCAATTCCAGTAAAACCTTATTGGGAGTGAGCTTACTGGTATGAATCTCACCTCCCTAGATTGTCTGCAAACCTTCTGTTATTTTCACAGTTTTAGTTTCCTATACTTGAAGTTTGAGAGTTTTGTAAAAATAATTCATTAGCTGTACAACTCTGAGAATAAGGGTGTCTGTGTAAACAGTGTTAGAGTAAACTGTGTGGGTCTGTTTTGAACAGGAAGGGATATTTAAGTTGTGATAGGCAGTATCAAAAGGCATTAGGAATGGGAGGGCTGCAGGAAGACCCTTTTGAATCAAATTTAGCCCCTTGCCCTCCTGTAGTTGACTGATCCTTTGAGTTTTGTCTTGCTGCTTTTTAGGATTCTCTCCATTCCCTGATGGCCACGCTTAGTACTTCCAACCCATTCTTCATCCGTTGCATCAAACCAAACACAGAAAAGGCAAGTCATCCCTTTTTCTGCACCATGTAGTGTTGTGAGACCCAAACTTACCCTTTTTCACCTGTCAAGCCCAAGTATTCAGAGTTGACTTCTATAGAGAAATGGATATATAGCCTGTGACTGTCTGTGCTCAGAGAAACAGTCACTGTTCAAGTCAGCAAAGAAGCAATACCAAGATGAACACCTGTTCTAGAATCATAGAATCATAGAACAGTTAGAGCTGGAAGAGACCTTGAAGATCATCAGTGCAGCCTTTGTCCTAGCCCTAGCAACCTGCTAAATGATGCCTCCCAATGCAACATCTACCTGTCTCTTAAACACCTCCAGGGATGGGGACTCAAGCACCTCCCTGGGCAGCCTGTTCCAATGGCTGACAACCCTTGCAGCAAAGAAATTCNGGATTCTAGGATGAATCCCATCTGGCCCCAGAGATTTCTGGATGTTCTATCTCTCTTCTTATTTGTTTTTAAATCTGGATCATTGTGTAGGCACCAAACCTGTTCAATGCAGCTGTTGTGCTGAATCAGCTGCGATACTCAGGGATGCTGGAGACGGTGAAGGTTCGGAGAGCAGGGTTCCCTATTCGGCGCCTTTTCCACGACTTCCTCAGCAGGTAACTGCTATCATTGTGCCACAGGCTGCAACAGCCCCAAGGCTTGTATTTCTATATGGTTATTCTCTCAATAACTGCAGTGACTGATATGGATCATTTGTGGAATGTTTTTCTAACCATACCTTGCTGTTCCTATCACAGACTGATTTGGGAGCTCTTTGGAAGATGAGCCCTTTTAGGATAAAAGTCAGAAACAAAAAATAGCCAGACAGTCCATTTTTTTTAATATATTTTTCTTTATTTATTTAGCTTTTCCACAGATTTGCCTGTGTGATGCTGTGAAATTCAGCTGGTGATAATATGTAAAATTATCCTGCTTGAAACCTTTAATGTGACAGGCTGAAGCAAATTTTAATGGACAGTATAGTTGATGATTAATACTGGAAAGATTTATTATTTCTTTTAGTTAGCTGCCTCAACAGGATTTCTTGAAGTTTAAGGCTGGAAGGGACTGTTGAACATTGCTTCCTTTGTCTGAAATGCCACCCCTATACTGAACAAAATAACTTGTGTCTAAAGAAAGCACATGTTTCAGGAAGACAGTTGTTCTTTACTGAAAAATGCTGTTGAGTTTGTATTTTATTACTGGGCTTGCAACAATAATTGCCAGTGTAGTAGGAACAGATAAGATTGGTGGATGGAAATTTCCAAATTGGAAGGGAGGCTCCAGAGGAAGAAGTATTGATGGAAGGAGGATATTTAGAGTTAAAAGATTGGGGCAGGGGGTAGGATGGGTTACTGTCATACATCATCTCATGAGATTTTCTTTGGTTCTTAGGTACAAGATGCTTGTGAAGGGACCAAATCTCTCCGAGAGCAGCAAAGCTGTATGTGCAGGCTTTCTTCAGACCTATGATAGCAGCAAGAAAGAATGGCAATTGGGTAAAACCAAGGTACTTCATCCATGTAGTGCAGGGTATGGCTTTGTTCCAGCTGCAAGAGGATGCCATTGCATCTGGGGAGATTCAAGCCAGTAGAAAGGGCAAAGTGCTAATGACCCTTCAAATAAATTGGACTATGCCACTGACCTGGAGCATCTAAAATATTCCCCATCTTATATACCTAGAGATGGAGAAGGCTTTCTGATTTTGTCTAAACTGTGCCTCGTTGACCAAGCCAGATTGATTTTGTTGTGTCTGATCCAATTTAAGGGTGTGAGGAGAACAAGCATGGGTCTCATGGTATGCAATTGCAATGTGTGCCATTAACTCTTGCCTCTTGTGCCACAGATATTTTGCTCTGCTTGGCTAACTGAAATTCTTGCAAGAGGCAGTGAGCTTCTGCTTGGTATATATCTAAGGTATGACTAGCTAGCTAGATCACCAGGTGTGTGACATCTTTTTGATGTGGATGCTCAGCTGATGGTTTGTGCAGTTAGTCCAGATGAAAGTATACATTTTCTGGGAAAAGGTATCCAAATGCTTCACTCTATTTGCATAATTCAGATTTTCCTTCTGTTTTGATGAATCTTTACCACTTGTCTCTTACCTGATATAGTCTGGATCTGGGGGCTGGTAGGGGGGCATTTCTGCAGACATCCAGCTGGAAATGTACTGTTATCTTTTATTTAATAGGGAAGGAGCTGAATGTTTCAGCCTGAACTTTTCCAAGCTTCACACAGAAATGGATGTGAGCATTGTGAGGTTAAAAAAACTTACACCTACTGTTTGCATTATCTTAGGCCCTGATGTTTTAGAAGGAAAGTGACTTTTTCTGCAACATTTCAGTAGTGCCAAAAAATCAGGGAGTAACAAAAAGGCAAGAAGCAGAGAAAATAAGCAGGTATATTGCTATAGAAATCTGGGAGTGGGAAGCTGTTTCTATCACAACTTTTCACATACTCCCAATAAATTCTTCAAAGAACATCTTTAAGCAGTGGCTGTGCAGTGCATATCCAGAACATAGGGTTGTCCATCTTGCTTTTTGTGCCCTTAAGCCTTCAAAAAAGTAGTTCAGAGTATTTCCAGGGTCACTGGAAGGGATTCTCATAAATATTCACATTTAATTTGTTGAGAAGATTAGGTAATGATATTTGTTAGGGAGTGAGATCTCTCTCTCCCTTTCTTAGACAAGTCCAGCTGGTAGTCTGGGATATGAACTCCAAGGAAACCAGTGACCATTGCTGTGGGAAGGAGATGTATTAACCTGAAGTTTCTAAAGCCTTCCTTCCCATTCTTCCACTGATGCTCAAGGAAGAAAGTTGTGTCACTTAGCTGTGTTTCTGCTCTGTGATTAAAGTGTTCCCCATCTATGATTTTGGAATCTGGTGTCTCCTCACTTCTCCCTGCAAACCAGGGACCATTTCAGTCATTCTTGTCCCTAGGTAACCCACACTACTTATGTGGCTGCCAGTCTCATAGCATTTTAGTGTTAAAGCTTATCTAGTGTGTGTTGCAGAGCTTCTGGTGTCTGGGAAACTTTAGAAAGGGATGGTTAGAGCTGGTAAACACCGAGTTTGAACTTTCTTGTTGGCATGACAAGAGGTGGAAGATTGTTGGGCAGCAAGGAGAGATGTGAGGATCAATCTCACATGCACATAGTCACCTTTTATAAGCTAAATAGCTGGAGTCTAGGGACTACAACAAGCAGGAAATCCAGGCTGCCTTGAGCCCCTGGCAGCAACAGGATCCCTTTTCTCTTCAGTCCCCATTATGCATCCTGAAGGACTGAGTCCATCTGTCTGTTTTCACTCACTCCTTGACCTGCACGAACAAACTCTTTTGGAAGAAAAAAAATATAGGTACTAAGTTGTGGTAAACAAAATCTGTTTTTATTTTGCCAGAACACTGGATGTACTCTAATGTAATTTTTTTTTAAACAATTGTGTTGCATAAACTAAAATTTGGCTGAAGAGCTTTCTGTGGCATGTTGGTAAACAGCAGGCTGTCTGCTAGGGCACTGCTTGCTATTGAGTCTGAGTATTGTGGCAAGAAAGCAATGATTAAGAATGGCAGTCTTTGTATCTATTTCCTTCTTAGGAGAAGGAAAATTGAAAGGAGTTGGGAAGCAATTGAACCATCTTGGTTGGTTGTAGAAGTTCTTTTGTATTTGGGATGGTTTGGATGAGAGATGTCTGTTCTGGTAGAAGGGAATAGTTCTATTTATTCTATTCTATTTATTCTAAAGGATATATCTCTCCAAGGCTATCCTGGCCTGGTTTTGGGATACAGAGTGCTTGGTCTGTGTTCATCCTTTAGCTGGTGCTAGGTAACACAGGCCTGGGACACTTGGATTGATGAAGAAAAGAGCCCTAATTTTTCTAGAGACTTTCAAGCAAGTGTGAGGTGAGGCTACCAGCTAAGGGGCAGAGTGTCATTGTCCCCTCTGTGTCCTTGCTGCCACTTCTGCTGCTACAGGTGCAGTTCTGGGTACCCAAGTCATGCTTCCCAGAACTAACATTGGCTTAGGGAGTCAGGAGTAGCTACTGAAAAAGATGTGCCAGGCCAATGGGGATGTAACCCAGGAAGAAGTACAAGGGCTGGGTGAAGAGCAAGGCTTATAGAAAGGGGAATACTTCCTGCAAAATGAATGGAAGGATAATTATATCCCTAGTAATTGTTTGGAGGAGGAAGGAAAAGACTCTGTGAATTAGTGCAGGGAATTGTGAAGCTTGGGAAAGGAAATGGAGGAGGAAGGGCAGGATGATCTTTGTGTTTTTCATTAAGAATAGAGCAGCTGCTATGCTGGCAATTGTCACACTAATGTTTAGAAAAGGTATTAATGTATATAAGGCAAGTTTTATCTGGTGGCATGGTGGAGATTGAGGGCTTGGATGCAAACAAGCAGTGTGATGATGGAAGAGCTTGTGCTGAGTTGTCCTTGCCTTCACTGGGTGTGTGCTGGGATGGAGCAGCAGCTTCTGTGTCCTTTTCCTTAGTGCACCTGGACCTTCTGCCATACTTACCTGTACCCACAACACAGATTTCCTATGGCTGTCTAACACAGTAAACCTTGAGGTTTGGAAGCATTCATTTCCACATTTCAAGCTGCTGTTTGGCAGGGCCTGTTTGAAGGAGGAGGTTTCTGTAGACTGTTTGGCATCCAGGTCACAGTGACCCAATTCCTGCTTTTCCAGTGTTGTCCCCAAGAATCATATGATTCCACTTATGAACACATGGGTGCACACACAGTTACATTTGTGTCTGCTGATCTACACATAACCTGACCATGTTCACTGATAATGCATGCAAGCCTTGAGGTTGTGTGAGGTGCTGCACTGCACTTTAAAACTTAGCCAGTGTCTGATATGATAGAAGTAACCTTGTATATTTTGTTCAATCATTTCTTCCTCAGATGAAAGTGATCTCCTATTTTCCAAAAGTGACTATGAATCATGACAAAGAAACAGTCACCTTCCAAGTTATTTCCACAAGGCATTTCCACATATTTCTGGATCTGAATACATTTTACTCTTCCTTGTAATCTACACGAGCCTAAAAAAAAACAAACCCTCAAAATGCCCAAAGCTTATAATTGGATATTGTTGTATTATTTGAGATTAACTCCTCACTCTCAAGCATACATGGAAAACTCTATGGGATCAGGGTTGGAGTCTTACTGAACTCTGCATGCACTGAGCTTCAGGTTTTTTTCCCCCTCTCCTTACTGGCACAGCAAAGTCTGTGCTTGCTAGGGAAATACTGATGGATTGATGATTTTCTGCAATTTGATTACTAGAATGGACTGAGACAGTATTGTGCTAGGTGCATTCTTAAAATAGGTGACTGCTGCTTGGTTCTGGAATGTAATGGAAAGAGCAATCCCTGCCTCAAAAGAAGGCTTTAAAAGGTGGTTGAGTTGACAGAGGGAGTGGGTGTACAACCTGCAGGGAAGGATGCCAGCTTCATGGTTGGCAGTACCTTGATAATGAACCTTCTTTTAAGGCTACCCACTGTTACTTAGTCATTACAAAAGATCTCATTTCTTAAGTCCGTCTTAATGGCAATGGCTCCCCAGGAGAAATTTGAGTCCAGAGAAGCCACTGGCTATGGGTACTAATTCAGGGAGAGGTTTCAGTACACAGTGGTCATTGGAGGGGGAAAAACCAGCCTAAATAAGTGATGAGGCAAAAAGCAGTGATGGAAGGGAAGGTATGAAGAGACATAAGGAGGAGGTAAGTGGGGAGGGGGAGTTTGTGCAGAACACTGGATGAAATGACTGTTCAAATCTCTGAACATCCCTCTGGCCTCTCAGCACAGACACAGAAACGGATGCAGTAAATTTGTATGGAGTTTTTCCTGATGAATGTAGCCTTGCAGATTGATGAATGTCAGCTCACAGCCTGTGTTCACGGCAGTGCTTTGACAAGTGAGGCAGCACTTTCCTTGTGTAGTTCATTCTGCTGCTGGCCCTGGCAGTGATTTAGCCAGTGTCAGGCAGCAGGTCACACAAGTATGGCCATATGGCAGTTGCTGCTGTGACTGCAGCTTGTAGGCTGAGTACTGCTCCGGTGTGCCCACGGTGCTGTGGAGCTCCATGCAGGCTGCAGTCTGTCTCAAAGGCTAAAGCATTAATTTCAGCAATATTGTGCTGAACCCTGTGCTAACCTAATGCCAGCCAGCTGATTTATAGTGGCTCAGATATGTCAGCACAATTCCTGTAAACGTGCCCATGTCTTGCATCTGTCTGCATGCTTTTGTCTCTAAGATAGCACTGTCACCCATCATCCCTCACACACTCCTTTAGCACTGAGCAGAGGTCTAAAATACAGGTGATGGAAGATGCTTGAGAATTAAAATACTGGACACTGAAGTGCAACCAGTAATACTTGGAGATGTCTCCCATCGGAGCTCAGTTCCCCCTACTGCATGCTGCACTGCTGAAGCTCTTCAGCGCGGGAACATCTCCACCTCAGGGTTTCTGGAGGTTGGTGGTGAACTGAGGGCACGCACAGCTTTGCACCTCGGCAGGGCTTTTAGCTTTCCAACTGTCTGCCATTCTTAGGATTGCTGTTAAGGTTGCATCCTCGAGTCTGGAAAACTGAATGTTCTTCCCTTTCCTTGAAACGCAGAGGAGTTTCTTTGCGAAATATTTAATCACCCAAGCAGGTATCAGTGCCTGCTGCGGGAGGTACTGGGTTCAGCAGGGAAAGCTGTTAGGCGGGAAAGAGTTAATCAGAGGCGCGCAAGCACAGGCTCTCCTCCTCCCTCCTCTTTCCCTCCTTCCTCTGCTCCCTCCCTCCCTCTCTTTTAAGTCTTGACCACAGAGAGAGGGAGGCGGGGGTTGGGAGCAGAGTTTGGCTGCTGTCGCTGCAGAACTTTTTCGCGGTGCCCCGAGTCCGGGCGCGGAGGGGCCAGGCGCCGCGGGCAGGCGCCGAGGCGGACATTGGGCGCCGGACCCAGAGCGAGCTCCGCGCCGGTCACAGGGGATGAAATCTCCCGGTTCTCCCGGGGACTGACTTCTTTCCTCTCTTTGTGTTTATTGAAACTCCTCCCCGTGGCGTCAGGTTTTCCTGAAGGAAGCTCTTGAGCAGAAGCTGGAGAAGGATCGGGAAGAGGAGTTGAGGAAAGCAGCTATAGTCATCCGGGCCCACGTCTTGGGCTACATGGCAAGGTCAGTGCTGGGGGCTGCCCCACCATCCCTGTGCTTTTGTGCCTGGGTTGCCCCGACCCCCTTGCTCTGCTCTCGAGTGCCCTCGCATCCCTCCCTTCTGCCCCTGCTGTATTCTAAGGGAGAGTTGCACTGTCTGCCCTCCCTGCCAACATCAGTTCTACTGAAACCTTTCTGCACCTTTGCCACCCCTTCTTCGATTCTGTATATGCTTGCCCCTTCCCTCAAGGCTGTGCAGCACGCAGGTACCTCTGTACCCATTGCTTGCCTCGATGACACCTTTTTCTTGCCTTAAGGGCTCTCCTGGCTGGTCCCCACCTACGCTTTTGGGTTTCCTCCTTTCCCCTTAGCCTGTCAGCTCTTTTTCTGCTCCCCCCTGCAAATCGCTTCTTCCTCACTTGCAGCTCTGCCTTTGCTCACCCTCTTTCCTCGCCCTGCCTGTTTGCCTCGTGATCTCTCTCTCTCTCTCTCTCTCTCTTAATTAACTCTTCAGAATTGGTTTTTGGCCAGCTTTGCACCAGTAATCTCCTCATGCCGCTCCCTTTTGCACCTGACCAGAGGAGGGCTGGGAGAACCAACTGCAGACAAACCGCTCCTCCTCTGCCCCTCTCAGGCAGTGGAACAGCTGACTCCTTCGTGGCTGTGGCATGCACACATAATCCCAGGAAGATGCTCTTTCCTGACTGTCCTGTGCTCCAGCCACCTATCAGTCAGGGGTGTGAGGAGGTTATGTCCCTGGCCAGCAGAGCTGTGCCAGCACGCAATCCTCTTAGACATTCAGGTACACCAGGTAGCTCATTTTGCATTAGGAAAGGTGTGCAGGAGTTGTACCCTAATGTGGAATATCAGCAAAATACACATTAAGTCTCAGGGACTTCTATTCATTTCTTTATTTCCCTCTAAGAAGGCATATAAACTAGGTCTGCTGTTTACACATGAGATTGCAAGTTTGTGTCAAGGCCTCTGTTTTACTTTGTGTCTAGCATTTGGAGAGAGGGGTTGGGGTTAGCATTGGAAAGTTGATTTCCTGGGAAACACCACTGGATTACTGCTTTTCTGAGTTCTTTGGGAGGTAGCTGCTGTCCTGCAGGGCTGTGATGGTGATGGTGTTGCAGTAGTGTTCCTCTTGGCTAGAAATCCTGTGATCCTCCAGTCTCCACAGATCTGAATGCCTCATTCCACATGTTGCTCTTCTGGGTCTCACCTTTAAGAACAAGCTGTGCTTCTGCAGCCAGAGTACAAATCTTCACAAGCAGCTAGAGGTGACTGGATTTAGCAGGCGAGGAGAGCAGAGTGAGGAAATAAGGAGGGAGACTGGAAAACTTCTGTGAGGAGTTTCCAGTTGCACTGCACCTGTACTGGAGAACATCTAGCAAGAGGGAGTTCATCTGGGCGAGTACGAATGGTCTATGCAGAGTTGGGTGGAGGTCAGGAGTTCCAGTGTGTGCTGCCTTAAGCTTGATGTTATTTCTGTTAGTTTTGCAAGGGTAAGTGTATTTAAATTAATTTGGTCTCACACAAAGTAGGTTGGCAAAGAAAGGTATGTAATTCACTGGTTTCTCCCCGTTTGTGAACTTGTTCTGTGAGTCTGGAGAACCAGTCCTCAGGGTGAGAGTGTTTTCTTTGCTCTCATTCCCTGCAGCCTAATATCTCTGACTGATCACTAAAATGTGAGACAAGAACATCAAGCCCATTCAAATGAACCCATTTTTGGTAGCTAATCTGTGGAACTCAGAGCTGCAGGTATCAGCTTCACCAGCTAACTGTTCCCAGGCTTGTTTGGATGTGTCCCTGGATTCTGTAGGACCTTATTACTCCGGGGAAGAAGACAGCAGGAAATTACCCCACAGCCCTGTGTTCTCTAGTCATTGGAAGCATAACTGCTAACTACAGGTCATGGACAGAATAATTAACTAAATTCCAAATGCAGCATTGGAGCCTTGTAGCCACTCCACCTTCTCTTCTGATATGTGGTCCAGATGTCTCCCAACTCCTCAGCATTGGCTGCAAGTTGAATTTCTTTGGTTAGTGGAAAGCTGAACAAAGGCTGAAGACAGCCAGCATGCAGCAGTCCCAGCTGAAGGGTGTCTGCAAGCTTGGCTGTGGTCATAAGGAACGAGCAAATTAGCAGGCAGAGTCAGCCTGTAGCTCAACAGGACTTGGTACATGTTGCACTAGAGAGAGTTTCTGGCAGATGTGTTTTGTAGAAGTCAGAGTACCCTTTTTGATACACTTCTGTCTGCTTTGGCAGAGAGTGTGCCTGCAGCTGCTCACACCCCACATGCAAGGCACAGGGAGGACACAGGGAGCAGTGAGGAGGGGCTGCAGCCTAGGAGCAATTCATCTAAAACCTCCCACTTGTTACCACCTCTTCCCTTTCCTTTTTTCTCTGTGCTTCCTTCCTTTGACTTAATACTTATGGAAAAGAGTGTGACCTCTGCATGCTACTGCCAATAGCATCCCTCTCTCCATGTTGACTAGGATGATGTATCTGATGGGCAGGGAGGTGACAAGCTGGCAACATGGTTTCCTGTTGCCATTTTAAGGGGCTTTGATTGCAAGGAAGGGGATTTTGAGGTGTGTTTTCCTCAGGGCTTGCAGAAGGTCTGTGGGAAGGATATGTGAGAATACAGTGCTACTTCCAGCATGCTTTCTAGGACTGTAAGACCTTACAGGATTTGCTGTCCCAAGAGCCTGTGTAACAACCCTACAGAATTTCCCTCTGCAAATTCTGATTTGGAGTAAGGAAGATTTTAATTGGAATAGTATGAATGATTATTTCCCTACAGCGGGATATTAAAGTGGGTAAATATGTTCAATTACTTTTAAAAATGCCTGCTCACTTCCAGCCTGGATAGACTTCAGCTTCAGGTCAATCAAGCTGTTGGATAAATAAAAATGCTTCCCAAAAATGTAGGTACTTTGACTGGGATCAAGCCTTTCCGTAGCCTTCTCTTTGTTAAGGTCAAGGAGAAAGTGTTTTCTTTCTATAAGCCAGGATTTCTGCTTCAAATCCTGCTTTCTCAAATCCCTTGAGTGTCTAACATTGTTCTTGAAATGGAGGTGCCAACACTGAACACAGGATAAAAGCAGCAGTGCAGTCCCTTTCTACACAGTATTTCTGCTTGCAGGTGTAAGAATCCCACTAGTATTTTTTTCCATAGCATTGTGATGGGAGTTTGCCTTCACCTCATGATCCTAGTGGCCCCAACATTTTTTTTTTGACTCCCTGCTTCCTAACATAGTCCCACATCAGGTGTGTTTGGCCTTTGGTTCTTCAATACAAGACCTTATGTTCAACTCTTTTGGGTTGTTGAATGTTTGCTTGAATCTAGCTTACCAATTGATCCAGACTACTGTGTAGTAGTAACTCTTTCATTATTTGCACAGGCTTTGTGTCATGTACAAACTTCCTTGATAAAAAGTCTGTAATATAGAGGCAAGAACTAACTTTCTGAGAACTTCTCTAGACTACAGAAATACTGAGAGATTATTTTTTTTCTTTTGGGGTCATACCATGCTTTTTTGTTTTAAAACGCTGCAAAAGTTGATTTGGATACCATTATGGCTTAAGCAAAATGTTGTGTAATATCATACTACTCATCTCACTAAGTATATATGTATATGTTAAAGGCAGCCTGTTACAATGTTGCATTCAGCAATCAATATTGTAGTGTCACTGTGTTTTCCCCTAGACAATATGAGATCAACTCTGATTTTGCCCTGTTTTTACTTTTCCTGGAGTAATTTGCTTTTGGCAGCTTGAAAGACAGGGCAATATGAGACTTCATTCTCATCTAGTAAGGCCATTTGTATGTTTTGATTGCAATAAGTCCACACTGAGTGATTTTGCTAATGGCACAGTAAATGTGTCTGTGTGCACACTCTGGACCAGTGGACCTTCCCTTTCCATGTGCCAAATAACTGTTGAGGCCCTTCATGAAATCAGGTGCCCTTAGAAAAAAACTAGTGGATTGAGAATAGGGAGAAGAATATGATTTATGGATAGTGGCAGTTAAAGAACAGAAATTGTGTTATTTCTGAGCAGTGTTTTTTCCAAGTTAATTTTGTTGTGGCTGGGGTAAGATTGGTCAATACACCAGGGCATGAGAAACGCTAAACTTCTATGACTTGATGGCACATGAAGTCTCTATTCTGTTTTTAGGAAGAAGTATCAAAAGGTGATAGCCAGTGTTGTTATCATCCAAAAGAACTACCGTGCCTACTTCTGGAAGAGACACCTGCTGCAGCTGAAGGCTTCTGCAGTCACCCTGCAGAAGCACTGGCGTGGCCACCAGGCTCGCAGCCTCTACCAGCACCTGCTGCAGGAGCAACTCAGGAGAAAGCAGCAAGTGGAGGAGAGAAGGAGGCAAGAAGAGGAAGAACAGATCAGAAGAGAGGAAGAGGAAAGACAATGGCAAGAAGACGAGGCACATAGGAGGAAACAGGAAGAGGAAGAGGTGAAGGAAAGGTACAAGATGCTATCTTGTGCTCCTAAGTTTCCTAGTACTAAAGTTGCTGAGTTGTAAAAGCTGATCTGGGGCACTGGCATGATGGTACACTGGAGCAGCAATTGCATCAGACAGTGTCCCAGCACCAGAGGGCAGAGTTGAGGTTGGCTTGGGGCAGCTTAGAGTAGAATGGAACAGTCTGCCCAGGAGGGCTGTGGAGTCTCCTTCTCTGGAGACATTCCAGAGCTGCCTGGACACATTCCTGTGTGAGCTTGCCTAGGTGATCCTGCTCTGGCAGGGGGTTGGACTAGATGATCTTTCTAGGGCCCTTCCAACCCCTAACATTCTATGATTCTATGAAAAGTGGTGCGGAAAAGGGGTGTCCTGCTTCCTTTAGGAAAGCTAATGCTAGTGTATTTTTACCTCTGTTAAGTGTTTTTCTGCTTCAGAATGTACATGAAAGGAGAGAGTTTCACTGGTTTGGCAGAGATGCATCATTTTCTTGTTGTCTTTGCAGTCGTGAGGGAGCTTATAGGCAGTCTTCCAATATATGGAGGCATTAGCATGAGAAGGTACCATATTGTGAGTCTTTGTGTGTCCAGTGAGCTGGGTCAGAGAGCAGGATGGGCAGTGCACCTGTGCTGTTCCTGCACTACTTACACTCATGAGCATATATATACCTGTTCTCCCTGTTCCTTCTGCTTTGTATCTGTCATCAGGGATATGGATATGTTGAGATCAAGAAGGGAAAGGAAAAGCTAATGTGACAAAAAGAGATGATCTGTGAGCAGTGACAGTACACCAATTGAGAATTCTGCACCTCATGCATCATTTACAGTTCACTCTGTGCTTCCCTATAGCCTATCCAAATTGGGTGTCTCTCTTGGTAATCTTTTGTTTTAAGAAACATAGAAGTTCAACTATGAGATTTATGATATAAATTCGAACAAACACTCCTGTGACAGTTTAAGTTTTTCATAGTCAGTTATGTTTCTTACAGGATTTTGTAACATGCTTGTCCAGAAGTTGACTCTTGGCACACTAAGACACATGGCAAGCATCAGAAAGCTCTCAAGTCAGAAGCATGCCCCAGGGCAAGGGATTGTCTGTGGTTTCCCTGGAGACAGTAGGGTGATGTATCTGCTGGAACAAGGCATGGAGCCAGCGATACCAATGATGAACAGTTTAGTCAAGGAATTTGTTGAACAACACTGAAGGCTCCATTTTATCAACATGTCTATTTTCAACAACAGCATGAAGCTGTACAAGTTCAGCATGTCAATAACTAGTATGCAGATCTCAAATGCTACAGGCACTCTCCCTAAAGTCCTTGTTGTACTTAAGTAGAGCTTGTCCCTACCTAGTTTTAGATAAAAGGACCTACTTTGCTTATTCATTCTAGTGTGTTTGGGCTCTTGCCCATGAAAGATGTGTTGAACCCAGCATCATTGTAGAGGATTGTCAGTGTTTCTAGGAATCAGATGCTCATATTGCTTTCATTTTCTACTTGATGTCAATTTGCTTCATTCAGAGTGAAGAGCCAAAAACATACTCACAGACCACCTTGGCTACATTCTGAACTTGCATTTGACCTCAAAAATAAGGCAGAAGTCCACAGAAAATTAGTAAATTGGCTAATCTACTGAGAAGAAGCAAAAAAAACCCAAGACATGAACAGAGACAAAATTAGAAGGACCAAGATGCAACCTGAGCTATAACAAACTAAAAGTTGGCATGCAGTTATTGTGCATGCACTGTTAATACAAGGGAGATGTAGAGCAATTTGGTCTACTCTTCAAGAGGAAGAAAAATTTACAGTGTTGAGAAAGTTGAGTCTTTGATGCTATTTTTATTTGTCTTCCTCAAAAGGTTTAACCTGGGGACAGTAAATAGAATTAGCACAGATGTACAAGAATCCAGAACCTAGCACAAATATAAAGTTAGAGGATGCTCAGATAAATCAGATTACAAAGAACTTATCTGGACTTGGTAAAAGTAGTGTTTGGGTACTTTCAGAACTAGCTGAAGCAGTTTAAATAAGTAGCTATTCTCTTTCTCCTCCTTTGTGGATAGCAATGAAGTTTCCTTAATACTGGAAAATTCCACACATAATGATGCTCTATATAGCTAGACATGACTACAATTAACATTTTGACAAATTAGAAGAAATGGTCAAGAAAACATAGGATAACTTTCAACACAGACATATACAGACCTACAATTAGGAATAATCAAATGGACAGAGAGAGAAGGAGGAATGCCTACTTCAGGAGCAGGAAGAAGGTCTGGAGGCTAAGTTGAGTATTAATCACCAGTGTCATGCTGTGTGAGAGGAAGCAAGTGCTGTCTATAAACAAGATTGTTTCTGTAAGATGTTGGTGTGATTTTTCTGTTCCACTTGGCACTGGGAAGGCTTCAGTTGGAAAACTGTCCCTAGTTTTGTATATCACATTTCAGAAAGAGTGTGGATCAGTTGGAGGTGGATATAAAGTAGCAAGAAATATCAGAGGTCTGAAAAATGTAAGGAGCAGTTACAGGAATTAATGTGTAGATTGTAGGTGGTGTTTTGGTTTTTCTTTGTTTTATTTTGTTTTAAATACCTCTGATTCTTGAACCCTCTTATCATTTAAGGCAGTTGTGTAACTCATGACTACTGTTAGAGATCTTTCAGCAGAATTTGAACCATCTGGATCTTGCCTGTGTCAGTTTTCATTTATAAACATTTTCAGGATTATTTTTTTTATTATATTTTTTTTTTGAGAGAGAGAAAGTGCAGGAGTGAGAGCTTTGAGGACTTTGTGACTTGCCGTGCAATTTAGAGTTTGGCTGGGGAAAGCTACAGAGCCTGGGAAATAAATATTGTTGTTCTGTTTTGCCTGGAGTTGAATGATGGTTTTGAAAGTTACAGCTGCCAGGCTGATTTTTGCTACAGTAATTGACACAGTGAATTACTGGAGGAGACTCTTCCATCCAGCCACATCCTAGCCCTGCTTCCTATGCATGAGCCTAGCATTTGTCTGTCTACTAGTTCAGTTGCTTGTAGGGTGCTTGCTGGGGAGAAGCATAGAGGGATGAAGCATGCATGTAGTTCTGAAAGCCCTGTGTTGGAGAACTTGTTCTAGCTGACTGTCTTTGTTTTTTAACAGAGAAAAGGAGCAACTGAATGCACTACTCCAGGTGGCTCAGGTAGGTTTAACAGTTACTCTTTCCATATGTCTTCTCATGGGTATCTCTGAAGGGTCCTTCACTGCCTACACTTTGCCTGGAGCAAATACTTTTATCATGGCAATAATATTTTAAAAATGGACTTTGTTCACTCAAAACCTGCAGATGTTTGGGTTTGGCAGAGGTGCATTGAGCTAACAAGGCTCATGTACCAGCTTGCATAGTTCTTATTTGAAAATGTTGGTGTTGAGCATGCAGCATCCTTTTTTGTCTCTGCTGCTTGAGCTTGTTAGGTGACCTTGTGATGTGCTACACTGTGACACGGTCTGTTCTGCTGGATTGTTGCCTGGAACAGCCAAAATAAAGAGTGCAGTCTGCTAGCATGGCTAAAATAAACCCCTTGTAACTGATCTGACTGTTCATATATCAAAGAGCACACTACCTCACCCTGAAGTGTGTGAGAAAAGCTCTGTACCTTCTTACTTCTTTTCCCAAACTACTTTTTCCTCAGTTTCAGTACAGCTCTGTTAAGGAGACGTGACAGATCAAAGTATAGAAAAGCATTTGTGGACAACTAAGACTCAGGTAGAGAACAAGCAACAGGAGACCTGTAAAGAAAACAAGGGATTGGCCTAAATGGGCCAATGCATTGTCATACTCCTGTCAGGAAATGTGAAAACATTTTAGAGTTTATGTTCTCTTTTTCTTGTGTGTGTATGTGTTCAGCATCCTCCATGGAGAGGAGGATGGCTTTCCCTTAAGCTAAACATCAGTGAAAGTTGCCAGTATCATCCATCTTCTAATTATTGTGTACTTGCTAGAAATTTCCTGTTCCTTCAGTGTGGAGAATAGAGGAAGACAGTCTTCAGCAGCCAGCTATCATTCATCCAGTGATGCTAAAGAATGCCAAGAAGTTCTGGGTGCAGTTTTGGTGATGTGGGGTTGGGGTTTAGTATTTACACCATGGATGACTGCAGGATGCTTAGAGTCATCTTTTTGCAGTTGGGGAGTACAAGGCAAGCACAGGAGACAGGAAGAATGAAAAGTCCAGGCAAGAAACACATACAGGTTTGAAGAAACTGGTTTAACACTGTTACAAATTCTTTAAGGTGGAAGCAATAAAGACTGAGGAAGTAGATATTCCCCTGCAAGAAGAGGAGAGACGTCAGATGGAAGAGATCTTAAGACTGGAGAAGGAGATTGAGAAACTGCAGCAACAGAAAGAGGATCACATGTCTATCATCTGTGAAGACACCAGGAATGAAATCAATCGACAGCGAGAAGAGGAGATACATCGGCTGGAAAAGGAGGCATCTAGAGTTGCTCAGGAGTTCTTGGAGCTTCTGGATTTTGGCAATCTGGATGAAAGCGTGCAGAACTTGGAGCGTTCACTGTCTAGCGAGGGAACACTCAACATTGACTGCAGCCTGGTGGCACCACTGGCTGAAGAAGAAGTGGATGAGGGTTTTCATGCTGATGATGAAGGACGGTCAGCTTCCAGTTTCATGGTCTTGAATCAGCACAGCACAAAAAGTGGTGATAAGTACTCAGAGGAAGTTGCAGACGCAAGGCTTTCACTCCTCCAAACAGAAGTGGGACAAGTTGTCCCTTCTCCAGGACAACCTGGGGAAAGAAGCACTATCCCCAAGGAGCAGAGAGCCTTATCTGACCCAGCAGAAAGCATTTACAGCGCTGTCTCTGATAAGCAGAGGAGCAACAGTGGAGAAGTGGGAGAGCCAATTTACACTTCGCCCACAGATGTGGAGTCAGACTACGACCATGAGGAATTTGATGGCTGTGGAGATGCAGCTGAGCCTCTGAATGGTGAGGAAGGTCTGAGACATTCCCATGGTACCAGCCTGGACTCCAACCGTGGCAGCCTGGACTCGGTAAGAATCCCTCCCTTCAGATTTCTGGACATTAGTGTGGCTTTGCTGATATTTATAACATCCTTGACTTCTTACTGTATGTGTGCTTACTCTGTGTGTTGTTATATAGCTTTCTCTTGCATCAATAAGGAGCTTGAAAAAAAAGGGGAAGAGTCATAGATAGGCTGAAGGCTGGAGGGCTTGTGACTGTCCAGTATCTGTTGGTACACAAGCTAGCACATATGTGGGTAGGCTATTTTAGATTGCTGCCATCACCATGTATTAACACCCTTTAGGAAGACAGAAAGCAGGCAACTAGTACCTTGTAGATATGTGTTCTACCTTAGAGAGAGATCACAGAAGTGGTCTGAGCTTCCAGGGGACAATCATAAGAGGAAATGGGAAAGGCTGGAGTTTAATTGATTTCCATCACTAAAACTTCTCTTATTCTAGTCCTGTTACTGTTCAGAGTCAAGGGTTTATTTTCAGCCACTCTGTGCAAGTTAAGCTGTTCTAAGGCTAGAAGAAATCACAGTGCTGACCCAGGCTGGGTCCTGGTGCACACAGTCAAGACCACTGAACCTTTTCCTTCCTGCCACAGGGACAATGATGGGGTAGTAGAGCTGGGCTATTAGCCTTGCACTTGAAGCATCTCAGCTTAGATCCCACACTAGGCTCTGGACTTCTGAGTACCCTTAGGCTAGTTGCTTAATAATGCAACAAGAAATCCCCTCACAGAAAAGGATATCAGATAAGCCCACTTAAGATTGAGTTCAGATGTAAAGCCAGTGACAGCCATAAAAATACCTCAGGTAAATGGTGTTCCTGAGAATAGAGACTTGAACTACAAAGTATCTTTTAGAAAATGCTTGATTATTTTGTTTTAAGGAATCCAGTTTACTTCCTTTGCTGTTCTTTTCCAATGGCAGACTGTCAGCTGCTTTATGAAACTTAATGACAAGAGGGAGAAGGAAGGAGTAGAACAGCAGTGAGATGACGGGAGTGCAAAGGGCTCACAGAGAGAGAGCAGAAGGGAAAAATGAGAAGAAGCAACATGCATCTAAGGAAGGAAAAGGTTGTAGGAGCTACCTTCATTAGTATTAAATCAATAAATCTGATCAAAGGAAGTTACATCTAAGGTAAAGGAAATGATAGGATCATTTGGGATTTTGTGTGTGAAATACTTCCATTGGGCTAAGGGCCATTATCTAGTTGGAGAACAGGTATGAGTAAGTACAGTACTATTACTCAGTAATCTGGATCTTTGGTTTTAGGGTTCACTTGTCCTTGAAAGTGCTTTATTTCCTCATCAATCCAAAGCAAGGCATTACCTTGCTGGGGTTAGATCAGTTCTCTATCTTGTCCAGCATCCTGGCCTATCTGCAAGAAAAATCAGTAAATGTCTCCAAAATGAAAAATTCCCTCTTAATCCCATTAAATTAGATTTTTGGACTATGAGCTCTGCCCTGAAACAGGAAGGTTTGTTACTGCAGGTAAATGGAGCTTTCTAGCCATGTTCACTGCCAAATGTCACTCTCCTTTTTGGTATGAGAATTCCATGCTCTGGAGACTCTTTGCTTTAGGCATTAATGGGTAAGCTGTCAAGCCTCTAGTTTTACTCTATTGCTTTTTTTGTAAGGGAGTATGTGGAGTTTTGCACCTTCTGATCATCTGACTTCTCTAGCTTTGTTGATTTGCTCCAGTCCTCCTGCAACCAGGAGAACCTAAGTAGCCTGTATTTCTTCTTTTCCTTTTAGTTTCTGGACAGTGAAGAAGAAGTGGATGTTTACATTGATACAGATGAAGAGTTTTGCAATGGACGAGTCACTATCTTCAATGGCTCAGGACCACCCTATTTTCACAGCTATCTCTACATGAAAGGTGAGTGCCTTTAGCCAAAACCATGCAGGGATGGAATCCAGGAAACCTGCTTTCCTCTTCTGTTGCTCCAGAATTAAAATCTTACTTGGCTCATAGTTCTCTGTTTACATTCTCTTTTTTTTGTTTTTTTCTTTTATTTAAAACAAGCACATGAAGAGCTGGGAAGTGGATGTCAGGGAATTAGACAGGATATCTTTGCAACTGAGACTTAGTTGTGCCCACCTGGTATGGGCTTAAATCATAGAATCCTAGAATGGTTTGGGTTGGAAGGGAGCTCTGGAGCTCATCTAGTCCAACCCCCCTGCAGTGGGCAGGGACATCCCCAACTAGAGCAGCTTGCCCAGAGCCCTGGCAAGCCTCACCTGCAATGCCTCCAGGGATGGGAACTCAACCACCTCCCTGGGCAACCTGGGCCAGTGTTCCACCACCCTCGTGGGGAGGAACTTTTTCCTAATATCCAGTCTAAATCTGCTTATCTCTAACTTAAAACCATTGTCCCTTGTCCTTTCACTGCAGGCCTTTGCAAACAGGCCCTCTGCAGCCTTCTTGGAAGTTCCCTTTAGGTACTGGAAGGTCACTAGTAGGTTCCCCCCAAAGCCTTCTCCAGGCTGAACAATCATGACTCATTCTGAGCTACAAACTGAAGACAGTACAAAAATATTTCTGCATTTTGTATTTGTTTCACTAGCTTGGTCTCTTTTTTTTCCTCTGCCCAGACTTAGACACAACCCTTTCTCTCCCCTTCAGCTCCTTTGTTTCATGTAGGAACGGAAATGGGAACGAAGTGCCCATTAAAGCAGGATCAGAATGGAAGCATGGCCTGTGTTGCATGTCTGATGAAATCTTGCTCCCTCACTTTGCAGGAGGTCTCATGAACCCATGGAGACGGCGCTGGTGTGTGCTGAAGAATGAAGCCTTCATGTGGTTCCGCACCAAGCAAGAGGCACTGAAGTCAGGCTGGCTCTATAAAAAAGGTGGAGGCATGTCAACGCTTTCACGCCGCAACTGGAAACGCCGTTGGTTTGTGCTTCGGGAATCCAAGCTCATGTATTTTGAGAATGATAGTGAGGAAAAGCTGAAGGGGACAATTGATATCAGAAGGGCAAAGTGAGTATTTACTCTGTTGATCAATAGTGATGTGTTATAGAATCCTAGAATGGTTTGGGTTGNCCAGTACTGCTAATTTGTCAGTCTATGTATTTCCCATATGACTAGGAGAATCAGAAACAAAAAAGAAGGAAAAGACAATTCAAACTTCTAGTTTTGCTCTGGAGGGAATCTGGAATTAATTGATAGTTCTTTTTCCAGTCTTGCTTTTCATAATCCAGCAGAAGCTCTCCAAGCCGTGAATGGAGCCAGACCAGGAGGGGCTAATTAAGTACATATTCCCTGAATCCTCCCCTACCCTGACTCCATCTGGCTTCTCCAGGCTTTTCACAAAGGTGGTATGAAGCTCACAGCAGGATTTGAATTTGGCAACGTGTACTATACCTTTTCCTTAGTCCTGAATGTTCTTTTTGCTGCCGTGGCTAATTCCTCAGCTCCTGCTGTAAGAAAGGAGAGACTTAAGGTTATGTGGACCTGCAAAGTGCCAAAAAGGGTGGCACACCCAGCTTTGTAATTAGCCCTCCGTATCAGCCTCCCTGTTATGTCTTCTTCCATTTACTCTGCTGGTGTCTTGAAGAAAATCTATTCAATGCCTTAAGCTTTGCTTTTGTAGTAGGTTAAATGCACAGATCATTTTAAGAGGACTTTTAACATGTATTGGAGGAATTTTGTCTTTTGGTTGGAGTGAGAAACCATCTGAACCAGTGATTTCCCTTCTGTATGGTGAATGGTATGATGTGAAAAAAATTGGCCATATGGAATTGATGCCTGTGAAAAGTTCTGAGTTTTGTCTCGTGGTTTGCTGTGTTACAGGGAGATTGTGGACATTCATGAAAAGGAGAATGCCTTGGACATTGTGACAGAAGACAGAGTTTATCACATTGTTGCAGAGTCACCAGAAGATGCCAGGTATGTAGGAGGGAGTTTTATTAGATTTGTTCATTCAGTGCTGGTCTGACCCAGTTACTCATAGGGAGAGAGCCTGGGAAACACAATCACTTCCCTTTTCCTGGAGAGAAGAGGAAATTTGTTCCAGAATGTCATTTTCGCTTACTGGGACACACCACACCTACTTTGGGGACTCCCTGTTGCAGCTGCTGAGGTGGTGGTTCAGCCTATCAGTCAGTCACAGGACTTCCACCTTCTTATATGGCTGTGAGCATGCTGAATTCAGGGGTTACTTCAGGAGACATACAAAACCTGGAGCATCTAATAGCTGATTTATTTGTTAAATAGAATCCTGAATCAAACAAAAAGTCTATTCATGTTGTCTGTAAATGATTGCAAGAACAGCTGGGTTTTATCCAGGAGACAGAGAAAAGGCTGCAGCTTATCAGAGTCTGTAGTGTCATCTGATAAAATCTTCCCAGTGCAAAGCAGACAAATGACTCATGTCCTTCCTTCTTGGCATCCTGGCCAGGCAGTGGGAATCAGTTATTTAAGGGCAGATTGGAAAACCTGTTCTGGCTATGCAAAGACGAGTGAAGAGGTTGCTGTTGCTAGCTGCTCATGTCTTCCCATTTTTCCCACTCTTATCAAAGCTTCTGCTTCCTCAGCCCAGCCAGTGAAACTTTTTCTGCTCTACTTGGATGTGATTCTGTGAAGTTATGTAGGCTCTGTTACTGTGTCGTTTGATTGTAGGGAGAGGAAGGGGAATGGTGTCTGGACACAAATTACCAGAAATAGACTGAGGAACAGCCACGTGAAGAAGAAACAGGCAAATTCAAGGGACAGTAAAGAAACAGTAACTTCTTAACTCAGAATTTACCCAACAGGAATAGGCATGCCCTGAGACAACATTGCACAATTAAAGAAACCAAATGTGGCTTCTGTTAATGCCATATCAGTCTCTGTTCAGATGGAGAAGAAACAGTCAATAATTGCACTGTCTAAGGGTAGATTAGCAGATGCCATAGATGGAGGATCCAGTTTGAGAATCCCCCAATCTCACTGGAAGCTGCAGATAAGAATCTACTTGTTATGTGACAGAGATTGTCCTCCAGATATGTCTGTAATGAGAAGCCCTTTCACAGACAAATAACTCCAAATTAATTTCTGAGAAAAAACATGATGAATTGACAGCCATATGACTTTCAAGTTGGAGCAGATCAGACAGAGATTAGTTAAGAAGGCTCCAAGGAGTCTCTAGGACTCTAGTGCAGGAAGCTTCCTGACTGACCCTGTCTTTGGAACTACTGAATGCTCCTCTCAGTCTGCTGGCACATGCTCCCTGATGAGGCTATTGCATGCTACAGTTCCCTGAACAGCAAGTAGAAAACTGGATTTTGCAGGAGCAGCTGTCAGTGAGTTAGAGAACATACACAGAATTTTCATGGATAAATCAAGAGGAAAGGAGACATTAGGATCTGGTATGATCAGACCAAGAGATATTTCATAGCATAGGTCTTAGGAAATTGTGAATGAAGAGATTTTCCCACTGGCAGCTTTCTAGATTCCTTGCCTATATTCTAGAGCTAGTTTCACTATCCAAATCTTAACTCGGAGTCTGTTTTGATTGCCAGTGGTTGGTTTAATGTCCTGAGCCGAGTCCACAGTGCTACAGCACAGCAGCTGAGGGAAATGCAAGATGAACAGGCCAATCCAAAGAATGCTGTGGTGAGTTACTGTGCAACCAGTCTGTGGGCATGGTTAGAGCCCTCTGGTTAACTGTTTTGTGCATGATTTTTCAGTGCATGCAGTGCTGCAGTTCATCAGTAGTATAAGAAATTTGGATAATTCCTGTGAAAAACCAGCCAAGCTGGTGGAAAAGGGCTAGCAGCAGGGAACATGATGGTTGTGGTGGGTGGCTCAGCTGGATCACCAACAGCTGTCTTTGCTCTGAGGGGAAGAGGGGGGACTGCCTCACGCTGATAAAATGTCTTCAGATGGAATGATGGGACTGATCAGGGCCACAGTTATTCCAGAAAGAAGATAAATGGTTGTGAAGAACAATGTATTTATGTATTTCACCTGTACTGAGATACTAGTAAAGGTTATTTCAGACCTTCATAATGCTCTCCAGAAATTGTTAGCTCTTTTTCCTCCAGTCCTTTGGAGCCTTTTCCCATATTCTCAAGCTGCTACAGAGCAAAGATCACAGAATCACAGAATGTTAGGGGTTGGAAGGGACTTCTGGAGATCATCTATTCCAGAGCAAGATGACTCACTTGTGCCTTTCTCATATGTTCATTTCTACTCAAGCAATTGGAATTTTAAAGAATGTTTTTGGTTCCAATCCTATTCATGAAGGAGAATGCCTGTAATTTAAGATGCAAGCAATTGCTGTTTTCTGTGTCTTTCTCACTGTACAGGGCACCCTGGATGTTGGCCTTATTGACTCTGTCTGTGCCTCAGACAGTCCTGATAGGTAGGTACAGTGACCTGACCATCTCTTAGATCAGAAACTCTCTAACATATTTTTGTGGGTAGGTTCAGGTTTTCTCTGGGGTTTGCATTTGTTTAAAGTCCCAAGAATTTGTCTCCAAACAAATAAACATAACTGAAGTCTTCAGCTTGTTTCAAGCTGTGTCACAGCACAGACATGAAGCTCACACAGGTATTTTCTTTGAGTGAAAGTTTCTCCTTTCCCTCATAGTAGTTGAGAAAATATAATCTCAATGTCAAGAAATTATATTCTTACCTCTTGTTAATACTGAACAAAAATGTCCAGCAAAAGCAACACTTCCAGTTTCTCAACAGAGTAATTTTGAGTTAATCTTGTAAAAAAATCAAAAGCTTTGTGGAAGAATAATGGATAAATTTGAAAATCTGGGCTCTTCTTGAAATCTTTGCAGGGCAAAAGAGCACAGACCTTTAGTTCACAGATTGGTTAGTTTCAGAGAAGAGATTACAGGACATTTCCTATCCCTTTATATTAACATTTAATTATTTCCCACAGTGTTAACAGGTTCAACTAGGGCAAAGATTCTTGTTACAGTGCTGAAGTAAAATGTTAGCTATTAAGTTATTTACCTCTGTGGTCTGTTTTTTTTTCCTCACACAGGTTACCAGGACTTTGGGGTTACTAGTTTAGAAAATGCATCTCTTGGTAGAGAACTGAGATTTCATTGATCAAAATATTTTAGCCAATTCTCAGTCTGGGCTTCTCCTGAGCTGTGTACCACTGAAAACCTAGGCAGAGATAGTAAGGGCAACAGTCAGCATTTGTTGTTGCATCTGCTGAGGTACACTCTTCTGTAGTATCAGTGTTTGAATCAACATTAAATTCTGAGTAGAATACTTATATTTCAGCCAGATTTTTTGTGCAGCTTTTTATTTTCCATGTGTTTATGGAATGGCCACCAGACAATTGCTTGATTTGCACCTCTTACCTTTTGCTTCACACTTGCATTGTACTTTTCAGTTTCTCTGTATTCTCCTAAAAATCCATGTTTGCTTTCAAAGCTTTCTGAGTGTATGCTCTTGGAACTGGTCTCATTTTCCTTTAAAACATCAATTCTGTGAATCCTCTTTTGGTAGGACACATTTGGCTGTTTCAAGAGAAGGACCAAGTCACCTAGGAACAATGTAACAGTTTTTCTTCTCTCTTGTCAGGATGGGCTCATCCTTTTTAAAACCAATCTCAAATCTATTTTAACTGAGCCTGCTGGGACCTGTGTTTGCTACTGCAACACTGGTTTGAATAAATATGAGGCAAATGTCTAGCTCAGCCACTCAGTGCTACCAGCACTAGCTCAGTCCAATCACAGCGCAGAACAAAATCCTTTCCTTATGAACCCAGGCCATTTTACAGCTTGTCATTAGGTAACTAATGTTTTGAAGTATTTGAAAATAGCTTTTGAAAGATGTTTAATTCCATTTATCTGCTCTCTGCATCCATGAGTTTGCAGACCAACTGCACAGGAGGTGCTCTGCAGTGTTTCTATGCTTCTTTGTAGTTTGTATTCAGAGAGTCTGCATTGCTTCTGGGAAGGTGGAGGATGTGGCTTTGGGTGTGCTGTGAGATCTGTGTATGATGATGACCATTTGGAATGCTCTTATTTTCTGGCAGACCAAATTCTTTTGTGATCATCACAGCCAATCGAGTGATTCACTGCAACAGTGACACCCCTGAGGAGATGCATCACTGGATCTCCCTGCTGCAGAAACCAAAAGGAGAATCTAAGGTTGATGGCCAGGAATTCCTTGTGAGAGGTAAAAGGAAATGCATGCAATTATAACAGGTGAAACTCATATTCCATTTATGATCTGAAGGGGATAGTTGATGGCATGTAATCCAGTCTTGGGTTTAGCTGCTCCCCATAAAGCCATCATTCTCTGCCCCTCTCTACCTTCCTGCTTGGTGATTGCTACATCTTGTGTTGTGCTGGCACTGGCTTTTATCTAATTCTCTGTCAAGTGGATTCTGAAAGCTAAAGCTGGAAAAAAATAGTACTACTTGTTATGTTTAGTTTTGTGCTGTTAGTTTGTAGCCTATTTCAGTATGTCCAGCAAATGCCAACAGGAGGGAGCATGGTTGCTGTTTAAGGGCAGCTGGCCTAGACTGATTATAACATGACACTGCAGCTTTTGTTTTCAGAAAGCTCTGTTCCTTCTGACACCTGTCATGTAGAGGGGGAGGGAGAGAGATCTTTGTGGACTTGCTGCTGTCCTCAGCTGCATAAACTAACATCATTGTGCTAGACATAGTTGAGGTGAGACTGATTCTCAGAGGCTGAGCAGGTGATTTACATGACATCTCTAGTTAGAGCTTAGCTGGAGATGGAGGAGCTGATGCATGAGTACTGATCACACACATTAACAAAATATTTTCTCATTTGTCTCAGCTATTTTAAAATTTCCTTAGTACTTTCAGCACATCACATGGTCTTAAATGTGTGTTAAAGATCTATGTTGTCTTTCATTGTCTTACATGTATTGTCAGTCAGTTCCATTTCCCATAGTGTAAGACACTCTTCATCCAGTCAGTTGAAAGCAAGTACAGCAGCAAGTTGCCTTACATCTTCCAGAAAGCACCTATGATGCAATATAGGTCTGAGAGTAGTCATGGCAAGGCAGAAGCACAGGAAGAAAAGGCTCACCAAAAAGTGGTGTAAGCCTTCCATCCTAGTCTTAAACATTTCAAGGAGATTGAATGATATAAAGCAGATTTTAAGGTACTCAAATAGTTATCTAATATTCAAAATGCTTAACTGCAAGGCAACAGATCCTTTTATCTCATATTATTCCTTAAAGAAAAAAGGGAATACTCCTTTGCAAAGTCAGTGTATGGTCTGCACTTCACAGTAAGGTGTCTGTATGCTGGTGGTACAGCCATCAAAGCATGTATTTGGGAAGGTCTGGCTCTTTAGCTTTTCTTTATATGGAACTGCTAGGCTCAGTCTCACATTCTTTGAACTTTTTGCCTTGTGGGTGGACATTGCTTTTTACTACTCTGAATAGAGAATTGTCTTTTGGACAGCTTTAGCAATGCAGACTGTCATTTTTTCTTCTATAGTATTGAGGTTGGTTTTTTTTCTGTTGTGAGAAATCTAAAATGAGGAAGAAATCATTTTTCCTGACCATGGGAGAAAGTGATGTATGTAATGCTTACAGCTCTTTCTGCTAGAACACATGTGGCACCAAACCTCATCTGTCAAGGTTTGGATAGGCATTTGGGATCTCTTTGGAAGAAAAAAAACTTGGATAAATTGTTTGTGACTTGTGAGGGAGAGGATGCCTTTGTAGTGACAGCAAACTAAACCACAAATAACTGATAAAAAAAAATATATATATATATAGTGCTGAAGGATGGAAGAGCTCTCTGGAAAATGTTGGGCTAATTTCTTAGAGGGACTGTGCAGTATCCTGCCCTAGCCAGGAAAGCAGAACTGGTAGGGCCCAGCATGAGCCTTTTGCAGAGAGATGGAGTTAGAGAGCCACCAGGCAAGAGACAAGCTTGCTGTGGCATTGAAAGCATTGACATGTTTGTGTTCCTGTGCTAGGCTGGCTTCATAAAGAGGTTCAAAGCAGCAACAAGATGTCATCTCTGAAGATGAAGAAGCGCTGGTTTGTGCTCACAAACACTGCCCTGGATTACTACAAGTCATCGGAGCGCACAGCTGCCAAGCTTGGCACACTAGTGCTCAACAGCCTCTGCTCTGTAGTGCAGCCTGATGAGAGGGTCTTCAAAGACACAGGTAAGAGGAGGAAATCAGGGATGAGCAGACTTTCAATGTGTGGAGTTACCTGGAGGGTAATGATACATCATCTTGAGAAAGTAGTCTTGATCCTATCTGAGGCTGTGTCTGGCTGCGAACCTCTTTCTCCACAGAAACTGTAAGAGACTCGCAAAGAGACAGAGAGTAGTGTGGAAGTGATAAGTTCCTCACACCTGACAGATATGCATAGTGCTCATGGTTTTTCACTGAGTAGTTTCACTGTTCATCTAAGTGTTTCCCAAACAGGGAAAGGGATTTGAGGTCTTAGATTTAACACTGTAATTATCAGTACATCTCTATAATTAACTGACACTTTGTAGCATGACCTGCATTGGTCTCTGGAGTCAGAGTTATTCCCTTAAATAACAGCAATAGCATAGACTGTAAGTCTTTTTTATAGCATCACTCAACTTGTTAGAAACAAAAGATGACAAGGGCCTATGTTTGCTTTCTGTGCAGTGTGACACAGTTCTGGGAAGGCAGGATCTGTCATAATCCCTCCATTGGTTGCCTCACAAGTCTGGGAGGGAACTCAGGTTATGAGGCAAACAGTGAAATCCCGCTGACAAAGAAAGTGAACCTTAGACCAACACTTAAAATACAGGACATTAGAGTAGTGGAATTACTTGGGATATTTTTCAAAAGGACAGGGAAGCATTTAGTAAAGTGAGATGAGAGGAAATTCATTCTACTCACTTGCAGGAAATCATTCATGTTTTTGATCTCAACAGATGTCTAGGGCTGCCTTTAGCAGAGTGAATTGTCATCACCCTGGCATGTTCTCTCAGTTTTATGTCAAACACACTATTTTTAAAAGTTAAGAGAACTGACTTGGCAGTCTGGGTGCTGTGGTCATTTTCTGAGTGATTAATAGCATAGTGCAGCCCAAATGCTGTCTGAAAGTGAGCTGCTTTGTTGCCAGGAAAATAGTCATGTTACACTGCAAGATACTTCTATCTTGGAAAGCTGTCTTTGTACCAAAAGCTGGATTGGGACCTTCCTGCTGATAAATATGTTCTGGGAAGGGGGGAACATTAATATCTACCTAGTCAATTTTAATGAGACATACCATATGTTGCTATCTAAACAGCATGGGTTTTCCTCAGCCATATGCTACAGACAAAAAGAGAAGCATAGAAAAATAGAATCATTTAGATTGGAAGAGACCTTTAATATCATCGATTCCAACCATTAAGCCAGCACTGCCAAGTACATTGCCAAACCATGCCCCTAAGAATGACATCTCTTTTAAATACCTCCAAGGATGGTGAGCCCACTGCTTCCCTGGGCAGCCTGTTCCAGGGCTTGACAACCCTTTCAGTGAAGAAATTTTTCCTAATGTCCAACCTGAACCCTCCCGGTGAACTCTTTGAACTCAGCCATCTAGCTAGATTTTTACCCAGCAAGTAGCATGCCTGTCCAAGCCATGAGCAGTCAGTTTCTCCAGGAGAATGCTGTGGGAAATGTAAGTAAACAACATCCACAACCTTTTCCTCATCTACCACGTGGGTCACTTTGTCATAGAAAGAGATCAGGTAAGTCAAGAAGGACCTCCCTTTCATAAACCCATGCTGATGGGGCCTGATCTCCTAGTTCTCCTATACACATCACATGGTGGTGTAAAGAAAATGTCTAAGTAATTAATTAAATTAATTAATAATTTAGAAATAATTTATAAATACTATAATAGAATATATTAATATATTATTATTTGTATTATTTATATATTATATATAGTATAATAAATAAAGAATTCAATTCATTTAGTAACAATTAATTAATTTAATAATTAATTAATCAGTCCCAGGAGGCAGAATGAGGTTCCCTATTAACTTCATGTGAATAAAGGGAGAATTCACAGGGGCATTCCCCTAGTGAGGTCTCTCGAGTTGCCAGAGGGTGCTGCCACCTTTTATCCTACCTGCTGACCACAGATGGTCCTTCTCCCTTCCCTTATCAGCTGAAGGTACAGGAGGTACAAACTCCCTGATTTTGCCTTAACATAAATGATTTAACTTTTCACACACACCTAAGAAGTTACATAAGCCTATTTTGTACCTAACTTCTAAAAGAAGATGAAAGACCAAGCTGTTTCAACTAGTTTACATAATGATGTCTTGGCCCATTTCCCCTACAGACAGGTTCATTGCTTTGATGTTCTCATTATTTTTGCTAGGACACAGATATTTATTCCTCTTAGTGGCATTTAGGGGTGATCTGCTCTATAACCTTGTCCAGCACTGAGGTCAGACTGACAGGCTTGTGGTTCCCTGAATCTCCCTTCTGGTAGATTTGCTAACCTCCAGTCAACTATGTAACAGGGAAGCAAGTTTCTCTTTCCAGCTTCTTTGTTTCTGTGCAGGTTATTGGAACATCATTGTCCATGGGAGAAAGCATTCCTACAGACTGTACACGAAGCTGCTGAATGAAGCTATGCGCTGGGCCTCTGCCATTCAAGGTGTCATTGACAGCAAAGTTCCCATAGAAACACCTACACAGCAACTCATTCGTGACATCAGGGTAGGTGGCAGAACTGGGAGCAGCCCAAGATCATCCCTGAGCTTGCCTAGTCATTGCTGAGAACGTCTTAGGTTGCTGTCTTAGGAGTAAAGAAGGGGGGAGAAAAGAAACCAACACACCGGAAACTTTAAATGACTGTGCAACTAAATAATCAAATCTTATATGAATTTTTATTTTTAATTAGCATGTTAGTAACTGATCTGCATAAGTGTAGGCTACAACTGTGTGCAATTATAAATTGCATGCTGGATTACATATTATAACGTATTATAATATGTATTATGTATTGTTATGTATTATAAGACACAGCAAAGTGTATTTCAGAAGAGATATGTATGGAATGTGATGAGCTCTAAACTATATGCAGTTACATAGCAACTGTTCAGGAAGAAGGAGCTGGGAATGATTGTGGAGAGTCTTGGAAAATTTGAGCTCAGAGTTCAAGGACAAACGGAACGTTAAGTATTGTTAGGGAAGGGATGTAGGACAAATGTGGAAGAATGTGCTGGCAGTGTGTGTATGGTAGTCACAGGTTCAGGTTTTGAACATCATGTGCATTTAGGTTGTCTGTTCTGTAAACATGTGCAGCACAACCAGACAAATTCAGGGAGGACAGGTTCATTAAGACATACTAAAAATGGTGAATCTGTGGTCAGAAAGTCCATTAACCTTTTATTGGTGAAAGCTTGAAGGATATTCCAGGAAGGAATCATACCACACATGCCTGTTACATGCATACATTAGGTATCAGCTGCAAGCCAAATTTGAAGTCCAGATCCTGTGCTTGATGACCCAACATGCTATTGTTATGTTTAATCTTCAGAAATAATGTACAGTTTCATTTTTACATGTGAATTAGGCTTTGGTGCCCTAGTCTCTCTGTGGACCTCCAGAAGCTTAGATTAAAGGTGGTTGAGCTTGAACCTGAACAGGACATCCTGTGAAGGACTATTCCCATTTGAGGTTAATTCTTCTTTTCTTTCTTTTCTTTTTCTTTTGGTCAGGAAAACAGCACAAACTTAGAAGTGGTGGAACAGACATACAGGAGGAACCCAATCTTACGATATACTCAGCACCCCTTGCATTCCCCATTGCTCCCACTGCCATATGGAGATGTTAGTGTCAACTGTAAGTATTTTACCCATGGGACAGAATCTGCCTGAGCACCACAAAAGTTGTTTGTAAGCTTGTTCTCTGCATCTGAGGCAGTGTAGCTCACAGGGTTGAGAGGGGGAAGAGTCCCTTTGTATTGGAATAACAGTCTGCCACATAGGCAGTGATCTAGTTCTGCTTAGGAAAGTGAATACAAATTTACATAGCTTTATGAAAATGTCAGCTCTTATGCTGAGGACAGAAACAAAACAGCTAAGGCAAGGTTGGGAAAGCTTAGAAGAGGAACATTGAAGCCTCTTTGAGGCTGTGTTGATGTATTGTGCGTCTGCATCTTGAATATAGGATGAAGTTTGGCTTTCCACATCTTAACAAAAGATAAAGGAGAAGTAAAAATGTACCTGAAGATGATTAGAGATTAGAAAGCCTTGCCTGCAATTCAGAGACTAAACAGAGCAGGATTCTTCAGCCTCAAAAAGAAGTTTTTAGAGCTAGAGGATTGTCATGGAGAAAGTGAACGGGGAGTAACCTCTCACTGTCTGTCATGATGCAAGGACCAAATTAAGTCGTAGATTCAAAGCACAGGAACAACAAATTCTGAACTACAGAGAAGTTACAGAGCAGGTACTTACACTGTGGAATTTATTGCTACAGGGCTGTGTATTTGTATTGTACAGTTAATGCATGGCCACTGGGGGAGCAATGGCTGTATAGGTAACTCAGAAGGACCTACAGCCCCAGAGGTGTGCAAAGGAGAATGCAAGCCTGTAGCAGTATGGTAGTGTCACATACTTAGGAGCAATTAAAAGCAGACATCTAGGTTCTTAAAAAACTTAACCAGTTTTGGTGTAGGTATTTTGTATCTAAACAATAGGTAAAAGCTGCATCTCTGGTACAGCAATTTGCCAAAATTCTGTGTTGGCTTAGGAGTCAAAGCTAATATGGGCACAACACAGAATTTTGGAAGTATACAAGTCTACAAGCCAGGCATTCAGGCACCTAAACCCTTAGTTGCAGTAGTGACCCTCTGCTTTATAGCTGCTCTCAGGTGAGGAGACAGTTTACACAGAGATGACTTTTGGCTACCCCTTTGGCTGTGTCTGCAGATGAGGTGCCAAAAGACAGCTTTTGGCATCTCATCTGCAGACACTGAAGTGTCTAGTTTCTCTTATAAACATTACAGTATATGAAAAAAATGGATTTGCAGTGGTGACAAGTCAGATGTTGGTGAATACTAATTAAAACTTCATTTGCACATTTTAAAAGGGAAGCGTTAATGACTTTGGAGCATAAATTTAAGTTCAGAAGATGAACTAATGCTCAGGTTGCTGTTCTGTGACAGAGTAGTATGGCTGCTTGTAGTGTTGCTGGGCCATGAGGGAGATGCTCACCTCTTGTTACCTTTGTGATTGTTCCCCAGTGCAACAAGAGAAGGGTTACAGCAGCTTACAGGATGAAGCAGTGAAGATCTTTAACTCCCTTCAGGAAATTGAGACAGTGTCTGACCCCATACCCATTATCCAAGGCATTCTGCAGACCTGCCATGATTTGAAGCCCCTTCGTGATGAAGTGTACTGTCAGCTCATCAAACAAACTAATCACATGCCTCATCCCAACAGTGCTGGGAACCTGCACCACTGGCAGCTAATGTCATGCATGAGCTGCACATTCCTGCCCAGCAGAGGGATCCTGCGCTACCTCAGGTTCCACCTGAGAAGGTATTTGTCCTCTTCACATGCAGCCTCTTCTCTTTCTCTCTGCTTATCTTCCACTGCTTGTTGTAGTTACCTGTCTCACCCTCCTCCTGTGCAAACATCTTCCTGTGGAGTTGCAGTCTCCTATGTGTGTGCACAATTCTTGCTACCACTTGTTCTTTGAACTCCTTCTTTGCCACCTGTCATGCTGAAAGGATGCAGAAAGTAAGGCTACCCAAACAGAATACCATGAGACTGTGCCACAAGTGGAATGTGTACTGTGGAATAGCAGATACCCTGTAAGGGACCTCTCAAAATGTTCAATATTTGTTTGCTTAACTAAGCACATAAGGCTTACAATTTGTATTTTTTTTAATCTACTTTTACCTCCAGCTTTTGTGAACTAAATTATTTACATTTCTTCCCAATTAATCTTCAGCTTTCCAAAGCAGAATGCAACTTCCCAAATGAGTCTGTGTTGGGGCTGAGCTGCTGCCATGTAGCCTCACTCCATTCATTAATGATGAGAAAGAGCAGTAAAATCTGTTTGATTTCTTCCAAGGTAGGAAACAGTGAGGTGAAATTTGTGCCACTACACAAAACAGCTATATTCTGGGGCTGGCTGAGAAATACTTCATGTTTTTATCACTGGAGTTGCAGATAATGTTATACTTAGAACTGCTGACCTCAGAGGGACGAGAACTATGTACAAACATCTACTTTCTATCTTCTTGATTCTGAAAAATACTGTAAGAGAAGCTCAAGCACAGACAGCAAATTAAAAAAACAATTCAGAATAAATTAAAAAAGTTTATTTGATATATTGCTGAGAAATGGAACAGAAGTGACTTTGGAATGAATAGTAAAAGCAGGTTGTATGGTTTAGGAAATAAGCAGGCTCATTCTTCCTGTGGCTGCCCTTGACATCACTGCTGAACTCTTCATGTACCACAGTCCCAAGTTACATGCTAATGTGAATGCTTTCTGGTTTGCTGTGTAATGAGGGTTTTTTTTTTTGTTGCTTTTTACAATTAGGGTAAAAGACCTCTTTCCAGGCTCAGAAATAGACAGGTATGCACAATTCATAAGTGATTCCCTGAAGAGAACAAAGACGAGGGAGTTTGTGCCCTCCCAGGAGGAAATCCAGGCTCTTCTCACCCGTGAAGAAATGACCACAACTGTTTACTGCCATGGTGGAGGCTCCTGTAAAATAACCATCAGTTCCCACACAAGCGCTGGGGAGGTAATGCAGTAGTAGCATTAACCAGGTGGAAGCACAGCTCTGTGTCTGGATACAGGGGCTGTTGAAGGGACTCCTTTTCCCCATTCATCTCCAATTCCCCCCATTTTTTTTTCCTTTTTTTTGTTATTACAATTTTCTGCAAAGTCTGTAGGGAAAGCTCAGCTTATTCTGCAGGTTCAGAGTTAGGCAAGACCTGTGTCCAGGTTGTAGAATATCCCTTAATAATTGTGTTGCAGATTGGTGTTCTGTCCATTGGAAAGTTAATAATTCTGAAGACAAGTGCAGTTTTCTGGACAAGTTGAAATTTCAGTTCATAATGTAATCCTGGAAGAGATATTCTACCAGTTCCTTATTCCTTAGCAGGTCAGAAGCAAGATTCCTGATTGTAGTAGGCACATCTGTGAAAACATGAGTGCTAAACAGAGATAAAAAGAGTGGTAAAGAGTGGTATTGTTACTAGAGGAACTGAGACTATCATCATGACATCTAAACACATTATGTACCTGTATTTTGTGCAGAGTTCAAATTCCTCTATCTCCAGAAGTGTAGTGGAGATTGAAAAGATTCAGAGAAGAGCAGTCAGGATGATCAAATAGAAGTAATGACTTCCTTGCAGAGAATGATCTTGTTGGCTTAGAATTCTTGGATCTGAAACCAAGATAACTAAGGGAGAAATGGGATGGAAATCTGTGAGATAAGTGTGCTGAAGAAGTACTGATTGTCTGTTGGGAAAGTGTGTGGCTTACTCCTGTGATCTGTGCCTGCCTTTGCAGGTGGTTGAGAAGCTGATCCGAGGCTTAGCGATGGAGGACAGCCGCAATATGTTTGCACTCTTTGAACACAATCAGCATGTGGACCGTGCTGTGGAGAGTCGAGTCATCGTGGCTGATATCTTGGCCAAGTTTGAGAGGTAGGAGAATGTTTCATAAAGCTTTTAACTCCTAGTTGGCTGTAACGCTGGATTAGGTGATGGTACAGTCAGGTAGTTTTAGCTGAAGCAGCAGCAGCGATTCACATGTTCTCTTCAGTTTGAACTTCCCTTCAGTAAGGTTCAAGTGATCTTCCTCACTGTTAACACCTGTCTGGGTGATGTAGAAGCATCCTTATCAGGACAAAATTAGTAGTGCCTTTATCAAAGAGTAATGGTCTACCAGAGTAGCTCAGGGCAGGTTTGCTGAAGTCAGATAGTGATCTTGTCAATTTTGATCATCAAAGCTCTATCAGAAGAGGAAGCAAAGATTTGGGCATAGAAATGCAGCTCTAATTTCTTACTGTGCATGGTGATTTATGACCAGACATACATAGAAAGTAAATTGTCAAGGAAGCTGGCAATGACATTATTTTACATCCATTCTAAAGACAAAATTGTTCCAAATGGTGGCAAGGTTAATACTTTTCATCCTCACAAGATTACATGGAAACAGTATCTTGAAAATAGGGAATACTTTTTTCCTGTCCCCAACTTTTGCATTTATCTAGAACCAGTGATCTAATTTTGTGATCAAGTACATCTGATAAGAACTTTAGGTCCTTCTGAATCAGAATTTTGTATGGCTCAGAGGGAAAAGTGGAAATTACCAGAAAAATCTGCTACACTGAGATTATCCTAGTAAATTGGGAAGCTCTGTATACTCTCTGTTTCAGAAATCCAGGGGTACCTTCATATATTGTGAGTTGCACTGTGAACATCCCAGTAACCATGGTGCTTCTGGGTACTGGTTTTATTCCCCTCATTCTCTTTCTTATCTTACAGACTTGCTGGCTCTGAAGAAGAGGAGGAGGAAGGACAGTGGCAGCTGTATTTTAAGCTTTATTGCTTCTTGGATATTGAGAATGTTCCCAAAGATGGAGTGGAGTTTGCCTTCATGTTTGAGCAGGTAAGCATGCTCTGGGAGAATGATTTGGTTTCTAGGGCGGCAGAAGAATAAAAGATCGTGTAGAAAACTGGCTTATCTTTACATTAGAAGTGGGAATGGTGGTTGGAACAGAAGAATTCAGTGTGTGTTGGATTTCTGTCTGGAAGCAGTCGAGCAGATAGGCTGCAAAGTTCTCTAGGAAATAGGAGTCAGAACAAACCCAAGAAAAATTAACAGGGCTTCAAAAAACTGGAAGACTAATGGTAATGAAATGCTTCTAAAATGTATCTTTAATTTTAAAAGATAAGAGAAATGAAGATAATGTTTCAAGACGAATCCTTAGAAGTAGAATATACTTGCAGAATATACATTAGATATTATAATGCCTGCTCCTGACCTCCTGAATATGTCTTTCCTGTTGGAAGTGTCTTTTCCTGCTGGGAAGGGCTGATGCCATAGGAATCTATACATGGATCCAGCTGTGAATAAAGTGTACTTCTGCTTTCTAATGAGACTGGGGGACTTTTTGTTTGCTTGCAGGCTCATGAAAGTCTCATAGCTGGTCATTTTCCTGCACCAGAGGACACTCTGCAGCGCCTGGCAGCTCTACGGCTGCAGTATCTGCATGGAGATTACTCTAAAATAACTTGGTCCCTTGATGGAATCTACCCAGTTAACAGACTAAGATCCAAAATCCTGCACTCAACAAAGAGCAGTGGAAGTACCAGTCACACTCTGGAGAGGAGACGGACCAGCTTCCTTGAAGGGACATTGAAACGGAGCTTCAAGACAGGCTCTGTAAAGAAGCAGAAGGTAGAAGAGGAGCAGATGATGGAGATGTGGGTAAAGGAAGAGCTTTCAGCTGCCCGGGCAAGCATAGCACAGAAGTGGACCAAGCTGCAGGGACTCTCTCAGCATCAGGCCATGGTGAAATACATGGCCATTGTCAAGGAGTGGCCAGGGTATGGCTCAACCCTCTTTGATGTTGAGGTGAGTGATGTGTAAACTCATAGAACTACTGCCAAGGAGAGGCATTGGTCTGGAGAACAGCTACAGCTGTGTGTATTACAGTGTTCAGCAGCAGAAGGGAATTTCAGGAACTGGCTGCATTTTGCCTTAGTAAGCTCACAGTGACTCTCAAGTAGCCAAGTACCCGAGGAGGTGTGACACAGAGGGCACAGAGCAAGCAAGCTGGTGTGTCCTGATAAAGAGTTCCCACTTCAATAGAATAGCAGGAGCATTTTGGAAATCGTTTTGGGCTTGAGAAAGTGGTGGGCAGTGCAAGAAAAGTTAAAATGAAACTCTGTTGTCCTTAATAGCAAAAACTCCAATCCTATTCTGCAGCAGTGCAACAGAAACTGCTCGGAGCTGGGGGTCACCCTGCTGTTTCAGTGCCAGCAGTTGTATTGCTGCACAGGTGAATTACCATGGGAAATTGCTTGCACTCAACTATACTATAAGTAGTAAGCAAAATATTGACTTCCTAAATCACTTTAAAATCTGATGAGAGCTGTTAGGTATTAAAAATTACTACTTCCTTGGCTAGTATTTGGCTCTCAGCTATGTAACTGCTAACTCTTTGCAGTGGGAGTGCCTACAAGATTCCTTCTGCAAACATCCTGTTTGTTGGTGAAAAGTTGAAATGTCCTATGAGAGTCAGAAGTGGAGGTGTTGTCTTTGATGATTTTCCACAAAATGTCATGTTTCTCTTTGTGCAGTGCAAGGAGGGTGGATTTCCAAATGATCTTTGGCTTGGAGTGAGCACAGAGAATGTGTCAGTGTACAAACGAGGAGACCCTAAACCACTAGAAACCTTCCAATATGAGCACATTGTTTTCTTTGGAGCACCACAGCCTAACACCTTCAAAATTACAGTGGATGAGAGAGAAATGTTCTTTGAAACATCCCAGGTATGTGAAAGCACAAGACTTGTTGTGTGTGCAGTTTTACTAGCACTTCAGTAAAGCTCTGATATCAAGGGCTAGGCAAGTTTATATACAAGAACTCTTGCTGAATAGAATCCTAGAATGGTTTGGGTTGGAAGGGACCTCTGGAGCTCACCTAGTCCAACCCCCCTGCAGTGGGCAGGAACATCCCCAACTAGAGCAGCTTGCCCAGAGCCCTGGCAAGCCTCCCCTGGAATGCCTCCAGGGATGGGAACTCAAGCACCTCCCTGGGCAACCTGTTCCAATATTCCACCACCCTCTTGGTAATAGACCAGATGAAAGGATCCTAAAGTGCCACAGTACCTGTTCTTGACTACAGGGATAAGCAGGAAAAAAATTACACTGGTTACAAAGTGAAGGGGAATCTTTTTCTGCAGAATACCTGGTATGCCTCAGTGGAATGAGGGGGTTGATGTGCTTATTCTCTGTTACTGTGTTCTCTCTCTTTAGGTGGGGGAGATAATAAAGATCATGAAAGCATACATCAACATGATTGTGAAGAAACGCTGCAGCATCAAATCAGCCACAAGTGTGGACAGTCATGCTAGCATCTGGACTAGGTGATACAGAGGAACTGCCCCAAGAGACAGGCAGTTGGTTAATGATTGGTGTTTGCAACTTGCCAGCACAAGTGTAGCAAAGATGTTTTTTTTAAGAACTCCACTTGACTACTGTATTTGAAAACTGAAGTGATATCTACAGTACTATAGTTTGCACCTCTACCCAAAGACATTAAACAGTACCAACTGTTGTTAATTATTAATGACCCAAAACTTGTTTTCCCCTTGCTTGTTTGATGAACAATGTACCTTAAAGAAGCGAAGTCAGAAGCATCCTCAGTCTCCTGCCTTTCCTCTCTGCTGCTTTCACCATTACCTGTCATCCTGGCAGAAACATTCACAAGAATCATATCTGCACTACTGGAGACAAAAACTAAGCTTCCTTATGAATTTCCAACATGGAAACATCTGGGATCATGGGAATCACAGCATGGTCTGCTAAAAGAACATCTATTTTTAATTTATTCTGCAAACAACTCTAAAATAGAAGTAAGTCACTGGTTGTTTTTTCTTCAGGATATACTAATGATCCGATCTGGTCTTGAAAGAAAATGCCTTTGTGTAACTAAAGCCAAGTAGTCCAACCAAGAGGTCAAACTCTACAAACAAACAGAAACTCTCAGTATGGGGTTTTAGGATGACTGGGATCCCAGAACTTAAGTTTGAAGTAAACTGTTTCCTGCTGAGTGAATAGGTGCCTAGATAAATTCTTACAAGCAAGATTTCATTCCCTCTGTACTACTGTAAACAGATGCCAAACCCTTCATCCTCCTCCAAATTCTAACTGGAACTTGTGTCACTGAGTCCCCAAAGCTCCTTCCAGTCCCCTCTAGATCCTTAGTTATCAGGAAAACTTGAAAACAATGCTGTTATGCCAAAACAACTGCTTCTTGGAGGTTTTTATAGCAATGTGAAGAAGCATATCTTTTTTTTCTTCTCAGTGAAAGATGACAGTCATCTTCAGTCTGTTGACTTCAGAAACTTGAGTTCATTGCTTAAAACAGTATTCAGTATCAGTCACATCAGCAATTGATTGCATTAGCAATTATGAAAGCTGGTGGCTTAGCCATTTCCTGTGAGCCCAGAATGCCAAGGCCCATTGCCAAGGCCTTGTTCCATGTTTCAAATCAGGCATCTCCAGCTCTGAAGAAGTGGCAGCTGAGGCCTGCTAGCTATGAAATAGAAAGCTCATAGAAAAGCAAAGCAGGAGTCAAGATGCAACAGGTTCTGTTCAGCTCATCATCACATTGTGCCATGTCACTAATGCTGTGTGGCACAACACTGGAGTTTGGAGGTTGACAGTACAAGAAAAAAAAAACCAAACCCTGTACATAATCCATGCTTTTCCCTCCTTCCCTCTGCATGTGCAAACACTGTCCACTTGCCACACAAGCAGACTAAGAGGATAAGCCACTACTGTGTATCATACTGGAGTTTTGCCTTAACTAGCTTTACTGAAAGATCCTACAAACATCTGCTTTTTGTTCCAAAGAACAGAAAGATGGCCAGGTCACAAGGAAGAAGAGGACTGCAGAGGCAACATGAGAAGCAACACTTTGTATCTGTCACTACACTGACTAGATGGCTTTATGTATCACATTAGCCTTGATTATCCTTAACCATAACTCTGCACTGGCTCTGTGTTCTGGCTCTTGGGTTGCTGCAGGCAGCTTGAACCCACTTGGAAATGTAATTCCCTAATCCTGTTTGTTGTAATTTTTCCTTATTTCTATTACAGAATTCCTTCTGCTGTCTTTTTTTAATTTGTAACTGGCTTTACAAGATGAAAGTTTAATAAATTATTGGATTATTGCTCTCTCTTGCTGGCTGCTGGAGGTTTGTTCCTTGCAGAGAAAGGGAACAGCCCCAGGCTTGCCAAGGATGCATTGTCCTGGTGTTGTGCTCATCCCATACCTTTCAGGCTCTGGTTGCTGCTCTCTAGGAAGGGATGCTTTGAGTGATGCTTTGAGGAACTCACACTGCTGTAAGGCTGCCTGGTTGCTTCTGGTGTCTGGAGTGGTGTGCTCAGCAGTTGGTGCTTTAAATGCTGCTGCTACAACATTGGTATGAGACAGAACAGGCACAAAGCAGAATGGTGGCCTAAGTAGACAATACAAGATGGAAATTCCAGGAACACAGCCCTTTTCCTCAAAGTAGCTCACTATCTAAGCCCTGGTGAAAGAGCCCTGCTACTATCCACATACATGTGTAATTCACACTCTTACTTGACACAAGATGCTCTTTAAATACCCATGGTTATGAAAAGAATGACATTTCAATGAAACAGAAAGCAGTTTGGTTGCTAATGGGGATGCCATTCAATCATCACAGTATCACACTATGTCAGGGGTTGGAAGGGACCTAGAAACATCATCTAGTCCAACAATCATGGATTTGTGAAATCATCTCAACCAACTACTTTAATTAGAATACACATACAAGGCTTGCTATTGTCTGTTCAAGGAGAACTCTTAACATCTGACATTTGAAAAGAGAAGTTTTATAGAAAGCAGGAGTAGACTTCTTACTATCCATATGACTATCTGTCAACCACCAACCCCGGGACAGATATTTTCTATTATCCTCTTTCCCCCATTCCAGGGAGGAAAAGGGGAAATTAACAGAGAGCAAGGCTTGCAAATTGGAAATGAAACTTAAACTACTTAATGAAAATGACAACAAGAAAATGAAGAGTATATACACACACAAAACCAATGCCAGAACCAAACCCCTTTGATGGTAACTACATTACCACTGATGCTGGAGCAGGAGGACTTCAGCTGGGACTCAGGCTCAGGAAGATGGATCTTGGAACTCAGGAACTCTTGAATTGAGATGGAAAGCTGAATAGGTAGAGTCCTGTAGGAACAGAGCTGCTCAGGGTGCTCAGTCTTCCAGGATTGAAGGCAGAAGAGAGAAAGTCCTGCAGTGCAGAGCTGGGCTTCTGATCTTCAAAGAGCTCAGGTGCTCAACCTTCTGGCCAGGTAGAGACCCAGACCTCTCCCTATATATACACACTCTAGTTGTTAATTAGCTATATTAAGCACCTGTTTGCTTGGTTTTAGGCCTCATGCAAGAGACCCCAAGGCCTATACTCAATATCAAAGCCTCAAGGACTGAATATGATGTATATGGCATGGAATAGGTTATTCTGACTCAAACTAGGACAGTATCCTGAGATAGCATGCAGAAAAAGATCTTTGTTCTCATTTGTTCTAACAAAAAATGTGCATGATGAAGAAAGCACAGTTTGCAATCATTATTTTATACCACTGATATTCCACTTTCTTAAAAGCCATCTTGGAGTAAATGGTTATATTTATGCTGAAAAGGAACAAAGCTAACAAACATCTGTTGTTCTGTTTGTAATTATAGTCCCTTCTGTATTGTCAAATAGAAATCCAGAAGGAGTTACAATCTGTGTTGCATTACTGTGCAATCACAATTAAAACCTCAGCTGGTATCCTTTCCTGCCCCTCAAATGCATAAAAAAACCTTAGTTGCTAGCAGATACTAAGACAGAGTGCACAGGAGTTTTCAATGTGCAAGTACCAAAAAAAGGAATGAAAACAAGAGCAGAGCATTTTATGCTGTGCTCCATTTGCAAGTTAATTTGCTACCAGCAGCAAATAAACTTTTCTAGTACTTTGCCAGCTCATGTTTTAAAACTCTTCACAACTAAATGGGAAAAGTCCATTAGAGTGACAATTGAATTTTTCTCTCCAGCAGCTAATCTTCTGTTTTCTCCAAAGCTTAGTTCTTTCATCTTGCTCCTAGTTGTCACTGCAAAGTCTGTTTCATTTGGTCAATAAGAACTTTACTTCTTGCCAACAGCATGAATTTGCCTAGCTGCTCTGAAGCTGTCACACTGTGCTCTATGCACAAGGGCTCCACATTGTAATTCTGACTTTTAGAGGCCAAATATTACAAATTGTGTTGCCATCTCCAGCCACCTCAAAAAAATAATCATAATTAAAAAAAGTATCCCTGAGACAGGCAGAGAAATGTTTCTTTTCCCTGTAAGCCCAGAAGCAGTTGGATAAAAGCTAGATATAAGCATGTTTAATCAAAGAGCTAGTTTTCACTGCAAGAAGAAAGTTACTGGCATTCTTTTTAAATAGATAAAATATTGTTATTACCTTTAAACTTTCCTATCATGGTAACAGTTACTTACCTGCTTTAATTGTGACCACAGCCCCTGTGCTATGTGCTTTTTTTTTACCCAGTGCCTCATGAGCTGTACTTGACCTCTGATAACTGCTTCCACACCAATAAAACCAGTGGAAGCAGTTTGGTGTTTTCTTTAACTTTATTCTTTCAATGACAATACTGCTAAATAATATTTCTGTGTATTTCAAATAAAAGAGATTATTCCCCTGCATTAAAGGCAGTTGTGCTTACTCAAATAAGAATTACCAGTGATTAGACAACTTGGGTATGATGAAACACATGGGAAATGGGGGCCTTAAAAATTATTTACATCATTCATATGAATTAAATATATATATCTTTTTAATAAAAGGTTTATATTCATGTGTATTGAAGAATTAAAATTTCGATTTTCCATTTCAGATTCACACCTACAAAATTCTGAAAGTATAAATGCCTATAAAACTTGCTTTTTTAGTTCATTAAGTTAGAAGCCATTTGTCAAAGCACTTAAACATATTAGCTGAACCAGAAGGTGACACAAACCAGGTTTTGTTACATTTCAAACACTTCTCATACCAGGCTAAGGATTATTTTCTTTACAGAGTAACCTATGATCCTAAATACTTTTTTCTACAAGTTCCCTCAGGAAAGAAGAAAGAAAATGTTCACAATTGTGCCCCAAGTACTGACTAATCAATCAAAGTGCTTACTGCTTTGCTCACAATGCTTCCTTTGCTGTGCCTTTCCAGGCTGCTGTTTGAACAGGCTCGAAAGTAGTACCTACAAGTTCTCTAGTTCTCAATCCAAGTGATAAACACTTGCTTATCAAAATAGTGCAAACAGGAACAAAGAAAAGTGCTGTTAACATCAGTAAACTGCAGAGGGAGAAAGGCAGTTGAATATGACCTCACACTGCTGCTTCAGGGAAATCAGTAGTCCTTTTCTCAGCATGTCAGACCAAAGGTATTGCCATTCACCCTGTTCCATAGGGAATGGAGCTGGTCTTTTACACATCCTCCTTCATAAAAGGAAATGCAGCTCCTCTTCTTTGTATTGTACATTAAAAAAGCCTCATGACAAAATGGATCAAATCACTAGAGTAATTCATATCTACAATTCTACCTTCCTTTTTCCCTTTATAGCTTTCTTTAGAGTGCATAGAAAAGGCCACAGTGATATATCACATACAAAAATCAATTTGAGTTTTATGTGAAATACTCAAATATTTTTAGCATTTATGTACAAAAGTTTATTTACTATACATCCTTTCTCACCCTTTCCTTACATATAGCTTTATCTTGTTGCTTGGACAGATGACATATTTCACCTGTGAAGTTAGGCATTTAATCCTAGGATAAATAAGAATATTAGAGGAAGTAAATCTCAGGAGGATCTCATTGCAGAAGCCAGCACACTGTCACTGCAACACTCCTGGCCTTGGATGTCACAGTGCAGCAGAGCAGAAAACACAGAAGGTGTTTTCTGTGTTTTGATCTACAAGAAAATCACTCAAGTCTAATTCCAGAGTAGTTTGAAGATGTAAGACAGAATATGGTACCTCTTTCTCTAAATACTACTCCAAGTGTAGGTCTTTAAATCTTATTTCATTCATTCTTAGGACCAGATACTGATTTTCACTGTAAACATCTGTGCCATTTGTGCTTTCAAAACTTGAAGAGAGCTGTGAAGCAAAACTGAAACATTGACTTAAAGAGCAGTTACATCACAAGATAAAATATAAAGTTTATGCCTTGCTTTTATAGAGCTAAAATACATCTTGAGTTCTGCTTGTGTTTGCAGTTAGCCCTTAAGGGATGTTTTTGTAAGCCTCACTACCACTTTCAGAGGATAAGAGTAGTGATCTGTCAGCTTGGGACAGTCTCAGGCTTCAAATAATCTAGATTGATTTAATTTACTCCTAGATGTCATGGCTTTAGTGCAAGGTATTGCCCCAAACTCTTGATTAAAAATGGACATTCTGCATTCTAGAGAAGATTATTCTCTCACCACTATAACATGGGGAGGAGGGAAAAGAATCATGAGATGATCTTCCTCCCCTGTAAGAAGGAAACTTAAATTCTAGGCAGATAGAAATGAATACTTAATTGTCTGGTAACTCCCTTCTCCCCTGCTATATATGAAAACTTTACCTGCCTATTACAACAGTTGCTGCTACAGGGTAACCTAATGCTAGCAGCAAAACCCTTAGAGCATATCCAAATGGTGCATCACTTGGTATGAGTTATTGACAGATAATTGTACAAAGTTACAGCCTTCATGTAACACTTGTAAGTGCAGTCATTAAGGTGATGTTGCATGAAGTACTGCTGGCATTAATTATTCCATGAAAAACTCCTGTAAATTCAAAAATATCCTAGAACTCTCAAAACTTTGTAACTTAAATGGCTGTGGCCAAATTGCCATGGACTTGCATGAAGATTGCACTTGTATAGAAGAACGAGATTAGCCTCCATTAATAACCTTCTTATTACTTTGCTAAAAAAGAAATAATAAAACATCAAGTAGTTCATTCCTTATGGCTTCACACCACAAAGTTCATGCTAAATGGCCCAGAAGCTTCTCAAAAGCTCTCTTTTGTGAACACATCATCAGTTTCATCCTCATTCACCCCTCTTTGATAGCGGACTGAAGAGAAGGCACTCCAGTGAAGACGTTTCTTTTTGTACAGATACCATATTAACCCAACAATGAAGACCAATATAATTAGCAGGGCAAATGCTACAGCCACCCCAGTATGATTAGAACCTGCAACAGAACAAAATACAAAGAGTTACTCTTTAAGTAAGCCTATTCTTTCATGGGGCTGATGCTTAGGTAGCTATATGCTAATACTGAATGCATTGAGTTGAAGTTAAGGGAAACTGCTTCATCATATTAATAGTCTTCACTTCATCACCTAGGAATTCTGGTTCCCATGGGAAACAGTATCTATGAGCTTATTTTGGATCATTCTGCTGTTAATTTCCTAATTGTATTTAGTTTGGAAAGGACCAAGTAAATGCTGCACTCATGTCAAGGTTTGTATACTTCAGAAATCTGATGAGATCCTGGCCTCTCTTGGACTGGAAGGGAATTGTGCTTCCCTTCAACTGAAAAGATCTTGTTGAGGTCTTTCTTAGCAGCATCTATTCCTGCAATTCCACTGCAGTGAAAATGTATATAAAAGCAGAAAGATCCCACTGCAGTGCAGGAACTTGCTTGCTTGATGCTCAGGCAACTGCTCTCTTCCCTGTAGAGAGCAGAGTATGAGCAAGTAACACGAGGCCTGAGGCTTTTTATTTTGGAGCCTCGGGGTACCATTTTCAGAAGCCTCCTCAAGACCAAAACCAAAATCTGCAGTACCTGCTTACTGAGCATCTCTTACAAGCACAAGTGTCTCTGTTCCTACCTACACACTCACCATGTCCCTGTAGGACAAAGTGAGAGCAACTACTCTATGCTCTCAAGTGGAAAATTCAGTTCTCACCCTTTACATGAATAGTGAGAGCCAGAAGTAGTAAATTCCTGGAGTATTTAGTGAAAGCAACTTCATGGCAAAACAGCAAGGGAAGGAAGGCTCTTGCTTAGGCAGAGGTACTTGATAGATTCTTCTGTGAATTGCACTTTCATTATTGCAACAGACACTTTCCACCCCAAATAAAGAAAATTCTAAATATAGTTAGTACAAAATTAAACCTCTGCTAAAATCAGTGCTTCCATACCTAAAGGAGCTTTACAAACCACTCTGCTTTGACTATGACTGCAGTCAACTTTGGACCACGTGCCAGTAGTGGACAGGATAACACTGCATTTTTCATTGACCTCTGCAGTTTTATTTTCCCAGTTGACATAACTCACTGCTGAGCCATCAAGCCAGTTCAGGGACTGATCTGGTGGGGGGAATAAAAAAAACCAAAAAGAAAGAAAAGCTTAGTTTAGATGGCCACAACCTGCTGTAATGCTACACATTGTCATAGCTAACTGCTATGGATTTCTTTATGTTACTAAAAGAAACAAGGGTGACTATCTAGCCCATATATTAAAAGAAATATATATAAACATATTTATATAAATATATTTAGATTATTATTATTTAATTATAATTTAATAATAATAGTTAATTATAGTAAATAATAATATTATTATTTGTTTTAGATTATTATATTATTTAAATATTTAGATTATTATTATAGATTATATAAATTATATATATTATATAAATATAAATATAGCCACAGCTCTTCTCCAGACCTTTAGCATTTGATGCATTTTCAGTTTAACCATTAGGCACTAAATGACAGTGTTGTGGAAAAATGTATTTCAGTGACTCCCAATTATCTTGAGTGTGCAACAGGAAGACATAAGCTACAAAGAAGTCCAAAGGGCTTCATAATTCCAGCCTCAGGCAGAAGTTACTGTAGGCCATCAACACTACAAAACTGTATTCTTTTTTGAGGATGTATGCATTTTTATTTACTACACTCACACAATCATGCTACTCCTGTCCTCAGCACTGGTAAGGCAACACCTGGAATTGTGTGTTCAGCTTTGGGTCTCTTGCTGCAAGAAAGGAGGAGTTTCTGGAATGTGCCCAAATAAGAACAAGGAAGCTAGTGAAGGGTCTAGAGAACATATTTGAGTAGCAGTTGAGGGAACTGGAGTTGTTTAGTTTGGAGAAGAGGAGGCTGATGGGAGACCTTCTCATTCTCTGCAGCTACCTGGAAGGGATTGTAGAGAGCTGAGGGTTGGTCTCTAGCAGTAGGACAAGAGGAAATGGCCTCAGCTTGTGCCTGGGGAGGTTCAGGTTGGATATTAGGATAAATTTCTTCACTGCAAGAGTGGTTAGGCATTGGAACAGGCTCCACAGGGAAGTGGTGGAGTCACCATCCCTGGAGGCATTGAAAACATGTGTAGACATGGCACTTCACAACGTGGTTTAGTGGGCATGGTGGAGCTGAGTTGACAGTTGGACTTAATGATCTTAGAGGTCTTTTCCAACCTTAATGATTCTGATTCTGGGTGCTACTTCTTACCCTTAGAGCTCTGAGCCAGGCCAAGCCATACATTCTTGGTGATGAGATCATTTTCCTTTATGTGTGTGCTCACAAATGCATTTTCTTCAGCATCCACTATAGTCAGAAGGGTTGCTGAAGGATCTAAAAGGAAGAGAAAATGAGTCAGAATTGCAACTTCAGGCATTTATTGTTTTTAATGATGCTTGCACGTTTGAGTTTTCTGTGGGAACAATTACTATGGCAAAAGATTTGCCCATCTGGGTTTGTAAAATTAGCTTGAAATAACCTGCAGAATAAAGACATAAAGCTTCCATTCCCTAAATAGAACATATTATACAAGAGAGCTTCAGATGATGATATTCAAGCAGATCATACAAAGAAGAAACTCCTTTAATTCGACATAAAATTAAATTTTTAGTGCTATCTGCCTTAAGAATATCTCTAAAGTACATGCTTTGAACTATTTGCTGTGTTGGCAGGCTCCCCAATAGCAAGCAGCTAATGCAGAGATATATTAAGAAAACACTGCTAACTTGATTATAAATAAGATGACTTCCTCCAAACTGCAAGCTTTACATTTCTGAATCTTTTACCAATGGATATCTGCATTTTACTTGCAGACATCTCTGTGCCAAACAATCTGTCAGCACATTGCAGTGTTTTATCAAGAACCTTTATCAGATGTTCAAAGATAAAGCTTGACATTACTTCTCCTGAACTGAAGCAGCAGAAAAGCTGAAGCATTAACCAGTGTAGGTTTTTTTTGGTTTTATTTCTTTTCAAATAGTGAACTAATTACAAGTTGTAATGAGATAAAGAGAATAAACATACTCAGCTTCTGGCAGACTTTCTTAGCATCTTCCACATTATATACTGAAAAGTTGTAGAATGCCATGTCAAATGCATAACAATGATCCTTGTACTGAATCCATGGCAGGGTACCACTTATCTGTGGGCATCCTGAGGCTCTGCTCCCTTGCTTTGGCTCTAACTGTCTCCCTGGAAAGACAAAGAAATTGACATTATTTCCACTGCAGGAATTTGTGCATAGTCTCTCTGTAGCCACAGATAGTTAAGTGTTAACAAGGACTACTTCTCCTACCAATAACTAGGATTCAATTAGCTTACATTCCTTCTTTATGTGTAATAGATGAATTGACTTGAAAAATGAACCTAAAACAAGTTCCAAAAGCTTAGGAACCATTTTTCTTGCCTTTTAGAGGGTTTTGAATTTGGTTGTATGTGTTTGATAAGGATTTGAATTCAGAAAAGATACATACAGTTTGATATTTACATCACAGGTGCTCAAAAAGTGACCAGGACTGGTTTAGATTTTCACCACTGGAATGGAGAGAATTAATGTCCCTTAAGTGTTAAAAAGTGTTTTATCATTCCTGATAGAAAACTCTTCTTAAAGAGGGAATCATGTGTAGTATTTCTAGTTTTAAATACAACATGTTGAGGCAAAATATCTAAGACAACTGCATAAAAGATGAGCAATAACACTTACTGTTTGGAGGGCTGTAGCAAATGGCACCTTCAGCCACATTGGTACATTTTGTACGGTTCCAAGATCCTTTAGTATCCAAGAGAACACAGTTCTCAGTACTATTTGAGTTCTCTAATTCCCAAGGATAGTAGTCAAAGTCACTTCCATCTGACCATTCAAAATTAGCTTTACTTCCCTAATTAAAGAAAAAAAAAACAACCCACAACTTTTAAACTCAGCATAGAGTTATGGTTTAAATCCTGTCAGTTGTTACTAAGCCATGTAGCAATATTTCTCCCTTGGATAGTGATAAAGTGCAAGTGGCCTCATTTTCTAAATCATAGCAAATACATGTACAACATAGATTTCATTTTCCAATCAATTCTCAACACAGAAATCCTGATTATTGTTGGGAAGTGAGAAAGTGCAGCATGTTTGCAAGTTGGAACCTGCAACATACCTTGGTTTATTCTATGGGGAACATTTTGCCCTCATTTCATCCTGCTGTTTCTATTAACCATCCTGCCTTCCTTGCTATGAACCTTCTTAGATATGTTGCCAATTGGTTGACTGTTGAGAAGGTCTCAGTGAGTCAAGGCAGGCAGCTCAGGCATAGTTTGTAGTACTAGCTCCTATGCTGGAAATCCATGAGGATGAAAAGTCAGTTTTAAGAAGAGGAAGGACTCACTCAGACCAAAGGCCAGGCAGAGGTAGCAAAGGCATGCACAGAAAGAGAGGTATTTCTGACAATTAACTGCCATGAGCAGGTCTGGCAGTTCTTGGGGGAAGTAGCCACAGGCTTTTGGTTCCAAGGTTCAGCAGACAGAGGAGGAGGAAGATCTGCAGCTGCCTCTTGCTATGCCTCCTGGGAGAAAAGGCACATAACTTGCTAGAAAGCTAGTTCCTCAACTGCCTTGGAGAGCCAGTCCTGACCTGGACTAAACAGGCTCCATACAGCCTTGGCTGATTGTATTTCCTAATGGAATCTAATCCCAGACAGGGCCATAAAATCTGGAGCCTCTAAAAGGGAGCACTGCAAGCTGCACTTCCTTGTGCTGCAAGGAATGATGTGAAACCACTGTATTATTTCAAAATGTCAAGGTTTTTGATAAACATCTTAGTGTGGCTACATACACTAAAATTTGCCATGCTTCAACATATGTTACTCAGGGTTGAAAAAGGAGGTAATTTACTACACGGAATAGAGATTCCAAGAAACTGGGTAGGGGGAACAAAAACAACCCAATTAAAACCAGTAGATAATTCTGTATCTTGTGTAGAAAATGCTTTCCAAGCTCTGTTACTGAAGTCACCAAGAGTGTATACTTACATCATGAATTGACAATCCAAGCCACAGAGGATAACCATCCTGCTTGACAAGAGCTTCTAGAAACAACTGTTGTGCTTCACTGTGTACACTTGCTAAATCACTTCTGCTTTGTTTGCATTCTCTCAATGCCTCATACCATGTTAACTTCTTCTGAAGGATCCTGTATGTTCTGTTTCCATGTGGAATAGATTCAGGCAATGGAGCCTTGTGCTGTTGGGATCCTATTTGAAAGGATAAGAAGACAAGTTCTTTGCTTTTCCATTCATATTATTAGGAACATATAGACAGCACTAAAGTGTTCAGTACAAGCCACTGATATCAAGTAAGTTCTCTTTTGCTACTCTGAACACTGTGAGCAGTTGATTTAGAAGCACAGCAAACACATTGCTCCTGATCTGAATATTACAGCAGTGATGCACACACTGAGCAGATATATAAAGCCAGAAGCTTTATATATCTTTATACATCATTTATACATCTTTATACATCATTTCACTGGGAGCTAAACTGAAGCCTTATATAGTAGGTACTGCAGAACTAGGACTTCTTTCAGTGGTGCCCAGTAACAGGCACAAATTGGAGTACAGGATGTTTCTCCTGAACACGAGGAAAAGCTTTTTTGAGGGTGACTAGAAAAGGCTGCCCAGAGAAGGTGTGGAGTCTCCATCTTCTTAAAACCTTGCCTAGACATGGTCCTGTGCAACCTGTTCTAGGTGAATGTGCTTTAGCAGAGGGCTTGCACTAGATGATCTTCAGAGGTCCTTTCCAAGCCCTACTATTCTATGGTTCTGAGACTTCAATTATGACCCTCACCCAACAGAAATACTACTTACCCCTTTCAATTTTACAGGCCAGAATACTGTACACATTGTAGTGATGAGCATGCCAACTTTGAGAATAATTATAAATATCCCAAAAGCCATCAAGATTTACACCAGCAAAAAAACTGTTCTTCTGTATATTAGGTCTTCCCAGCCTCCAGTTATTGAAAGTCAGATGAGTTTCATCATACCACTTGAGAATTTTATCTGTGGAAAATGGTGCATATTATTAAAACATTGGCTTTCTGTGTACAAATGCCATTTAACTTTGGCTATATTGGTGACATGCACAGATACTCAATTTGGAAAAAATGCACTGTTAGTTTAAGTTATATAAATCAGTTCCACATACAATGCTAAAGATGGTACTACAATTACTCATCCAGGTCCTTTTAAGTCTTGCTTTCCAGGGAAATCAAATCTAGGCTAAACAGAACACACAGGATCTAATTATCACTCAAACAGAAAACATGCCTGGTTATTTTCTGCTAGATGATAAATACAAATAAGGAATTATTATAGGTTTGCATTCACTTTGACTTTAGTTGTACACTGAAACAAGCACTTCATTCTGAACACTTGCCTTCCAATCTAGTTATTAAGAAAAAAAGTCTTATGTCTTACCAGTGTCATCATAAATCACACCCAGCCAAACCCAGGTAGCCAGACCACTGAAGGAATGAAGCTGCTCAGTAACAAAGTTATTCTCTTCTTCATCTCGAACACTCAGAACAAATGCTTCTGGGTCTGTGGAAAAGTTTTTCACATCACTTTCTGTAAAATTCCCTTTTATTTTTTTTTCTCTTACTGTTAATAATGATTACAGAAAGGTCAAGAATGTGTAAAGGCTAGCCCTTTAGAACATTGTGCAAAAACAATTTTCAAACATATTATCAGCAGTGCTTCCTCTGATTTTGTGGCTAAGTGAAACATATCCTGCCCAGAGACATTTGTGGCTCCTACCACCACTTCAAGTTGTATGCAGGAAAAATGCCCTGCACAGAATAGAAAAATATCAGTAATCTTCCCAGATTTTCTTGAACAGCTTAGTAGAGACAGAGTATGAAGAAAAAGACTAAAGTGAACTCAATAAACAAAAAATAAGAGTTTCTGAGCAGATGCATGTCTCAAGTGCCATGAGCAGAGGTTTAATCTAAGAGTGAAGCTGTTCCTAAGCTCATGTTTTGTTCATGATGGACAGGACAGACCCATGTGCTTTGCTGAATTGGACTAGTCTCAGTTTACTTGGTTCACCTAAGTGTTCCACACAGCAAAAGGGGAAAGAAACCCCATGGAGTAAATATGACTCTAAAGCCAGAATGTTGCCAAGGGGATAACAATTCCCTGACCTCTTTCAAATCTTGTAAAGAGATAGAAAACAACCTTCCAATATTTCAGAGATCTGAGTATTCACCAGTTCCTAGCCATCTCTCTCAAACTCTCCTAGCTCTTTTTATCAGAGTAGTGCAGCACATTTCCAAATGCTACAACCTTTCTCAACATTCACTTTGCTCTCACTGTAAGACAGTGACTCAGATTTAAAAGTCATCTCCCTCAAGTTCCTATAAGACCATAAATAGCTGTAATATGACAAAGCACTTACTCATTTTCTTGCATAAATGATGAGCTTCTTGAGACTTCAATTCTCTCCATCTATTTTTTGTTATCATAAAAGTGTAACAATTGTTTCTAAATGATATCCAGGGTGTATTTTTAATCTTATGTGGGCACTTAACTTGTGTAACTTGTTCTTTCTCAATTTTCTCTAAGGAAAAAAAGAAAAGAAGACTTTCAGGCCATGATTTATCAATAACAACACTTAACCTGACACACCATAAACCACTTTCAGGTGCCATTTAAAAACATGCAATCTGCTAAATGTGTAATGCATGATTGCTTTCAGTTTTTAAAGTAACAAAACCATCATCATAAGTATTATCCAAGAATACAGCTGCTTACTACTTTTCACAATTATGCTATATAGGCTTAAGAATAAAATGCCTACACAAACATGCTAAGTATGAGCCAACAACTCAAAGTTCTTGTTGCCTCTCTCACGAAGGCAATGACCATAACAAATTAGCTACTCTACAGCTGGCAACACATCTTAGTTCTGTGGTTTTATCTAATACTTGAGGAGTGAGAAGAGCTCCTTCTGCACTTGCTTAGATTGCAAGGCTAAAACAGCTGAGGATGTCATAATGCCAAGTATGCACTTCACTGAGACTCAGTGTGGACAACAATGGCTTAACTGTGTCCCCTCAGAGTAAAAAACCAAACCAAACCAAACCCAAACCAATCAAACAAGAAAACCCAACCCAACAAAATCCCCTGAATTATAATGGTCTCATAGGGAAGAAATATGTGATGATCTCTCAGATCTTTTCAGGAAAGGGCCATACTACATATGTATTCCCCCAAAAAAAGATGTCCTGCTATGTCTCTGCCTGTCTTGCTGTCATTGGTGTATATATGTGTATATATAATATGTATTATATATCTAATATATTTTTTATTCTTTTATATATATAATATGTATT